>JAMLFY010000025.1:335099-402244 GCA_030441495.1 Dalbergia oliveri
TTATGTTTCCTGTATTGCAAGCTCTACCTACTAGTATAGGTATAGCTCATGTTATCTTTTCAGTTATGTACTAAACTATTATGATTAATATTATGATGGATGTTTTTATTAAGGTGTTCCTTATTGCTTTGAGTTGTATGATTCATTTGCTTTACTTTGCATGATTTAGTTGCTCTTCTGCTTACGTTTCATTTACGTTATCGCAAAGGCTCGCATTTTGTTGGTATAGTAATCCCTTTTCAAAATTTTACCCGTATTTTCCACTAAGTAATTTCACAAATGAGTTTTAAAAGGAAGTAATAACAAATAATTAATCTTAATGTGTCCTCAGCGTGTAGGATTAAATATTTTAGGGTGTTACAATGGGCACTTATGATTGGATGGTACATTCAGAGTCATCATCATCACAAGGCCAAAATGGCATTCTTGAAATTCCTCCATTTTCTAAAACTTTATATAGGATACTTGGGCAAGTCTTTGAGCTCTAGAGTATTTAGGTGATGACATAAACATAAACATGCTATGCACTTTATTTTACTCTTCATTATAAAGTAAAGTGAGAGCATAAAATAAATATGATGCAACTTCATTATTATCTTTAAAGATTAAGTGATGACTTGAAATATAAACATGAAATGCAAGCTTGGAAATTAAACATGATAATGCAAGTTCATTTATTTATCTTTGAGAGCTTAGTGATGGCATCAAAAATAAACATGGTATGCAAGACATAAACTTAAACATGAATGCAAGTTTGTTTTATCTTAACTAGAGCTCTTGCAAGATTTTTAGAGGAACATCATAACCTTAACCCAATATATCTTAACAACATAAAGTGAGCTTTAGAGTTCTTAGCACCAAGTCTTCAAAGAAGTCTTTGGTTTGAACTTCATCATCAAGCTCAAGAAAATGGACTAAGAAATAAACATCAATACTTATCAAACAAACATAAAAAGAACTACTCATATTCTTTATTTTATTGCTCATGGGCTTCAATCTAGAGTAAACTCTTAGAACGCCGACAACTTTAAGGTTGGCAAGGGTAAGCTTAGAGCTCTTTGAAAACATATGATTAATTTTCTTAACAAAACTTTTAGTGATCTACTTAACATTTTTATCAAACTTTGTCAAAGAAAGGAAAGAAACCGAAATCTAGAGGAGGAAAAGGAAAGGAAAAACGAAATCTTGAGCAAGGGAAAAGGAAAAACCAAAGTATATATGGTCCAAGACCAAGTTTTCAAGCTTTAGAGGTTTCTCACATGGCATCACAAGACCATTATCTTGAAACCTCATCATCAAGCCAAAGATTTTCTCATCTCAAGGCCTCAGGCCGAAATGAAAAAAAGGTAAAGGAAAAGCTTTGAAAACCAAGAGAAAACTAGAACTTTTCTTAAAGAAAACAAAGAAAAACTTTGAAAATAAACCCCTACCAAATGAAGTCTTGAAAGAGATGAAAGAAAGCTTGTGTTCTTGATGAAATGAGAAGACAAAATCTTCTCTTGGATGGTGATGAAATTCGGCCAAGGGGTGTCAAGGAAGATGATTTTTCCTTGAAAAAGTAAGCTTGGAAATGGAAAGGTTTGGTGTTTGAGAGGTGGTTTGAGGTGGAGTGGTGGTTCAAGGTTGTTTGTGGTGGTTTGGGTGGTGGAAAGGTTTCTTTGATGGTGGAGGAAGAAAAGAAGATGAAGAGGAATTGAGAGAAAAAGAGAGAAAATTGCAAGCTTAACTTGGCAAATGATCTAAAGTGTCACCAAGTTCTCTAAGGCTTGGTATTTATAGAAAAATGAAACAATGGAGGCTGATTTAGGGGAGGATGGCTGATGGTTTCTCAAGGCCATGGGGAGGAAAATATCTTCCAAAACTTGTCATTCAAAGGCATGGTTGGAAGCATGGCTAAGTATGGCTTGAGGTATGGTCTTTGGAGTGAAATAAAATCAACATGTGACACATTTCTTAGGGTATGTATTTGGCCAGATTTCCAGCCAAGGGGGGAGAAGAAATTGTTCATGTAATTGTGGTTTAATGATGTGTTTAGGTGTTTCTTTGATTAAGGTTTTGATTAGGAGTTTGTAAGAAAGTGTTTAGGTGAGGTAATGGTTAATTAAGGTTGTCAAGACTTGATTTAGGGGTGGTCTTGCTAGATTAACAAATTAAAACCATTTCTTAGTCAAATTAAATCATAGACAAATTCCTTAATTTAAGGAATTGGAGAAGAAATTACTATTCAAGATTCCATGACTAGGAATCTTGAATTAAAGAATGAAATTAGAGTTAACTAAGCAATCTTAGGTTCTAATTAACCTTAATAAATCATTTTGACTCTAGATTAATTAGAAATAAATTAATCTTCGATTAGAGCCTAATATTGCTTAGGTTTGGTTAATTACGTCATTAGGCTCATGTACACTGTTCTAGGGGCAAAATGGTAATTTTGCACTAAACTTCCAACCTCTGCCTGACTAACATCAAAACCTACTCAAAAACATCATTCCAAACTGGAAAAGTTCTAGGGCTCAACGGCACCTTTACCCGCGTAAATGCTCAGGGTATTTTGGTCATTTTGAGAAAGTTAGAAAACGAGATTTTCACCTGGATTTCAAACATTGTAGTTATAATCCCCTTCAAACATTGTGTTGACCCATTAAAGGACTGTCGGTCAACTGTCCTTGAATTTGGTAAAAATGACCTTAGAGGCATTTTGGTCATTTGTTCTTCAAATAGAAAAATCGTGACGTTACATTACTCCCCTCCTTAAAAAGAATTTTGCCCTCGAAATTCGTTACCTTAGAAAAGCTCGGATACTCGTCCGTATCTCATATTTTAGCTCCCACGTGTATTCTTCTGTCTTGTCGCGTGCCGCGTCACTTTCACCAAAGGAACGGACTTGTTCCTCAATGCTAACACCATGGTCCACGATCCTCGTTGGTGGTAGATTGAAAGTTAGGTCCTCCCTTAATTGTACATGCTCTGGCTCTAACACATGGCTAGGATCGGATTGGTATTTTCTTCGCTGGGAGACGTGAAAGACGTCATGAAGATTGATCAGGTCAGAAGTAGGGCTATTTTGTAAGCTCCTAAACTCTGAAGAATTTCAAAAGGACAGAGAAATGGGACTGACTTTTTGACTCTCATGGCTCTACCTATACCTCTAGTGGGGGTAATCGTTAAGAAAATGTGTTCGCCCTCTTGGAACTCTAACGGCTTTTGCCGCTTGTCCGCATAGCTCTTTTGTTGACTTTGGGTAGTCAAGTTCCATCCTTAATCTTTCTTATTTGCTTCGTGGTTTCCCTCACTACTTCAGTGCCAACATGCTTTGTTCTCCAGGTTCGTGCCAACACAAAGGGGACTGGCACTTCCTTCCATACAAGGCTTTGTACGTGCCATGTCGATGCTTGCGTGATAATTGTTGTTATTGCGAACTGGATAAGTAGGTACTTATCCCAACTTCCTTTCTATCCAAAATGCACTCCTTCAACATATCTTCCAAGGTTTGGATAGTTCTTTCTGATTGGCCATCTGTTTGGGGTGGTAACTGTACTTAAACACAACTTTGAACCAAATGCCCTTTGAAAGGCTTCCCAAAAACGTAATGTAAACCGTGGATCTCGTTATGAGATTATCATCGATGGAACTCCATGCAACCTTACTATCTCTTGTATGTACAGCTGGGCTAACTTGTCTAGGGAAAAGGTGATCTTGATAGGTAGGAAATGGGCCAACTTGGTTAATCTCCACTATTACCCAAATAGCGTCATGGCCGGCTCAGGCAGGCCGGTCACAAAATCCATAGAGATGCTATCTCACTTCCACTCGGGGATAGATAGGGTTGCAACATTCCTGAAGGCTTTTGGTGCTCGATCTTGACCTTTGACAGACCAAGCACTTACTAATCCAGGCAACTACATCCTTTTTCAATCCTGGCCACCAGAACATTTTCTTTAAATCCTGATACATCTTGGTAGCACAGGATGAATGGTGAAGTGGCTTTTGTGAGCCTTCCTCCAAGATGCTCTCTCGGAGGTCACCATCCCATGGCACGCAGATCCACCCCTCAAACCTCCATAAACCATCGGTCCTTTCTCAAAACCCTTAAGCTTCCTGCCTTAACCGCCTCTAGGGTCTCTCTAAATTCCTCATTCTCCACTTGTGCCATAATGACCCCTGCTTAAACCCAGCTGGTCACACTAAGGTGACACATCTTCATACTCTTAGCCGTAAGACATCCCCAAATTTAAATCCCTAAACTTCTCTATCAACTCAACTTCTTTAACCATCATGTGAGATAGACATAATGATTTTCGACTCAAGGCATCGGCAACCACATTAGCCTTGCAGGGTGGTAACTTAAGCCGAAATCATAGTCCTTTAAAAATTCCATCCACCTCCTATGCCTCATATTCAACTCCTTTTGATCAAAGAGATGCTTAAGACTCTTATGATCGGAGAAACTTCAAACCTTACACCATACAAGTGATGCCTCTATATCTTCAAGGCAAACACTATGGCGGCTAACTCTAGGTCATGGGTGGTGTAATTCACCTCGTGAGGCTTAAGTTGTCTAGATGCATAGGCCACCACTTGCCTATTTTGCATCAACACACAGCCTAACCCTTGCCCGACATCACAATCACCTCAAAAGGTACATTGGGGTCGGTAAAACCAAAACCAGGTCGAGGTTAACCTTTCTTTTAGCTCTTGGAAGCTTTTCTCACACTCGGGATTCCATAAAAATGGGTGTTCTTCCTTGTGAGCTTGGTTAGGGGAAGGGCAATTTGAGAAAATCCTTTTATAAACCTATGGTAATAGCCTACTAAACCCAAAAGCTCAGTATTTCCATTACGGTGGTTAGTCTTCCCAATTCATTACGGCCTGAATCTTACTAGGTCAACGGCTATAGTTCCCTTTGACACTACATGTCCTAGAACTTTATTCCTCCAACCAAAATTCACACTTAGAGAGCTTCGCATACAACTTCTTCTCCTTCAAAATCTCTAAAACTAACCTTAGATGACGTTCATGCTCCTCGTGGGTCTTTGAATGATGAGTATATCATCTATGAAAATGACCACGAACTTGTCTAAATAGGGTCTAAAGATCCTATTCATATAGTCCATGAACACCGCAGAAGCATTTGTCAATCCAAAAGACATCACGGCGAACTCAAAGTGTCCGTCCGAGTTCTAAAGGTGGTTTTAGGTATATCCTCATCTCACTCTAATCTGGTGGTATCCTGACCTTAAATCAATCTTGGAGAATACCACTGCTCCTTTTAATTGGTCTATGAGATCATCAATCCTAGGCAAAGGGTATTTGTTTTTCACCGTTACTCGATTCAATTGCCTATAATCTATGCACAACCTTATGCTTCTATCCTTCATCTTAACAAATAAGATCGGGGTTGCACGGTGAAGCACTAGGTCTTATGATATTCTTTCCAAAAGCTCCTCCAACTGGGTTTTCAACTCCTTCAACTCCAAGGGTGACATTCTATATAGGGCTATGAGATAGTCATTCTCGGAACTAACTCAATGGAGAACTCCACTTCTCTCTCGAGAGAACTTGGTATCTTGTCCAAAAATACCTCGGGATAGTCTCTTACTCTGGTATATCATCTATATTTTGCTCAAAGTCTACCTCACTAGCGGCTAGGAGGACATATCCCTTAGTTTTCTCCCACTCCAGAAGACCTCTATGGAATTCACATAAAGCTTCAAAGTTTGACTAGTTTTGCAAGGGGAAGACGAAAGATAACAGTTTTAGCATAATAATCTAACAATACATGGTTGGTGTAGAGCTAATCCATGCCAAGAATTACTCTTATGTCTTTCAAGGGTAAACAAATCAAATCTATGACAAAAGACCTATTTTCAACAACAAGATGACAATTTAAACAACAATTACAGGTATGAGGACAATTTGTAGAGGTAGAGACAATAAGATCAAAAGGAAGTTTAGAAACTTTAAGATTTAAAGACTCGACACTAGCATGTGAGATAAAAGAATGGTTAGCACCAGAGTCATACAAATCCAGTTAAGGTTCTACCATTTAATTCGCACTTACCTTCGATGAGGTCGTTGGATCTGGTTGATCCTTTGCATTGAGGGTGAAGACCTTCCTTGGTGTTGCGGCCTGGGGTTTTGACTGGACGGCCCTCCGCTCTCCAGTCCTTAGCATAGTGGCCCGGCTTGCCACATCTGAAGCAGATTCCTTGCCTCGCATGGTAGGGGAGATGCCATGATTTTCTCGCAATGGGGGCACACCAGGTCGATGCGGGTTCGGGGAAAGCGTGGGGCTCCTTGGGGCACCTTGTTCTTGTTTCCACTGGGCCTTCCTTGGTGGTTGTTGTGAGACCGCCATTCTCCTTGTTGGTTGTTGCAGTTCCCACAACCGTTGTGGTTGAACGCGCCTCGAGTGTTGTGGAAGGGTTGGATGACAGGTCCTCTTTGTGGTTGTTGTTGTTGTTGTTGCTCCTTGTGCTTGAGCTGGTTCACGTGGTAGGGATAGTAGTGGCTCCTTGATTAGTTCTGATTCGTGGCTTGAACCTTGGGGCTTGGGGTCCCAACCCATGGGGGCACTTAGTCCCTGAGTTATGCCCTCCTCTATGATTCTGCACTTGTTGACTAGGGTGGAATCCCTAATCTCCATGTGCGCCACCACGTTAAGTTTGGCCCTCAACCCGCTTCGAACTTAATGCACTTCCATACTTCATCGGATTCCCTTGGAAAACTCAAGAAAACTTGATCAGCTCCTCGAACTTTGCCGTGTCCTGGGACGGGAAGATCCGCCTTGGTCAACTGTATAAACTTGATGTCCTTCGTTCCTCACAACTCAGGAAGTACTTCTCATAGAAGTAGGTCTTGAACAACTCCCGTTGATCACTGTGCCCGTGGCCTCCAACAGCCTCTGGTGTCGTCCAGCAAACTTCGCATTGGACTCCATCATGTAGCACGCAAAGGTGACCTTCTGCTCCTCAGCAGGCGACGAGTAGATCTTCTCCATGTTCTTGATCCACTCATCTGCCTTGTCTGGGTTCAAGGCTCCACGGAAGGTTAGGGGATTGGCCTTGCGAAATTCCCCAAATCGGGCTTGCTCCAGCCTCGCGGCGGGGACCTTGAGCAGCATCCTTTCTTGGTTCATGCGATCGAACATGCGTTCCATCGCTCTCGCCATTTCATGAGCAGCAGTCGCGGGTCTCATTCCCTTGTTCACCCTCGTTCGCATTCCTATTTTGTCTACGAGGTGCCATTGGTCCCTAAACACACAAGTCAACAAACACTGAGGTGATCAGGCTCAATATTCCAAACTAGATGAGCTAGTTGCCATGGCACAGGCAGCAGATGGGGTCATGCATGTCTACCCTATAGCTTATCTCTATTAGCTAAGCACTACACATGACATACTATAGCGTCATGCCTATAAAGCATGGTCGGTCCAATCCTACAGGCTCCGTGAAAGTGAAACTCTCTGATACCATAATGTAACACCTTAATATCTAATCTAACACGCCTAGGACGTATTAAGATTAATTATCAGTTATTACTTCTTTTGAAAACTCGTTTATAAAATTACTTAGCGGAAAATACAGGTAATTTTTTTTTTGAAGTATGTAAAACAAAATGCGAGCCGACGTATACCAACATGAGCGAAACGTAAAGCAGCAAAAGGAAATAAACACACAATTGAAAGCAATAAAGAACACATCCATTCATAAAAGCAAATGCCATAATATATTGAGTAACATAGTTTGATACATAACTGGATACATCAATTGAAATATAAAAACATAAAGTCATACCTTCATGAGAATGGGCAGAGCTTCCATACATAAAACAAGAAAATGCATAACAGGAAACATAAACAACAAGTATAAGGGAGCCTAAAAGATGAAGCCCGACTAAAGCTACCCCACCCTCGAAACCTTGGTGATGCTGATCCTTTAGCGATGGGGAAAGGTATCCCACAACCTCTAAGCTCCTCGTCGTGGCCAGGCGAAGCCGGGGTGTGGGCATGCGAGTGGGGAACAGCATGACCTCCTGACGTGGGCGCCTCGGCTGTCGTCTCGCCTCGCATGCCTCGGCTGGGTGATAGTGTCCGTGCCGCCCCACCCATGTCCATGGGCATTAAGGGCGGAACCCTTCGAGTCAGATGTAGCAGGGGAGTCCTCGAACAAGTCGACCCAGTGCATGTTATGGGGACGTACTGGGTAGTCACTAACCGCTGAGGATGATGGACGGGCGTGGTGGGTCTGCTCATCACAGGGTCGGTTCCTCTTGAAGATCAAGTCGTCGGCATAAGGTGAGGTAGGAGTGAGGCGAAAGCTGGAAACTGGATGCGTGAACGGAGTCCCATGTATGCAAAAATGCGGACAGCGCAACGACCCTCGAAATGATATGACTGATGCTCAGGTCGTAGTGCACCTCCGCTGGTGTATCAATGAAGATCACGAATGACGCCATCAGCAATCTGAAGACGTAACGGAAAAAGAAGTAGAAGGGGTGAGAATCTTACTAAGATCTCATCAGGAAGCCTCCTATCCTAATGTCATCATTAATGTCCTTAGGAACCATGGGTTTATTGTGAAAAGGTGTAACATGCAAAGGTTCATTATGAGGTTTTATAAAAGTAATTATCCAAGGCCCATGTCTTTTGTAACGCCCGATTTTTTGTTAGAGTACAAATGACCAAATGCCCTGAGGTCATTTTCCGGAATTGAAGACAATCGCCAGCAGTCCTCAAATGGGTCAACTCAATGTTTGATGAGGATTGTATCATTTGATATCCGAGGTGAAAATCTCGTTTTTTGAACTTTCAGCTCAAAATGACCAAAATACCCCTCTGTGTTCTACACGAGGTAAAAGGTGCCGTTTGAGCCGAATTTTCCAGGAAGTTTAGAATGATGTTTTTGAGTGATATTTGATGTTTAGTGAGCCCGGTTGGTCCTGGGGAGTTTAGTGTAAAATTACCATTTTGCCCTAGAATAGTGTAAATGAGCCTAATGACACGATTAAGCAAACCTAAGCAATATTAGGCTCTAATCAAAGATTAATTTATTTTGATAATTAATCTAGAGTCAAAATAATTTATTAAGGTTAATTAGAACCTAAGATTGCTTAGTTAAACTCTAATTACATTCTTTAATTCAAGATTCCTAGTCATGGAATCTTGAATAGTATTTTCTCTCTCCAATTCCTTAAATTAAGGAATTGTGCCCATACCTCATTTGACTAAAAGAATGATTTTAAATTGTTAATCTAGCAAGATCACTCTCCTAATCAAGTCTTGACAACCTTAATTAGCCAATTACCTCACCTAAACACTTTCTTACAAACTCCTAACCAAAACCTTAATCAAAGAAACACCTAAACACATCACTAAACCACAATTACATGAACAACTTCTCCTCCCCCTTTGGGCTGTAAATCTGGCCGAAATGCATACCCTTGGTTTATGTCACATGTTGATTTTGTTTCACTCCAAAGACCATGCCTTGAGCCATGCTTTGGACCATACTTGAAGCCATACCTCACCATGCCTTGCCCATACTCATAACCATACCAATCAAGAGATATTTTCCTCCTCCCTTGGCCTTGAAAACCGTCATCCTTTCCTTCCCTAAATCAGCCACAAAGTTTCATTTTTCTATAAATACCAAGCCTTAGAGAACTTGGTTACACTTTAGATCATTTGCCAAGTTTAGCTTTCTTGAATTTCTCTCTTTTCTCTCAATTTCTCTTCATCTTGTTCTTCTTCCTCCACCATCAAAGAAACCTTTCCACCACCACAAACCACCACAAACAACCTTGAACCACCATTCCCCACTCAAACCACCTCTCAAACACCAAACCTTTCCATTTCCAAGCTTACTTTATCAAGGAAAATCCATCTTCCTTGTGTTCTCCCCTTGGCCGAATCCTTATTGCCATCCAAGAGAAGATTTTGTCTTCTTATTTCATCAAGGATCCAAGCTTTCTTTCATTTCTTTCAAGACTTCCTTAGGTAGGGGTTTGTTTTCAAAGTTTTACTTGTTTTCTTCAAGAAAAGTTCTAGTTTCCTCTTGGATCAAAACTCTTTTTCTTCCTTTTTCCTTTTCGGCCATGAGGCCTATTCTTGAAAAACTTTAGCTTGATGATGAGGTTTCAAGATAAAGACTTGTTGATGTCTTGTGAGAAACCTCTAAAGCTTGAAACAACTTGGTCTTGGACCATACATGCTTGTGTTTTTCTTTCTTTTTCTTGCTCATGCTTTTGGATTTCCTTTCTTTTCTTCCTCAAAGGTTTCAGTTTTCTCTTGTGTTTTTCTTCCTTGTTCCTTTGTTTGAACAAAGTTTGCTAAAAATGTAAAGTAGATCACAAAAGTTTTGTTAAGAAAATTAATCCTATGTTTTCAAAGAGCTCTAAGCTTACCCTTGCCAACCTTAAAGTTCGGCCGTCTAAGAGTTTTACTCTAGATTGAAGCCCATGAGCAATAAAATAAAGAATATGACTTAGTTCTTTGTATTTTGTTTAGACAAAGTGTTGAGCTTTGTGTCTATTTTCTTGAGCTTGATGATGAAGTTCAAAACCAAAGCTTCTTTGAAGTCTTGGTGCTAAGAACTCTAAAGCTCACTTTATGTTGTTAAGATGCATATTGGGTTAAGGTTTGATGTTCCTTTAAAGTCTTGTAAGAGCTCTAGTTAAGATAAAATGAGTTGCATACATGTTTACATTTATGCCTTGCATAGCATGTTTATTTTGATGTCATCACTAAACTCTCAAGAATAACTAAATGGACTTGCATTATCATGTTTAAATTCCAAGCTTGCATTTCATGTTTATATTTCAAGCATCACTTAATCTTTAAAGATAATAATGAGGTTGCATCTCATATTTATTTTATGCTCTCACTTTACTTTCTAATGAAGAATAAAATAAGTGCATATCATGTTTAAGTTTATGCCATCACTTAAATGTTCTAGAGCTCAAAGACTTGCCCAAGTATCTTGCATAAAGGTTTAGAAAATGGAGGCATTTCAAGGAATGCCATTTCGGCCTTGTGGTGATGATGATGGACTTGGATGAGTTCCTCTAATCATAAGTGCCCATAGTCTAAGTCTTGGAATTTTTCTAAGCTTAGATGTACTCAAGGAACTTTATAAACAAAGTTTTATGTTTTAAATCCATTCCTTGAGCTAAATAATTTAGCTACTGACCTAGCATATATTTATATGATTTCAATGAGATTAATTGGTTTCTAAAAGAGTTTTGAGTTCCTAAAATGATTTCAAGAGAAACTAGCAACTATATGCATTTTAATTCATGAGATTATGTGATTTTATGGGCTTTACATTTTGGTTCTGCCCTCTCTTGTTTGGCCACTGTATGAATTCTGTTCTAAGGTGTTAAAATGTGTAAAATTATGTTTGAGTGAAGCAAGGAACGATTTAGGGAAGTTTAAAAGAACAAGTAACTAAAAAGGACTTAAAATGTGAATTCTAGAACACTTAGATGCACAAACATGTAATTCTGTTCCAGCATAATTGGACTTGAGAAAAATGGTTTATAATTAGTTAATATGTGTAGGAATCCCTCATAATTGGTTTAGGAGTTAATTATAGAGCTTTAGGTGAAGACGGAACTTAGAAATGGTAAAGGCGGAGATTCTAGCCCAGTAATCATAGAATAAAATTCTGCCCAAAATATGTAGAGCTGTTTGGTTATGTTATAAATCATAAACATTAGATGAAATTATAGGTAATGATCCCTTAGGTGCTATAAAGATCCATATTGAAGGTTAGGATCTTGGAACACAAGTTTAAGACCCGTAAGGGCCAAAGCATAAGACACTATGAGATAGGAGGTGTAATGTGAGCATGAGACCGAGTGGGCATACTCATAATGATGTGAATATGTTAATATCTTGAGCATGAGAGTATATGTGTATTTGTGGCATGTTGATGTGATGATGTGGTATGTATGTTTCAGATGCATGAGAATATATGATATGTCATATGAGGCTCTATGGTTGCATGCTCATGTTGCATTCATATAAGATATGATAAAGAGGAATTGATCCCATTATGACTTCCCGAGTTAAGGGTTGTAGGGTGATCCAAGAAAGAAATATGATTCCCCCGCTTTACCCGTATGAATCTAGCGACGGCTAGTTAGGATGAGCTCATTCCTAGGCGATGGGTGATTAGGAGTTTTGGTGACCATGTTAAAAGTGGGGCTGGCATGTTGGGTGGATTTTGGTGACCATGATGAGGGTGGAAAAAAATTATGAAAGGAACTCGAAGAGTTCATAAGTGATAAAGTAAAAGACGCACATGCATATGTTTCATGAATGTTCTTTTGGTGCTTATGATTAAGTGATTCATGTTGATGTACGTGATTGTCATGCTCAAGCATTTCCATACATACATGAAATATCTAATGCATTCATACAATCAAGACTCATGCTAAAAGAAACCCACTTCGGATAATGGAATTGAGAAATTAAAATTGGACCTATGCATGACCACCTCTTTATAACGAAACCCAAAGTGGCTGGGGCGACGATGACACGTGTTAAAGTGGGGAGCCCTACTGAGAATCTTGTATGAGTATTCTCACCCTTTTGTTTTCCTTCGTGTTGTCTCCAGACGGATTGATTGGATGTTCGTAATTTTCCTTGAAGTGCTAGGGTAAGAGTTATGCATCGGTCAGAGGACACAATGGAAGCTTGAAGACTAGTCTAGCCTGTTTATAATTATGTTTTGCGTTAGTTAACCTTGCTTGATGTATCTAGTCTCTTGAGGTGTCCTTATATTTATAAGGGCATCGTTGTTTTGTTATGATTATAATATAATACTACAAGTTATGTTGTGTTTATTCTATGGTTTATTTATGACTGTTATGGTGATGTATACTTGGTTGTTATGTTTCTTGTTTAGTAGTCGATCCTTATGCGCATCGCAGCTCGCATTTTAAGTCTTAAGTTTAAAAAGAAAAATTTAGTCGTATTTTTAGTACTCGTATTTTAAAAAAGTCAAGTCAAATTCTGAAACGAAACGTAACCGTAATAACTAGCCGAATGCGACTCGAGCGTATTAGGTGAAAGTTAGGGTGTTACATCTTTTATGATGGATCTTAATACATGTATGCAGCATAACAAGACATGAATGCATGGCAATACTGTATGCATCAAACCAATAAAACATGTCATCAATAAATCATCATCATATAAGTCGCATGTAACTTTTCATGATCAACCTTTCAACCTTGTGACATAGAGTATCAAAAATAGTAACCGTACCCTAAAACTAGGCTATGAGCTCACACCTCAACTAGTCGTCACTAGTTCCTACTTATCCTCTTGATAAGCGTAACATAATCACAATAATCCCGACTCCTAGAGTACGGGTAGGGGCCCGAGGATCACCCATCATGAGACTTTTCCTTCTCCGAAACGCATCAACTGGTTAAGACCAGTGACTTTGTCCGCTTTGGCAGGGCTAATGTCGATGCCCTCATGGTTTTACCTTCTCCTCACTATAGCAGGAGAAGTACATCGGTCTGCGAAACGCATAAGGATTAAGCCAAGTGACTTTGTCCGCTTCGGTATGGCTTGGTGTCCATATTCTCAGGTTTACTTTCTCCTCACTTGGGAGAAATGCTAACATGTCACATATAAAATCTTTCTTTCAAAAACTTTCTTAAATCCCTCAAATTTGATGGAAATTCTGGTCACAACCCTATATCGAATTTCCTCAATTTGAGTCATGTCACGTAACTTATTCAACTCATGCCATCTCATTCCATATCTCAATCAATCAAATCTTTAAAAGCCATATAAGCATGTTCATTCATTTCATCATCATCTTATATAGATATGCACCTCAATCGTGGCATGCAGGACCATCATATCATGTCATAATTTCACACAATCTTATGCACATAAATGCACTTGTTCACTCGGTCACTTGCTCACACTATAACTCCTATCTTGCAATGTCTTATGCTTTGACCTTTACGGGTCTTTATCTTGTGTTTTGATTATCCTAATGCCCATTATAAACCTTGATACACCTAAAGGATTATTACTTGTATTTCTCTCTAATTTTTTATGCTTACTAACACCTCCAAACAACATTACACAAATTTGTTTACCATGATTGTTATTCGTATGGGGTTCTAGAATCTACGTCTTTGACCCTTTCTAAGTTCCGTTTTCGCCTAAGGCTTTATATTCAATTCTTAAACCAATTATTAGGGATTCCTAACATATCCACTAATTATAAACCATTTTCCTTAAGTTCAATTATGCTGGAACAGAATTTACAATTTTTGTATCTAATTGTTCTAGAATTCTCATTTTAAGTCCTTTCTAGTTACTTATTCTTTCCTAACTTTCCTAAATCGGTCCTTGCTTCACTCAAACATAATTTTACACATTTTAACACCATAAAAAAGAATTAGTATAGTGGCCAAACAACCAAGGCAGAACCAATAGATATAGCTCACATAATCACATAATTTCATGATTTAAATGCATATAAGTTGCTAGTTTTCTCTTGGAATAATTTTAGGAACTCAAAACTCTTTTAGAAATCAATTCATTTCATTAATATCATATCAATATAGGTGAGGTCAGTAGCTAAATTACTTTGCTCATGAAATAGATTTAAAACATAAAAGCTTGTTCATAATGTTCTTTAAGTTCACCTAAGCTTAGAAAAATTCCAAGACATAGGCTATGGGCACTTCTGATTAGATGAGCTCACATCAAGTCCATCATCATCACCACAAGGCCGAAATGTCATTGTTGATATGCCTCCATTTTCTAAAACTTTATATAGGATACTTGGACAAGTCTTTGAGCTCTAGAGTATTTAGGTGATGACATAAACATGAACATGCTATGCACTTTATTTTACTCTTCATTATAAAGTAAAGTGAGAGCATAAAATAAATATGAGATGCAACTTCATTATTATCTTTAAAGATTAAGTGATGACTTGAAATATAAATATGAAATGCAAGCTTGGAAATTTAAACATGATAATGCAAGTTCATTTATTTATCTTTGAGAGCTTAGTGATGGCATAAAAAATAAACATGGTATGCAAGGCATAAACTTAAACATGAGTGCAAGTTTGTTTTATCTTAACTAGAGCTCTTGCAAGACTTTTAGATGGACATCATAACCTTAACCCAATATGTATCTTAACAACATAAAGTGAGCTTTAGAGTTCTTGCACCAAGTCTTCAAAGAAGTCTTTGGTTTGAACTTCATCATCAAGCTCAAGAAAATGGACAAAGAAATAAACATCAATACTTATCAAAGCAAGCATAAAAAGAACTACTCATATTCATTATTTTATTGCTCATGGGCTTCAATCTAGAGTAAACTCTTAGACAGAACCAACTTTAAGGTTGGAAGGGTATGCTTAGAGCTCTTTGAAAACATATGATTAATTTTCTTAACAAAACTTTTAGTGATCTACTTGACATTTTTATCAAACTTTGTGCAAAGAAAGGAATAAAACCAAAATCTGAGGAGGAAAAGGAAAGGAAAATCGAAATCTTGAGCAAGGAAAAGGAAAGAAACAGAAGCATATATGGTCCAAGACCAAGTTTTCAAGCTTTAGAGGTTTCTCACATGGCATCACAAGACCATTATCTTGAAACCTCATCATCAAGCCAAAGATTTTCTCATCTCAAGGCCCTAAGGCCGAAATGAAGAAAGCAAAAGGAAAAGCTTTGAAAAACCAAGAGAAAACTAGAACTTTTCTTAAGGAAAGCAAGGAAAACTTTGAAAATAAACCCCTACCAAATGAAGTCTTGAAAGAGATGAAAGAAAGCTTGTGTTCTTGATGAAATGAGAAGACAAAATCTTCTCTTGGATGGTGATGCAAATTCAGCCAAGGGTATCTCAAGGAAGATGATTTTTCCTTGAAAAGGTAAGCTTGGAAATGGAAAGGTTTGGTGGAAAGGTTTGTATTTGGAGGTGGTTTGAGGTGGGGGAGTGGTGGTTCAAGATTGTTTGTGGTGGTTTGGGGTGGTGGAAAGGTTTCTTTGATGGTGGAGGAAGAAGAATAAGATGAAGAGGAATTGAGAGAAAAAGAGAAAATTCAAGAAAGCTTAACTTGGCAAATGATCTAAAGTGTCACCAAGTTCTCTAAGGCTTGGTATTTATAGAAAAATGAAACAATGGAGGCTGATTTGGGGGAGGATGGCCGATGGTTTCTCAAGGCCATGGGGAGGAAAATATCTTCAAAAACTTGTCATTCAAAGGCATGGTTGGAAGCATGGCTAGGTATGGCTCAAAGTATGGCTTGAGGTATGGTCTTTGGAGTGAAATAAAATCAACATGTGACACATTTCTTAGGGTATGTATTCGGTCAAATTTTTGGCCAAGGGGGGAGAAGGAATTGCTCATGTAATTGTGGTTTAATGATGTGTTTAGGTGTTTCTTTGATTAAAGTTTTGATTAGGAGTTTGTAAGAAAGTGTTTAGGTAAGGTAATGGTTAATTAAGGCTGTCAAGCCTTGATTTAGGGGTGGTCTTGCTAGATTAACAAATTAAAAACTATTTCTTTGTCAAATTAAATCATAGACAAAGTTCCTTGATTTAAGGAATTAGAGAGAAATTACTATTCAAGATTCCATGACTAGGAATCTTGAATCAAAGAATGAAATTAGAGCTTAACTAAGTAATCTTAGGTTCTAATTAGCCTTAATAAATCATTTTGACTCTAGATTAATTATCGAAATAAATTAATCTTCGATTAGAGCCTAATATTGCTTAGGTTTGGTTAATTACGTCACTATACATCTTCTTAGGGGCAAAATGGTAATTTTACACTGAAACCTGGACCTCGTGAGCTCGACTAACATCAAAACCCACAAAAACATCATTCTGAACTTTCTGGAAAAGTTCAAGGCTCAAACGACACCTTTATCCGCTTAAAATGCTAGGGGTATTTTGGTCATTTTGAGCGAAAGTTTAGAAAATGAGATTTTCACCTCAGATTTCAAACATTGCAGTTATAACCCCCTTCAAACATTGAGTTGACCCATTGAGGACTGCGTAAAATCCCTGAATTACGGTAAAAATGACCTTAAGGGCATTTTGGTCAATTGTTTTCAAACAGAAAATCAAGGGTTACACATATTGTATCATTATATGATATGCTAATGTGGAAATGATCCTCTAGACTCCTGAATTAAAGGTTATGAGAGGTGATCCAAGAAAGTTGCATTTCTCATGACAGGAAAGTTGCATTTCTCATGATATGAAAGTAATATGTTTTCCCCTTATTTCCCCATATTAAATCTAGTGACGGCATTAGGATTGAGCTCATTCCTAGGCGATTTGTAAGGCGGAGTTTCGGTGATGATGTTAAAAATCCGGGATGGTGAGTTGGTTGGATTTCGGTGATGACATATGAGGGTGGAAATTAAGAAAGGAACTCAAAGAGTTCAAGCATGATAAAGTAAAAGATATATATGCATATGTCACATCATTGTTCTAATTGTGCATTTAATCATGTGATATGTGTTATTTACATGTGTTATTTATGCTCTCGAGGTATTGCCATGCATATATGAGATATATGTTTTAAGACCCATACTAAAAGACACCCACTTCGGATAAAAGGATTTGAGAAATTTAAAATTGAATCTTATGCATACACACCTCTTTCATAATGAAATCGAAGTGGCTGGGGACGATGACAATGGCACTTGTGTTAAAGTCAGGGAGTCCTATTGAGAATCTTGAATAAGTTTCTCACCCCTTTCTTTCTTCCGCTTGTCTCCGACATGAATGATGCGGTTGTTCATGATCTTCCTTGAGGCGCGAGCATAGGAATCACGTCATCTACCAGGATTAGAGGTCACAGCGAAAACGTGAAGACTAATCTAATTTTGTTATAGTTATGTTTAGCTTTGGGCTTTTGTATGTTCAACTTGTTTGTTGTGTTTAGTATCTTAAGGTGTTCTTATGTTTTTAGGACATTGCTATTATGTTATGATTATGACATGTTTATATGAATTGTGTTGTGATTGTTCATGGTCTACCTATATATGCTATGATGAAGTTTATATGATTGCTTTGTCCTATGTGTATTAATCATATGTATGTGCACGACGGCTCGAATTTTAAGCTTTAAGTTCAAAAGAAAAATTTAGCCCTATTTTGATTACTCATATTTTAAAGAAAGATAAGTCAAGTTCTGAAACAAAGGCGTAACAACTAATAACTAACCGAAATGCGACTGAAGTGTATTAGGTTAAAAGTTAAGGTGTTACATTTTGGTATTAGAGATTAATTCTCACAATGCCTTAGGATTGGATTGATGATGCTCTTTAAAGCATGATGCGATAGTTCCTGTCATGTGTAGAGCTTAGATGATAGAGATAAGCTATAGGATAGATATGCATGAACTCTTGCTGTTCGTATGTGCCATGGTAACTAGCTCATCTAGCATGAAATATTGAGCTTGATCACCTCATGTTTATTGACTTGTGTGTCTAGGGACCAATGGCACCATGACAATAGAATAGGACCCTTACTCCAAGCCAAGACAACGAGACTACCTGAAGCCCTCCGAGGTGGCTAGGACTATGAGGGCGATGTTCGAGAGGATGGACGAGATTGCCAAAAGCACCGATCGTGCTGAAGTTCCTAAGCATGCCCGTTTCGGAGAATTTAAGGCTAACCCGCCCTCCTTCAAAGGAACCTTGAATCCGATCCATGCTGATGAATGGATCAAGAGCATGGAAAAGATCTTCATAGTGATCCTATGCATGGAAGGAGAAGGTGACTTTTGCCACCTATATGCTGGAAGGTATGCCGGTTTTGGTGGACCTAGCTCAGAGACTTCTAGAGGCATCAAGTACAGAGAATCAACTTGGAGTTGTTCAAGGCTCACTTCTACGAAAAGTACTTTTCAGAGTCCTAAGGAACGCCAAGGATATCAAATTCATGAGTTAACTCAAGAGGCATGAGCATCATGGGACACCGCCAAGTTCAATGAGTTCATCAAGTTCTCGAGGATGTACAGAAGAGAACCCGACGAGCATTGGAAGTGCATCAAGTATGAATCCGGGCTGAAGGCTGAAGTTAATATTGCGGTGGCTCATTTGAAGATAGGATTCCCTACTTTGGTTAACAAGTGTCGTATCATTCAGGACGACCAAAAGAAGCTTGAGCATGGCAAAAGCTCATGGGTTCACAAGGAAGTTGCGTCGCAAGCTCCGAGCTTCAAGCCTTGCCCAGGCCAGTTCAGTTGCAAGGTCCTAAGAGGGATTTTCATCATGAAGGATCGAATGATCCAAGAGAGGAGGCACCTCGAGGACCCTGATGTCACTTGTCCAAGTGCGGAAAGAACCATGGCACCATCCCACCTATGGCCAGGGAGTGTGCTTTAGGTGTGGTAAGCCTGGCCACATGATCCAGAGATGCAACGAAGAACTTATAGTAGAATGCCATTTGTAACGCCTAATTTACTGTCTCAGTACAAATGACCAAAATGCCCTTAGGTCATTTTTGCCCGAATTCAAGGACATTCTACCCCAGTCCTCGAATGGGTCAACTCAATGTTTGAAGGGGGTTGTAAACAGTTTGATATCCGAGGTGAAAATCTCGTTTTTTAACTTTGGCTCAAAATGACCAAAATACCCATGTATTCACGGGTAAAAGGTGCCGTTTGAGCCCGAAACTTTTCCAGGAAGTTTGGAATGATGTTTATGAGTGATATTGATGTCTAGTCTGCCGAAGGTCCAGGTAGTTTTAGTGCAAAATTACCATTTTGCCCCTAGAAGATGTACAGTGAGCCTAATGATGCAATTAAGCAAACCTAAGCAATATTAGGCTCTAATCGAAGATTAATTTATTTCGATAATTAATCTAGAGTCAAAATAATTTATTAAGGTTAATTAGAACCTAAGATTGCTTAGTTAAACTCTAATTGCATTCTTTAATTCAAGATTTCTAGTCATGGAATCTTGAATAGTGTTTCTCTCAATTCCTTAAATTAAGGAATTGTGCCATACCTCATTTGACTAAAAAATGAATTTAATTTGTTAATCTAGTATGACCACCCTAATCAAGTCTTGACATCCTTAATTAACCAATTATCTTACCTAAACACTTTCTTACAAACTCCTAATCAAAACCTTAATCAAAGAAACACCTAAACACATCCTAAACCACAATTACATGAACAAAATCCCTTCCCCCTTGGCTGCATGGGCTGGCCAAATTCTCAACCAAGAAAGTGCCACATGTTGAATTTTTCATCACTCCAAAGACCATGCCTTGCCCATACTTATGCCTATACTTCACATGCTTCAACGGACTTACAACCATACCTTTGTAAGAGATATTTCCTCTTTCCTTCCTTCCCCATGTGACCGGTTCCTCCTCCCCCTTGGAAGCCTCATTGTTGAAAATTTCTATAAATACTAAGCCTTGATGAACCTTGTCACACTTTGCCTCATTTGTTAAGTTTACACTTCTTGCAAAAATTCTCTCAATTCCTCTCAAACTCCCTCCCTTTGGCCAAGTTCTTCCTCAAGATTCAAGAAGGATTTCCTTCTCTTTTCCTCTCAAGAAACAAAGCTTTCCTTCCTCTCTTCAAGACTTCTTTAGGTAAGGGTTTTGTTTTAATGTTTTTGCCTATGTTCTTCAAGAAAAGTTCTAGTTTTCTCTTGGTTTCAAACTCTTTTCCTCTTCCTTTTCTTTTTGGCCAAGAGGCCTTTTTATAAAGAGAACATGAGCTTGATGATGAGGTTTCAAGATAATGACTTGTTGTTGTCATGTGAGAAACCTCTAAAGCTTGAAACAACTTGGTCTTGGACCATACATGCTTGTTTTTCTTTCTTTTCCTTGCTTATGATTTTCAATTTTCTTTTCCTCTTCCTTTGAAGGATTTCAATTTCTTTTGCCTTGGTTGGACAAAGTTTGCTAAAAATGTAAAGTAGATCACAAAAGTTTTGTTAAGAAAAATTAATACTAAGATTTCAAAGAGCTTTAAGCTTACCCTTGCCAACCTTAAAGTTGGTCGGCCGTTAAGAGTTTTACTCTAGATTGAAGCCCATGAGCAATAAAGAATATGAGTAGTTCTTATGTTTGTTTGTTAAAGTGTTGGTGTTTTTGTTTTAATCCATTTTCTTGAGCTTGATGATGAAGTTCAAACTAAAGACTTCTTTAAAAACTTGGTGTTAAGAACTCTAAAGCTCATCTTCTATTGTTAAGATACATGTTGGGTTAAGGCTATTGGTATTCCTCTAAAGTCTTGCAAGAGCTCTAGTTAAGATAAATAAGTTGCATTCATGTTTAAATTTGTGCCTTGCATCTCATGGCTCTCACTTTACCTTATAATGAAAAATAAAACGAAGTGCATGGCATGTTTAAGATTATGTTATCACCTAAATACTCTAGAGCTCAAAGACTTGCCCTAAGTATCTTCCAAGGGAACTTTAATAAAAAAGAATAGATGTGTTTGAGTATGATTCAATGAACGGTTTGATTTTGTAAAATGTAAAAATGATTTTAGGAAAATGTTGGAAAAATATTTTATGAGGTCTCAAGGTATTTAAATAGCTTGGAATGTGTCAAAAATCATGTTTTCTCAAATTTACGGAGGTTACATAATCGATTACTAACTATGTAATCGATTACCCAGAGTAGTTTTGAAGGGTTTTTGGTTCTAGTAATCGATTACCATACAATGTAATCGATTACCAAGGCTGTTCTTCATGCAGAACCGGTCCTTAAAGCCTGGAATCGATTACTTGATGTTCATTTCCCAAAAGGATTTAACCTGAGTAATCGATTACCATACTATGTAATCGATTACCTAGTTGTTTTGAACCCAAAATAAAATTTAGCCTGGTAATCGATTACCAGGAACATGTAATCGATTACCAGAACACCCTTTTTGCTCATGAAATTATTCCAAGAAAAGACTAGTAACTCGTATGCACTTATAACATGATTTTATGTGATTGTGCGTGATACATACTTATGGTTTTCTATCTTGTTGGCCACTGTATGAATTCTGTTTCGAGATTAGAATGCGTAAGATTATGTTAGAGTAAAGTGAGAACGATTTGAGGTTCGGAAGGACTAAGTGAATAGAAAGGTTTGAAAACTAAAAACTTAACACCCTTAGACACGAGAAATAATAATAACTTTTGTTCAGCATAATTGAGCTTAAGGAAGATGACCCACAATTAGTGTTTATGCCTAAAAGTCGAACCTGGGATCTTAGGCAAAGACAAACTTAAAAAACCTAAGGTGTAGATCCTAAAATCCCCCATAGTAAGATACTGATCATGATGTTTAATCTATACAATGCTGATTGGATAAGTTAGTGAACATAAATGTTAAAGGAATTATAGGTAATGATCCCTTAAGTGTTATAGGATCCATAGTAAATGATAGGATAATTGGAACACAAGTTTAAGACCCGTAAAGGCCAGAGCATAAGACACCATGAGGTAGGAAGTGTGATGTGAGAATGAGACCGAGCGAGTATGCTTGTGTTATGTATGAATGTGTTAAAGTCATGAGCATGAGCTTGTGAGGATTTATGATGTGATGATGTGTTGATATATTGTGAGCATAATGCATGAGACTATGTGATACAAATGAATTAAAGAAAGTATGTCGTTATGATTGAAAGGTTTATTGGATTTGAGGAATTTAAGACAACATGCATTATGTGAGTTATGAGGCATGACTCAAATTTGAGGGAATTCAGAGCGCAGTTGTTATGCTGCCAAATTTTCGTCAAATTTGAGCGACTTAATAAAGTCTTAAGATGTTTAATGTGGCACACCAAGACGTACTTCTCCTCTTCAGTAGGAGAAGGTAAAACTTGGGCATCAACATTAGCCTGCCAAAGCGGACAAAGTCGTTGGTCTTAACCAGTCGATGCGTTTCGAAGAAGGAAAAAGTCCCATGATGGGTGATCCTTAGGTCCCCTACCCGTACTCTAGGAGTTCGGGATGATGATGATTATGATTATGTTTATGATTCGCTTATCAAGAGGATAAGTAAGAACTAGTGACGACTAGTTAAGGTATGAGCTCATAGCCTAGTTTTAGGGTGCGGTTACTATTATGATGTTAGTGTCACAAGTATGAGAAAAGGAACAATGTTAAAGAAAAGTTACATGCCACTTATATGATGATTAATTATTGTTCAGTTTGCCTAAAGTATTGTCACATGCTATGCTGCATACGTGCATTAAGATTCATTATAAAAGACACAGACCTTGGATAAATACTTTTATGAAAATCTCATAATAAACCCATGCATGCTTAACCTTTTCATAGTAACAAGGTTCCTGGGGGCGTAAACGATGACACTAGGATAGAGGTTTCCCTACTAAGAATTCTTAGTAAGATTCACCACTCTCTCTTATTTCTCTTTCCATTTGATTTTCAGACATCGATGGCGTCATTCGTGATCTTTAATTGACCTGCCCACTTAAGGTGACTGTGACCCCAGCATCAGCCTTACCATTTCCAGGGTCATTGTGAGGTGCGCATTTTTGTGTACGTTGTAACACCTAATATTTAACCTAATACGCCTAGACGTATAAGATTAATTATTAGATATTACTTCCTTTAAACTCCTTTGTGAAATTACTTAGTGGAAAATACCAGTAAAACTTTTTTTTTGAAAGGAAACATATAAAACCAAGTGCGAGCTTTTGCGTATGACATAAATGAAACGTAAAAGCGAAAGAGTAAATAATTCACATCCAAACAAAGTAATAGGAACACTTCAATTATGGAGACAAACATCATAATATTTAATCTCATAGTTTCATACAACAATGGAAATATAACATAAAGTCTTATCCATACGTGGGCAGAGCTTTAGGTCCAGAAATATAAGAACATAAAAGCTAATACATGGATAAGTCCCCAAAGATACTAGATAACATCAACCCTCCCCTCTAAAAGTCTACAGACGACGCTCTCCTCGACGGGGACAGTCACGGGCAGACCCAGAAGCCCTCGCACGTGGCCCAATGAAGTGGAGGTGTAGGCATCAGATCGGTGGTATGGCACCAGTGGCCTCCCTTGACGAGGGTGCCTCTCGGGGTAGACGTACACACCTCATAGTCCTCAAGCTTGAGAGCCGTGTCTTCACTACCCTCCGGACGGCCAAAGGCACGGAAGGAGTGGAATCCTCCGATATGGATCAAGGGAGTCCTCGGATAAGTCTTCCCACAACGACGTGAGGGCAGTCCTCAGGATTAGTCACGCAAGCATGAAGATGATGGTTGGGCAAGTGGTTCTGCTTGTTAAGGATCGCGTCCTAAAAATCAGGTCATCACCATAGGGGAAGTCAAGATGAGACAAAAGCTGGAAGTGGAAATGCAAAAGGACGACCCTTGTATGCAAAAATACGTATGGCACAACGACCTTCGAAGTGGTAGGTTGATGGTCCGGATCGTAGTGTAGGCTCCCACCCGGGTGCATCAACAAAAATCACGAACGACACAGGAAAGTGCTGGAGATGCAACGAAAGAAACGAGGGGTGAGAATCTTGCTAAAATCTCGTAGGAAAATCCTCTGTCCTAATGTCATCGTTTCACCCCAGGAGCCTTGGGTTTATTATAAAGAGGTTAAACATGCAAAGGTTCATTTTGAGGTTTCGAAGAATTAATTTTAAGGTCAATGTCTTTTATAATGAATCTTAATGTATGAGCATAGCCAAACATGGATGCATGGCAATACTTAGGCAAACCAAACAATGGTCAATCATCATATAAGTGGCAAGTAACTTCTCTTGAACATTGTTCTTTCTTCTATTCTTGTGACACCAACATCATAATAGTAACCGCACCCCTTAAACTAGACTATGAGCTCATACCTTAACTAGTCGTCATTAGTTCTTACTTATCCTCTTGATAAGCGAATCATAATCTGTGAGGACACGGCTAGTGGCAAGGACAATAAGGCATAAAGGACTTGGGGACATATGACAAGTCAAGGGCTAGGAAAGCAAAGGAGGCATTAAAACAAGATTAGCAACAATTGGAGGCTGCCCCAAGTTGGAAGACTTGAAGCCCAAAATGGTGCATTGCATTGCCCGCTTGGAAACCTCTGATGCTATATGGGCTGACACCATCTTTAAGCCTTTTTATGTTACTAAATAAAGTTTGTAATAAGTATATTTGGGCTGTCCTATGGGCATACGAATTCACTTGGATTTTGGGTTGTTTTCTTTAATTTTTATTAAGTTTTTTTTCATGGCCTGAAAGGCCAATATGAGAGCATGATTTTATCCATGTTGGGCTGAATTAGTCAGCTTGTGGATTAGTTACACAAATTCTAAGTTGTTGCTCATTATAAAAGGCAAACCTTAACTTTTGGAGAGGCAATTCAGATCATATTTGCTTGTGAGACTTGCTCTCTCTTGGTTCTTCATAGAATCTCTAGACTTATCAAGGTGCTCATCCTTGTGGCAATACCTGGCTTATCAATCTCTTGATTGTAGGGCCTTGTTTACTCTCGTCCATATCTCAAGTATACGAATAGATTTCAATGATTCTTGAGCCTAAATTGAGTTTCAGAACGTCATTTCTTTCTCGTTTTTTAAAATCGTCGATTTGAGAGACCTGTAGCTTGATTGCGAAAGATGTAATTCGGATTGTATTGTGTTTTCCAATCTTGGTAGATCCTTCTTGTGATTCATGGAGTTTGGATCATATCATAATCATATTCATAATCATCATAATCCCGACTCCAAGAGTACAGGGTAGGGGGCCTGAGGATTCACCCATCATGGGACTTTTTCCTTCTTCGGAACGCATCGACAGTTAAGCCAGCGACTTTGTCCGCTTGGCAGGCTAATGTCTATGCCCTCACGGTTTTGCCTTCTCCTCAAGAGACAGAGAAATACGTCTCCGTGTGTGCACATTAATCTTCTTATTTTCAAAACTTTCTTTAAGTCCCTCAAATTTGATGGAAACTTAGTAGCATAAGCTATTTCCGAATTTCTCAAATTCTACATGCCACATAATCTCAATCACATGCGTCATTCTTATGGAACTTTCTCAATTAAAACTCTAGTTCACATGAGCATACTCTTCTAACTCATTCATGTTTCGAAACTCATGCATCTCAAATCATGGCATAACACTTCATCACATCAACACGCCAATTATACACATAGAGTTTCATGCTCAAAATGTTGACATAATCACATCATCAAGAATATGCTGACTCGATTTCATGCTCACGTCACACCTCCTATCTCATGGTATCTTATGCTTTGGCCCTTACGGGTCAAACTTGTGTTTGTTATTTCTAACCTTTATTAAGGATTTTATAACACCTAAGGGATCATTACCTATAATTCTCACTAAGTCTTAGGCATACTAAAAATTCCAAACAACATTATGTAATTTGGTCAGAAAATTTACCTCATGATTACGAGGTTCTAGAATTTCCGTTTGTGACCTTTTTTAAGATCCGTCTTCGCCTAAGGCTCCATAATCAATTCCTAAACCAATTATGAGGGATTCCTAGGCTTGTTTACTAAGTTATAAGTCACTTTTCATCAATTTAACTATGCTGGACAGAATTACATTTTACCATGTCTAAGTGTGCTAGAATTCTTATTTTAAGTCCTTAACACCACCCTAAGCTTTGTAATTAATACCTAATCATTTATGAAAGG
This sequence comes from Dalbergia oliveri, assembly GCA_030441495.1. Taxonomy (NCBI): domain Eukaryota; kingdom Viridiplantae; phylum Streptophyta; class Magnoliopsida; order Fabales; family Fabaceae; genus Dalbergia; species Dalbergia oliveri. Next base: position 361,773 of record JAMLFY010000025.1, read on the forward strand.
TTTTTATGCATATCTTACTGATTATGAACCATTTATCCTTGAATTAATCATGCTGGAACATGTAACGCTCAAATTTTTTTGTATTGAGTGCAAATGACCAAAATGCCCATGAGGTCATTTTTACCCGAAATTTCAGGACAGCCGACCCGGCACTCCTCTAATAAGTCAACTCAATGTTTGAAGGGGATTGTATCTGTTATGTTTGATATCCAAGGTGAAAATCTCATTTTCTAAACTTTCGGCTAAAATGACCAAAATACCCCTGCTGTGTTCTACACTGGTAAAAGGTGCCGTTTGAGCCCTAAATTTCCAGGAAGTTTAGAATGATGTTTGTGAGTAATATTTGATGTTTTAGTCGGCCCGGTTGGTCCCGGTAGTTTTAGTGCAAAATTACCATTTGCCCTATTAATCAAGTGGCCTCAATGAACTAGAAGATAATTTAGTTTAAAACTTTTTCTTAAATATACCACTCTAATTACTTTTTCAAAAAGCTTTAAAGAAATGACTTAAAAACTTAATTTAATGGATACAAATGATATGAGAGTGTAATTATGTCTATGAAAAAGATTAACAATACAATGAAATGTAAATTTGTAACAAACGTAAAGAGATAAGGGAAGAGAGATTGCAAACTTGGTTTATACTTGTTCGTCACCTCTTGTGTCCTACATCCAGTTCTCTTAAGCAACCACTTAAGAGTTCCACTATCACTTTAATCTTTACAATTGAGCACTCTTACACCTTGGGATCCCTCACCCTTGTGTTTGAGTCTCTCAAGAACCAAGAGATGCCCCACTCTTGTTCTATCAAGGGATGCCCCACCCTTGTACACAAACTTGAAAAAGTATTACAAGAAATCACTTCTCTGATAGTAGATGTTACAAATTGAAGCCCTATAAGGTTTCTCAAGAATAAGACAATTTGGCCAAGTTTTGATCACAAAGATTGATGATTGAGAATGATTGAACAAATGATCTTTGTAGTATGTTTTCTGTGTGTTAAAGAGTGTTAAAGAAGAGTATTTATAGAAAACAATTGTGTAGACCGTTAGGGATTGATCCAAAGGATGTGCCTCTTTAAAACACACCTCTTTGCACATTTCTGTGTTTTGTAATCGATTACATCAAATGGTAATCGATTACATAGTTCAAATTTTCAAACTTGGCAACGGTCAAGTTCCTGGTAATCAATTACATTATGTGTATAATCGATTACATAGTTCAATTTTCAAATTTTGGACATTGAACGCGCTGGTAATCGATTACTTTATGTGGTAATCGATTACTTATTAGAAATTGAGAATATAAGTTTTAACACACTTTTTCATTCTCAAAACATCATTTAAGCATTCTCTTCTCAAATCATGCTTATATTGTAACAAACTAAAACAAATTTTTCATAAAGAACGATTAAATTCTTTTTAAAACAAATTTTCCTTAAAATTAAAACTTGATTAACTTAAAAAAAAGGCCAAATAAACTTACTAAATAAAAACTTTTTAACAACTTAATCTAAGTCCTAATTATTCTAACCATGATTTGATCGTTTGTCTTGATCATATCTTCACGAAATTCCATGTTCTTGTGTCCACATTTTTGTGATATGTATTTTGGCATCATCAAAACCTACAACAACAATTCACATGCCCCTAGAACAGTGTACAGTGAACCTAATGACGCAATTAAACAAACCTAAGCAATATTAGGCTCTAATCGAAGATTAATTTATTTCGATAATTAATCTAGAGTCAAAATAATTTATTAAGGTTATTTAGAACCTAAGATTGCTTAGTTAAACTCTAATTGCATTCTTTAATTCAAGATTCCTAGTCATGGAATCTTGAATAGTATTTTCTCTCCAATTCCTTAAATTAAGGAATTGTGCCATACCTCATTTGACTAAGAAAATGAATTTAATTTGTTAATCTAGTATGACCACTCCTAATCAAGTCTTGAACAACCTTAATTACCCAATTACCTCACCTAAACACTTTCTTACAACTCCTAACCAAAACCTTAATCAAAGAAACACCTAAACACATCACTAAACACAATTACATGAACAAATTAATCCCCCCTTTTGCTGCCCAATCTGGCCGAATACATGGCCTAGGAGAAGTGCCACATGTTGTTTGATTTATCACTCAAGAGCCATGCCTAGGCCATACCTCAAACCATACCTCACCATGCTTTCAACCATGCCTTTGCCCATACCTTGTAAGAGATATTTTCCTTCCCAATTGACCAAGCAAGGCTGTCGGCCTTCTTCCCTTTGTCAGCCTCCATGTTGCCAAAATTCTATAAATACCAAGCTTGGAAGAACCTTGATACACTTTAGATCATTTGCTAAGTTTAGTTGTCTTGCATTTTCTTGCTTTTTCTCTCTAAGTTCTCTTCATCTTCTTCATCTTCTTCTTCCCCTCAAAGAACCTTGCCACCACCACAAACCACCACAAACAACCATAAACCACCACTACCTCACCTTAAACCATCTTCTAAACACTCAAACTTTCCATTCCCAAGCTTAGAAACTCAAGGAAAATTCATCTCCTTTGAATTTCCCCTTTGGCCGAAACACATACCCACATCCAAGAGGAGATTTTGTCTTCTCAACTCTTCAAGAATCAAGCTTTCTTTCTTCCATTCCAAAGACTTCCTTAGGTAGGGGTTTGTTTTCAAGTTTTACTTGTTTTCCTTAAAGAAAGTTCTAGTTTTCTCTTGGTTCAAACCCTTTTCCTTCCTTCTTTTCATTTCGGCCAAGAGGCCATTTTATGGGAATAACATAAGCTTGATGATGAGGTTTCAAGATAATGACTTGTTGTTGTCATGTGAGAAACCTCTAAAGCTTGAAACAACTTGGTCTTGGACCATACATGCTTGTGTTTCTTTCTTTTTCCTTAGTTTCATTTCTTCCTTTCTTTTTCTTTCTTAAATGGTTTTCCTTCTTCCTTTTTTTCCTTTGAAAGATTTCAGTTTCCTTGCCTTGGTTTGAACAAAGTTTTGCTAAAAATGTAAAGTAGATCACAAAAGTTTTGTAAAGAAAATTAATCCTATGTTTTCAAAGAGCTCTAAGCTTACCCTTGCCAACCTTAAAGTTGGTTGGCCGTTCTAAGAGTTTTACTCTAGATTGAAGCCCATGAGCAATAAAATAAAGAATATGACTTAGTTCTTGTATTTTGTTTAGACAAAGTGTTGAGCTTTGTGTCTATTTTCTTGAGCTTGATGATGAAGTTCAAAACCAAAGACTTCTTTGAAGTCTTGGTGCTAAGAACTCTAAAGCTCACTTTATGTTGTTAAGATGCATATTGGGTTAAGGTTATGATGTTCCTTTAAAGTCTTGTAAGAGCTCTAGTTAAGATAAAATGAGTTGCACACATGTTTACATTTATGCCTTGCATAGCATGTTTATTTTGATGTCATCACTAAACTCTCAAGAATAACTAAATGAACTTGCATTATCATGTTTAAATTCCAAGCTTGCATTTCATGTTTATATTTCAAGTCATCACTTAACTTTAAAGATAATAATAAGGTTGCATCTCATATTTATTTTATGCTCTCACTTTACTTTCTAATGAGGAATAAAATGAGTGCATATCATGTTTAATTTATGCCATCACTTAAATAATCCTAGAGCTCAAAGATTTGCCCAAGTATCACAGATAAAGTTTTAAAAAATGGAGATGTCTCAAGGATGCCATTTCGGCCTTGAGATGATGATGATGGACTTTGTGTGAGTTCATCAGACACAAGTGTCCATAGCCTATGTCTTGGAATTTTTCTAAGCCTAGGTGGTTTAAAGGAACCTTATGAACATAGTTTTAAGTTTTAAGTCCTTCTTATGATTATAAGGATTTAGCTACTGACCTTACTTGGATTTCAATGATTCTAATGAGATTTATTGGTTTCTAAAAGAGTTTTGAGCTCCTAAAATGATTCCAAGAGAAACTAGCAACTTGTATGCATTTTAATTCATGGAATTATGTGATTTTTGGGCTTTACATTTCGGTTCTGCCCCATGTTTGGACACTGTACTAAATCTGTTTTATGGTGTGGAAATGTGTAAAATTATGTTTGAGTGAAGCAAGGATCGATTTAGAGAAGTTAGAAAAGAATAAGTAACTTAAAAGGATCAAAATGAGAATTCTAGAACACTTAATGAACAAATATGCAAACCTGTTCCAGCATGATTAATTCAAGGATAAATGGTTCATAATCAGTAAGGTATGCATAAAAACCTTTCATAAATGATTAGGTATTAATTACAAAGCTTAAGGTGGAGTTAAGGACTTAAAATAGAAATTCTAGCACACTTAGACATGGCAAAATGTAATTCTGTCCAGCATAGTTAAATTGAGGAAAAGTGACTTATAACTTAGTAAATATGCCTAGGAATCCCTCATATTTGTTTTAGGAATTGATTATGGAGCCTTAGGCGAAGACAAACTTAAAAAGGGTTTAAAATGGAAATTCTAGAACCCCATAATCATGAGGTAAATTTTCTGCCCAAATTACATAATGCTGTTTGAATTTTTAGTATGCCTAAGACTTAGTGAGAATTATAGGTAATGATCCCTTAGGTGTTATAAAAATCTTTAATAAAGGTTAGAATAACCGGAACACAAGTTTGAGACCTGTAAGGGCCAAAGCATAAGATACCATGAGATAGGAGTTATGATGTGAGCATGAAATCGAGTGAGCATATTCTTGATGATGTGATTATGTCAACATTTTGAGCATGAAACTCTATGTGTATATTTGGTGTGTTGATGTGATGAAGTGTTATGCCATGATTTGAGATGCATGAGTTTCGAAACATGAACGAGTTAGAAGAAGTATGCTCATGTGAACTAGAAGTTTTAATTGAGAAAGTTCCATAAGAATGATGCATGTGATTGAGATTATGTGGCATGACCAAATTTGAGGAAATTCGGAACGTAGCTTATGCTGCCAAATTTCCATCAAATTCGAGGGACTTAAAGAAAGTTTTGAAAATAAGATGTTTAATGTGACACATTAGACGTACTTCTCCTCGGTGAGGAGAAGGCAAAACCGTGAGGGCATAAACATTAGCTAAAGCGGACAAAGTCGTTGGTCTTAAAGTTGATGCGTTTCGAAAAAGGAAAAAGTCCCATGATGGGTGATCCTTAGGCCCCCTACCCGCACTCCTGGAGTTCGGGATTATTATGATGATTATGATTATGTTTCGCTTATCAAGAGGATAAGTAAGAACTAGTGACGACTAGTTAAGGTATGAGCTCATAGCCTAGTTTAAGGAGTGCGGACTATTATGATGTTGGTGTCACAAGAATGAGAAGAAAGAACAATGTTCAAGAAAAGTTACTTGCCACTTATATGATGATTGACTATTGTTTGGTTTGCTTAAAGTATTGCCATGCATCCATGTACTATTATGCTGCATACATGCATTAAGATTCATTATAAAAGACATGGACCTTGGATAAATATCTTTTGTGAAAACCTCATAATGAACCTATGCATGTCTAACCTTTTATAATAAACCCAAGGTTCCTGGGGGTGTAAACGATGACATTAGGATAGAGGATTCCCTCCTGAGATTCTTTAGCAAGATTCTCACCCTTCTGTCTCTTTCGTTGCGTCTCCGACTCGATGGCATTGTTCGTGATTTTTGTTCCACTCGTGTGGGAGCTGCACTATGATCCGATCATCAGCCCTACCACTTCGAGGGTCGTTGTGCTATACGTATTTTTGCATACATGGGACGCCCATTTGCCTTCCCAGTCTCCAATTTCGCTTCACCCCGACCTCCCCTATGGTGATAATATGATTTTTGAGAGGACGGAGACCCGAGACAAGCAGAGTAACCGTCGTCGTCCTACCGTCTTGAGGTTCGGGGTTACCCCAAGTGCGTGCCTCGCCCTAGTTGAAGAGACGGACCCGTTAAGGATCCCCCTACTCATCCTTTCGGAGGGTTCACGCTGTACCCTGGACATCGGGATGGGTAGCCAGGGACAATGACGCAGAGGTTAGCACGACGTAGAGATCACCCACGCGTGGAGGGCATGTTCACCCACCCTACCATCTTCATGCATCCAGGAGCTTGCCCAGTTCATTGGGTATGTGCCACCGAGGGACGAGGAAGGGAATCATCCATAGTTCGAGGGAAGGAGTGTCCTAGCTTAGAGTATCTTTTAGGGTTGTTTCATGTATTCGTTGTTATGTTTCTTATTTACGTTGTTCTATTGCAAGCTCTGCCCACTCGTATGGGTAAGACTCTATGTTTCTTTTATATTCCAATGGTTATGTACTAAACTATGTTAACTAATATTATGATTGTTCTTATGATTGAGTTGCCCTTATTTTGTGTTTACGTCATGTGATTTAGTTTATTCTTCCACTTTACATTTCATTTATGTCATACGCAAAGGCTCGCACTTGTTTTACATGTTTCCTTTCAAAAAAAAATTTACCTGTATTTTCCGCTAAGTAATTTCACAAAGGAGTTTAAAAGGAAGTAATGACTAATAGTTAATCTTAATACGTCCTACGTGTTGGGTTAAATATTAGGGTGTTAGAAGAGATTTGCATATTTGTGCATTAAAGTGTTCTAGAATTCTCATTTTAATCCTTTCAAGTTACTTATTCTTTTCTAACTTCCCTAAATCGATCCTTGCTTCACTCAAACATAATTTTACACATTTTAACACCATAAAACAGAGATTATGCAGTGGCCAAACATAAGAGGGCAGAAACAAAATGTAAAGCCCATAAAATCACAAAGTCTCATGAGTTTAAATGCATACAAGTTGCTAGTTTCTCTTGGATTCTTTTAGGAACTCAAAACTCTTTTAGAAACCAATTAAACTCATTAAAATCACATGAAAATGTACTAGGTCAGTAGCTATTTTATTTAGCTCAAGGAATGGATTTTAAAACATAAAACTTGGTTCATGAAGCTTCCTTGAGTGCATCTAAGCTTGGAAAAATTCCAAGACTTAGACTATGGACACTTATGATTAGATGAACTCATCCAAGTCCATCATCATCACCACAAGGCCGAAATGGCATCCTTAAATGCCTCATTTTCTAAAACTTTATGCAAGATACTTGGGCAAGTCTTTGAGCTCTAGGAGGCTTAAGTGATGACATAAACTTAAACATGATATGCACTCATTTTATTCTTCATTAGAAAGTAAAGTGAGAGCATAAAATAAATATGTGATGCAACCTTATTATTATCTTTAAAGATTAAGTGATGACTTGAAATATAAACATGAAATGCAAGCTTGAAATTTAAACATGATAATGCAAGTCCATTTAATTATTCTTGAGAACTTAGTGATGGCATCAAAATAAACATGCTATGCAAGGCATAAACTTAAACATGTGTGCAACTCATTTTATCTTGACTAGAGCTCTTTCAAGACTTTAAAGGAACATTACAACCTTAACCCATTATGCATCTTAACAACATAAAGTGAGCTTTAGAGTTCTTGGCACCAAGACTTCAAAGAAGCCTTTGATTTTGAACTTCATCATCAAGCTCAAGAAAATAGACACAAAGCTCAACACTTTGTCTTAAACAAAATACAAGAACTAAGTCATATTCTTTATTTTATTGCTCATGGGCTTCAATCTAGAGTAAAACTCTTAGAGGCCGACCAACTTTAAGGTTGGCAAGGGTAAGCTTAGAGCTCTTTGAAAACATAGGATTAATTTTCTTTAACAAAACTTTTGTGATCTACTTAACATTTTTAGCAAACTTTTTCAAACAAAAGAAAAAGAAACGAAATCATTCAAGAAAAAGGAAGAGAAATCGAAACCTTTGGAAGAAAGGAAAAGAAATTCGAAAGCATGAGCAAGGAAAAGAGAAAAACACAAGCATGTATGGTCCAAGACCAAGTTGTTTCAAGCTTTAGAGGTTTCTCACAAGACAACAACAAGTCATTATCTTGAAACCTCATCATCAAGCTAAAATTTTTCTCGAAATAGGCCTCATGGCCGAAAAGGAAAAAGGAAGAAAGGAAGAGTTTTTGAACCAAACTAGAACTTTTCTTGAAGAAAACAAGTAAAAACTTTAAAAAAACCCTTACCTAAGGAAGTCTTTGAGGGAATGAAAGAAAGCTTGAGTTCTTGAAATGTGAGAAGACAAAATCTCCTCTTGGAAGTGGGATATGTTTCGGCCAAGAAGGGAACTCAAGGAAGATGATTTTTCCTTGAGTTTCTAAGCTTGGAAATGGAAAGTTTAAGTGTTTGGGAGATGGTTTAAGGTGAGGAGTGGTGGTTTATAGTTGTTTGTGGTGGTTTATGGTGGTGGCAAGGTTCTTTGAGAGGAAGAAGAAGATAAAGAAGATGAAGAGAAATTTGAGAGAAAATGAGAGAAAGTGCAAGACAACTAAACTTAGCAAATGATCTAAAGTGTATCAAGGTTCATCCAAGCTTGGTATTTATAGAATTTTGGCAACATGGAGGCTGACAAAGGGAAGAAGGCCAACGGCCAAGAGGAAGGAAAAGTGAGGAAATATCTCTTACAAGCATGGTGAGGTATGGGCAAAAGTATGGGCAAGGCATGGGCTTTGGAGTGAAGAAAATTTCAACATGTGGCATTTTTCCTTGGCCATGCATTCAGCCAGATTTGGGATAGCCAAGGGGAGGATTTGTTTGTTCATGTAATTGTGGTTTAGTGATGTGTTTAGGTGTTTCTTTGATTAAGGTTTTGGTTAGGAGTTGTAAGAAAGTGTTTAGGTGAGGTAATTGGGTAATTAAGGTTGTTCAAGACTTGATTAGGTAGTGGTAATACTAGATTAACAAATTAAATTCATTTTCTTAGTCAAATGAGGTATGGCACAATTCCTTAATTTAAGGAATTGAGAGAGAAAATACTATTCAAGATTCCATGACTAGGAATCTTGAATTAGAATGCAATTAGAGTTTAACTAAGCAATCTTAGGTTCTAATTAACCTTAATAAATTATTTTGACTCTAGATTAATTATCGAAATAAATTAATCTTCGATTAAGCCTAATATTGCTTAGGTTTGCTTAATTGCGTCATTAGGCTCACTATACACTGTTCTAGGGGCAAAATGGTAATTTTGCACTAAAATTGCCGGGGACCTGGGCAGGACTAAACATCAAATATCACTTAAAACATCATTCTAAACTTCCTGGAAAATTTGGGCTCGACGGCACCTCTTCCCGTCTAGAATTAGGGGTATTTTGGTCATTTTGAGTCAAAAGTTCAGAAAATGAGATTTTCACCTCGGATATCAATTGTAACAGATATAATCCCTTCAAACATTGAGTGACCCATTCGAGGCTGCCGTAGAATGTCCTTGAATTCCGTAATAACCTTAGGGGCATCGGTCATTTGCACTCAATACAGAAAAAATCGGGCGTTACATTACTCCCTTCCTTAAAAAGAATTTCGCCCTCAAAATTCGTTACCTTAGGACTCAGGATCTTCGTCCGCATCTGAGATTCCAACTCCCACATGTTCTTCTTGTCTTGTCTCGTCCCAGCGATCTTCACCAAAGGAATGGACTTGTTCCTCAACTGCTTGACACCACGGTCCACGATCCTCGTTGGTGGGAGGTTAAAGTTAGGTCCTCCCTTAACTACATGCCTGGCTCTAACACATGGCTAGGATCGGAATGGTACTTCCAGCTGGGAGACGTGAAAGACGTCATGAAGATTTGACAGATTTGGAGGTAGGGCTATTTTGTAAGCAACGTCCCCCGACCGAAGGATTTGGAAGGAGAGAAATTGGGGACTCAACTTTCTTGACTCTCATGGCTCTACCTCTATCCCTTAGTGGGGGTAATTCTTAAGAAAACATGCTCACCTTCTTGGAATTCCAACGGCTTTCGCCGCTCAGCATAGCTCTTTGTCGGCTTTGAGCAGTGAGATTCTATCCTTGATCATTCTTATTTGCTCCTGGTTTCCTTCACTACATCTGGTCCCAAAACACTTTGTTCTGGATCATGCCAACACAAGGGCGACTGGCACTTCCTTCCATACAAGGCCTCGTACGGTGCCATGCTTATACTGGATGATAGACTATTGTTATACCACACGAACTGGATAAGCAGGAGCTTCCTACCCAACTCCCTCTTCTATCCAAAACACATTCCCTCAACATGTCTTCCAATGTTTGGATAGTTCTTATTGATTGTAGTCTATTTTGAGGGTGGTAAGCCGTGCTTAAACGCTTAAACCAAACGCCTTCCTGGAAGGCTCCCAAAAAAAGTGTGCGGGCCGTGGGCTGCGTCTCGAAGGAATTATTGGTCTATAAAACTCCATGTAACCTTACTATCTCTTGGATATACAACTGGGTCAACTTATCTAGGGAAAAAGTTATCTTCATGGGTAGGAAATGGGCCGACTTGGTTAACCAGTCCACTATTACCCAAATAGCGTCATGGCCGGCTTGGGTTCTAGGTAGGCTGGTCACAAAATCCATGGATATGCTATCAGCTTCCATTAGGATAGGCAAAGGTTGCAACATTCCTAGGCTTTTGGTGCTCAATCTTCACCTTTTGACAGACCAAGCACTTACTAACCCCAGGCTACTCGTCCTTTTCAATTCGAGCCACCAAAACTTTAATGTTTCCAGGGGCGAAGCAGGGAGTGATCGCGTGCGAGAGGGCACGGACAAGGAGCGGATCCTGCCTCCAAGCGGAGGGGTACATGAATGAACTAATTACACACGATGAGAGGATCCTGAGTTCTCTATAGGTATGGGACTCTATCCAGTTAAGGAAGGCTTATATGAATTGATTGGTACTACCTATGCCACAAAGATGCATCTTTCTTTTCGTAGCCTATCACAAAAGAACTCCATAGTTAGCAAGATTGCTTGACTTGGGATAATTTTGGATGGGTACCTCCTGGAAAGTTTCCAGAAGCGTGTGAGTGAGGACAAAGCACGCTGAAAGGACCCGTGTTGGTTTGTAGGAGGTGGACGTGAATTAAAGCAGCGGGGATGTTACAAATGGTCTCAAGCATGCACATCTTCCGTACGGTGTAGTTTGGGGACAAACCGGAAGCTGGTGGGCATGTAATGTCCAAGAACGAGCGGAGGTAATAAGGATCCGAGGCACGGACAAGGAGCGGCTTTTGCCTCCAAGCGGAGGGGTACATGAATGAACTCGTTACACACCGAATGAGAGGGACCTCGGTCTCTATAGGTATGGGACTATCCAGTAAGGAAGGCTTATATGAATTGATTGGTACTACCTATGCCACAAAGATGCATCTTCTTCGGTAGCCTATCACGAAGAACTTCCTTAGTTAAGCGTGCTTGACTTGGGGTAATTTGGGATGGGTGACCTCCTGGGAAGTTTCCTAGGAAGCGTGTGAGTGAGGACAAAGCATCCTAAAAGGACACTGTGTTGGTTTGTGGGGACAGTCGGCGTGCCATTCGGCGGCGGGATGTTAGAGTGGTCAAGCACTGCACCTCTCCGTACGTCCTCGGACAGACCTTAGCGGAAGCTCGTCAGCATGTGATGGGGGACGAGGGCGGGAATAATAAGGGAACGAGGCACAAGACAAGGCGGCTCCTGCCTCCAAGCGAGAAATAGATGAATGACCTCACACAGGAATGAGAGGGATAGCTACGTCTCTATAGGTATGGGATCTAGATTAAGGAAGGCTTCTGTGAATTGATTGGTCTACACTATGCCGGAGATGCATGTTTCTTTTTCGGTAGCCTATCACCAAAGAACTCCATAAGTTAAGCTTGCTTGACTTGGGGTAATTTTGGGATGGGTGACCTCCTGGAAGTTTTCCCAAAGCGATTGTAAGTGAGGACAAAGCCTGCTGGAAGGACCATGTTAGTTTGTGGGGACAGTCGGCAATCCATCCAAGCCACAGGGATGTCACGAAACATCTTCTTTAAATCTTGATACATCTTGTTGGCACCAGGATGGATGGTGAAGTGGCTTTTATGGGCCTCCTCCAAGATACTTCTCGGAGGTCACCATCTTGTGGTACACAAATCTGCCCTTCAAACCTCCACAACCCATCGGTCCCATGCTCAAAACCTTAAGCTTTCCAGCCTTAACCGCCTCAAGGGTCTCCCTAAACTCCTCATTTTCTACTTGTGCCATTTTCACCCTTATTTAACCCTACTGTTCCGTAGATGACACATTTTCACACTTCTTTTTGACATTGACATCCCCAAATTCATATCCCTAAACTTCTCTATCAGTTTGACTTCCTTGACCATCATATGAGATAGGCGCAATGACTTTCGACTCAAGGCATCGCGACCACATTGGCCTTGCAGGGTGGTAACTTAAGCGAAATCATAGTCCTTTAAGAACTCCATCCAACTTCTTTGCCTCATGTTTAGCTCCTTTTGATCAAAGAGTGTCTAAGACTCTTATGATCGGAGAAACTTCAAACCTTACTCCATCAGTGATGCCTCCAAATCTTCAAGGCAAACACTATGGCGGCTAACTCTAGGTCATGGGTAGGGTAGTTCACCTCGTGTGGCTTGAGTTGTCTAGACGCATAGGCCCACTTGCCGTTTTGCATCAACACACAGCCTAATCCCTTTCCCGAAGCATCACAATATGCCTTGAAGGGTACATTGGGTTAAAGTAAAGAAAATCCAAAAACTGAGTAAAGGTCAACTTTCTTTTAACTCTTGGAAGCTCTTTTCACAATCGGAATTCCATGAAAATGGGGTGTTCTTCAGTTAGCTTGGTTAGGGAAAAATTGGGAAAATCCTTTAATGAACCTTCGTAATAGCCTGCTAATCCCAAAAAGCTCAGTATTCCTGATGCGGTGGTCGGTATATCCCGAATTCATCACGGCTTCTGTTCCTGGGTCAACGCTATACCTCCTCGATACTACATGTCCAAAAACTTCATTCCTCCAACCAGAATTCACACTTAGAAAGCTTCAGCATATAACTTCTTCTCCTTCAACACCTCTAAAACCAACTTTAGGTGACTTTCATGCTCCTCGTGAGTCTCAATAGATGAGTATATAATCTATGAAAACTACCAGAACTTATCTAAATAGGGTCTAAAGGTCCTATTCATGTAGTCCATGAACACGGTGGGTGCATTTGTCAATCCAAAGGACATACGGCGAACTCAAAGTGTCCGTACCATGTTCTAAAGGTAGTTTTAGGTATATCCTCATCTTGACCTAATTTGGTGGTATCGGACCTCAAATCAATCTAGAGAATACCACCGCTCCTTTTAACTGGTCCATGAGATCATCGATCCTAGGCAAAGGTATTTGTTTTCACCGTTACACGATTCAATTGCCTATAATCTATACATAACCTCATGCTCCCATCATTTTTCTTAACAATAGAACCCGGGGCTCCCACGGTGAAGCACTAGGTCTAATAAAATTCTTCTCTAACAGCTCCTCCAATTGGGTTTTCAATTCTTTCAACTCCAAGGGTGACATCCTATATGGGGCTATGGAGATAGGTCCGGTTCCGGAACCAACTCAATGGAGAACTCACTTCTCTTCTGGATGGAATTCGAGATCTATAGGAAATACCTGGAGTCTCTCTTACCATGGAATATCATCTATGTTCTGCTCAAAGTCTACATCACTAGCAGCTAGAAGGACATATTCCTTAGTTTCTCCCACTCCAGAAGACATCTACGGAATTTACATAAAGTTTCAAGGTTTGACTAGTTTTGCTGGGTGACGGAAATAACAATTTAAGTGTAATAATCTAACAAAACATGGTTAGCGTGAGCCAATCCATGCCAAGAATTATTCCTATGTCTTTCAAAGGAAAACAAATCAAATCTATGATAAAAGACCTATTTTCAACGTGAGATGACAATTTAGGCAATAATTGTCAGGTATGTACGGGCGATTTGTAGAAGTAGAAACAATAAGGTTGAAAGGAAGCTTCAAACTTTCAAATTCAAGGACTCGACACTAACATGTGAGATGAAAAGAATGGGTAGCACAGAGTCATAAATCAAGTTAAGGTTCTACCATTTACTTCACTTACCTTCGATGAGGTCGTTGGATCCGTTTTCGTCCTCCGCGTTGAGGGTAAAGCCAATTCCTTGGTGTACGGTTCGGGTTCTGACTGACGACCTTCCACTTCTGCAATCCCTTGCCCGTAGTCACAAACTTGCCACATTTGAACATACTCCTTGCCCGGCTAGGCAGGGACGATTGCCATGATTCTTTCACGTGGGGGCACTCTATGGCTTGTGCGGAATCCGGAGGAGCAATAGGGCTCCTTGGGGTGCCTTGTTCTTGTTCCATTGGGCCCTCCTTGTTGGTTGTTGTTGTTGTTGTACGAGGACTGCCCAATCCTCCTTGTTCATTGCGAATTCCCTCGGCCATTGGGGTTGAGAAGCGCTCAAATATCAGGAACGGTTGGTTGTTGGGTCCTCATTGATGATGTTGTTAATGGTGTTGATGCTTAAACTGGTTGGATTGGTAGGGATGGTAGTGGTTCCTCGGTGATTCCTGATGTGACGGCTTCAATTTCGGGCTGAGGTCCCGAACCACGGGGACGATCCGCCCTTGCGCTCGCTTCTTGTGTCCCTCTTCAATAATCCGGCACTTGTTGACTAGGTCGGGAAATCCCTAATCTCCATGTGCGCAAGCAGCTTTGTTAAGCTCGGCCCTCGAACCGGCCTCATACTTAACGCACTCCAAACCCATCGGGGTTCCCTTGGAAAAACATGAGAGAACTTAATCAACTCTTCAAATTTCGCCTTGTCAGCGACGGGCGATCCACCTGGACCGCTTGCATGAACTCGATGTCCTCGTGTTCCTTACTACCAACTCAGGGAAATACTTCTCATAGAAGTACGTCTTGAACAGCTCCCATTGATCAGATTCCATAGCTTCGACGGCTTTTGGTGCCGGTCCACCAAAACTCGCGTCAGCTCCATCATGTAGGCAGCAAAGTTGACCTTTTGCTCCTCTTGAACAGGTGACTACCCAATAGATCTTTCCATGTTCTTGATCTCTTATCCGCCTTTGTCTGGGATTCAAAGCTCCACGACGATGGGGGATTGGCCTTGCCGGACTCCCAAAAACGAGCTTGTTCCATGGCCTCGAGCATGGGGACCTTGGGTAGCATCCCTTGGTTGATTCATACGATCAAACATACGCTCCATTGCTCTAGCCATCTTCAGCGCAGGCGCGGTCTCTTCCTTATTCGCCTTCGTTCGCGCTCTTATTTTGTCTCGGGGTGCCATTGCTAAGCACACAAGTCAACAAACACTAAGGTGATCAGCTCAATATTCCAAGCTAAATGAGCTAGTTACCATGGCATAGACACACAGACAAGGTCATGAATGCCTACCCATGTGGCTTATCTCTAATAGCTAAGCACTATACATGACATACTATCGTAACATGCCTATAAAGCATGGTCAGTCCAACCTAAGAGCTCAGATGAGAAACCAAGAACTGCTCCTGATACCATAATGTAACACCCTAATATTTAATCAAATACGCCTAGGACGTATAAGAGATTAATTATTAGTTATTACTTCCTTTTAAACTCCTTTGTGAAATTATTTAGCAGAATACAGGTAAAATTTTTTTAAAGGAAACATATAAAACCAAGTGCGAGCCTTTGCGTATGACATAAATGAAACGTAAAGCAAAGAGTAAATAATTCACATCCAAACAAAGTAATAAGGAACACTTCAATTATGGAGACAAACATCATAATATTTAATCTCATAGTTTAGTACAACAATGGAAATATAACATAAAGTCTTACCCATACGGTAGGGGGGAGCTTAGGTCCAGGAAATATAAGAACATAAAAGCTAAAACATGGATAAGTCCAAAGATACTACCAGATGGTTTCATCAACCCTCCCCTCTAAAAGTTTACAGACGGCGGATCTCCTCGGACAGGGAAATATAGGCGAACTCCAGAAGCTCCTCGGATGTGGCCAATGAGTGGAGGTGTGGGTCTACGGATAAATGGTACAAACGTGGCCTCCTAGCGAGGGCGCCTCTCGGCGACATACACACCTCATAGGCCTCGACTCGAGATCGTGTGTCCTGCATACCCTTACCGCGGCCAAAGGCCGGAAAGCGAGATCCTCTGAATATGGGTAAAGGAGATCCTCGGATAAGTCTCCAAACGACGTATGGGGCACGTCTGGGTAGTCATGCACCTGAAGATGATGGTTGAGCACGGCGTTTGCTCGTCGGGTCGCATCCTCTCAAAATCGGTCATCACCATAGGGGAAGTCGGGGTGAAGCGGAAACTGGAAACTGGAAATGCAAAAGGACGATCCATGTATGCAAAAATACGTATGGCACACAACCCTCGAAGTGGTAGGACTGATGGTCAAGAATCGTAGTGAGCTCCAACGGGCATTAACAAAAATAAACAAATGTCATCTCTGGAGACGCAACGGAAAGAAACAGAGAGGGGTGAGAATCTTGCTAAAGAATTCAATAGGGAAAATCCTCTATCCTAGTGTCATCGTTTACGCCCAGGAACCTTGGGTTTATTATAAAAGGTTAAACATGCAAGGGTTCATTTTGAGGTTTTCGCAGAGATAATTATCCAAGGTTCATGTCTTTTATAATGAATCTTAATGCATGTATGCAGCATAGCAGAACATGGATGCATGGCAATACTTTAGGCAAACCAAACAATGGTCAATCATCATATAAGTGGCATGTAACTTCTCTTGAACATTGTTCTTTCTTCTTATTCTTGTGACACCAACATCATAATAGTAACCGCACCCCTTAAACTAGGCTATGAGCTCATACCTTAACTAGTTGTCACTAGTTCTTACTTATCCTCTTGATAAGCGAATCATAATCATAATCATAATCATCATAATAATCCTGACTCCTAGGAGTACGGGGTAGGGGGCCTAAGATTCACCCATCATGGGACTTTTTCCTTCTCGAAACGCATCGACTAGTTAAGACCAGCGACTTGTCTGCTTTGGCGGGCTAATGTCTATGCCCTCAAGGTTTTGCCTTCTCTTTCAGAAGCAGGAGAAGTACGTCTCGGTGTGTCACATTAAACATCTTATTCAAAACTTCTTAAGTCCCTCAAATTAACGAAAATTCAGCAGCATAACGCTATATTCCGAATTTCCTCAATTTGAGTCATGCCACATAATCTTTCAATCACATGCGTCATTCTTATGAAACTTTCTTAATTAAAAACTGTCTAGTTCACATGAGCATACTCTTCTAACTCATCACATGTTCGAAACTTCATGCATCTCAAATCATGGCATAACACTCATCACATCAACACGCCAATTATACACATAGTTTCATGCTCAAAATGTTGACATAATCACATCATAAGAGAATATGCTCACTCGATTTCATGCTCACATCACACCTCCTATCTCATGGTATCTTATGCTTTATCCTTACGGGTCTAAACTTGTGTCGTTATTTAACCTTTATTAAGGATTTTTATAACACCTAAGTGATCATTACCTATAATTCTCACTAAGCCTTAGGCATACTAAAAATTCCAAACATCATTATGTAATTTGGGCAGAAAATTTACCTCATGATTATGGGGTTCTAGAATTTCCGTTCGTGACATTTTAAGATTCGTCTTCGCCATTTAAGGCTCCATAATCAATTCCTAAACCAATTATGAGGGATTCCTAGGCTTGTTACTAAGTTATAAGTCACTTTTTCTCAATTTAACTATGCTGGACAGAATTAGATTTTACCATGTCTAAAGTGTCTAGAATTCCCATTTTAAGTCCTTAACACCACCTTAAGCCTTGTAATTAATACCTAATCATTTATGAAAGGTTTTTATGCATATTACTTTCTGATTATGAACCATTTATCCTTGAATTAATCATGCTGGAACAGGTTTGCATCATATCATAACGTGTTCTAGAATTCTCATTTGAGAATCCTTTCAGTTACTTATTCTTTTCTAACTTCCCTAAATCGATCCTTGCTAACTTCAAACATAATTTTACACATTTTAACACCATAAAATAGAGATTATGCAGTGGCCAAACATAAGAGGGCAGAACCAAATGTAAAGCCCATAAAATCATAAAGTCTCATGAGTTTAAATGCATACAAGTTGCTAGTTTCTCTTGGGATTACTTTGGGAACTCAAAACTACTTTTCAACCAATTAAACTCATTAAAATCACATGAAAATTTCTAGGTCAGTTGTAAGCCAGAATTTCTCCTGTGTGAGTACAAATGACCAAAATGCCCCTGAGGTCATTTTTTACCCGATTTAGGACAGTTGCCGGCAGTCCTAGAATGGGTCAACTCAATGTTTGAAGGGGGTTATAACTGTTGTGTTTGATAACCAAGGTGAAAATCTCGTTTCCAAACTTTCAATTCAAAATGACCAAAATACCCTTATGTTCTACACGGGTAAAATGTGTCGTTTAAGTCCGAACTTTTCCAGGAAGTTTGGAATGATGTTTATGAGTGATATCTAAGGTCTAGTCGAGCCGGAAGGTCCCGGGCAGTTTAGTGCAAAATTACCATTTTGCCCCAGCAATGTACAGTGAGCCTAATGACGCAATTAAGTAAACCTAAGCAATATTAAGCTCTAATGAAAGTAATTTATTTCGACAATTAATCTAGAGTCAAAATAATTTATTAAGGTTAATTAGAACCTAAGATTTCTTAGTTAAACTCTAATTGCATCTTTAATTCAATATTCCTAGACATGGAATCTTGAATAGTGTTTTTCTCTCCAACTTCCTTAATTTAAGGAAACTTGTCTATACTCAATTAGACTTAATGAGAGTTTTAATCCTCTAATCTAGTATGACCACTCCCTAATCAAGTCTTGACAACCTTAATTACCCATTACCTCACCTAAACACTTTCTTACAAACTCCTAATCAAAACCTTAATCAAAGAAACACTAAACACATTCTTAAACTACAATTACATGAACAAAATCCCTTCCCTTGGCTGATATGTTGGCAAAAATCTCCCCCAAAATGGTGCCACATGTTGATTTTTGTTGCACTCCAAGCCCATGCCTAAGCCATACCTAAACCCATACCTCACCATACCTTGCCCATGCTCTCCACCATACCAATCAAAGAGATATTTCTTCTCTTCCTTCCTCAAGTGACCGGCCACCCTTCCTCCTCCCAAGCCATCCACAATCTTTCATTTTTCTATAAATAGATGAGTTTGAAAGCTCTTTGAATGTTTACACACTTGAGCAAGCTTTAAACTTTTTCCCAAAACACAAAGAACTTCTTTTCTCTCCTCCTTGGCCGAGTTTTTCAGCAAGAGTTCAAGAAGGATTTCTCTCTATTCCTATCAAGAAACAAAGCTTTCCTTCCTCTCTTCAATACTTTTCTAGGTAGGGGTTTTGTTTTAATGTTTTGCCTATGTTCTTCAAGAAAAGTTCTCTCTTTTCAGACTTTTTCCTCTTCCTTTTCTTTCGGCCAAGAGGCCTTTTTAAAGAGAACATGAGCTTGATGATGAGGTTTCAAGATAATGACTTGTTGTTGTCATGTGAGAAACCTAAAGCTTGAAACAACTTGGTCTTGGACCATACATGCTAGTGTTTCTTTCTTTTTCTTGGCTTTATTTTTCTCCTTTTCCTTTGTCCTTGAAAGATTTTGGTTTCCTTTCCTTTTATTTGAGCAAAGTTTGTAAAATATGTCAAGTAGATCACAAAAGTTTTGTTAAGAAAATTAATCCTATATTTTCAGCTCTAAGCTTACCCTTGCCAACCTTAAAGTTGGTCGGCGTTGAAGAGTTTACTCTAGATTGAAGCCCATGAGCAATAAAATAAAGAATATGAGTAGTTCTATTTATGTTTATTTTGTTAAAATGTTGATGTTTTGTTTTAGTCCATTTCTTGAGCTTGATGATGAAGTTCAAACCAAAACTTTCTTGAAGACTTGGTGTTAAGAACTCTAAAGCTCATCTTCTATTGCTAAGATACATGTTGGTTAAGGCTATTGACATTCCTTTAAAGTCTTTAAGAGCTCTAGTTAAGATAAAATAAGTTGCATCCATGTTTAAATTTATGCCTTGCATCTCATGTTTATTTTGATGCCATCACTAAACTTTTGAATAAATAAATGAACTTGCATTATCATGTTTAAATTCCCAAGCTTGCATTCCATGTTTACATTTCAAGTCATCACTTAATCTTAAAGATAATAATGAGGTTGCATCTCATGTTTATTTATGCTCTCACTTTATCTTATAATGAAGAGTAAAATGAAGTGCATAGCATGTTTAAGGTTATGTTATCCTAAATACCTAGAGCTCAAAGACTTGCCCTAAGTATCTTCAAAAGGAAACTTTAATAAAAAAGGAATAGAGGTATTTAAGAATGATACAATGAATGGTTTGATTTTGTAAAATGTAAAGATGATTTCAGGAAAATGTTGGAAAAATGTTTTATGAAGTCTTAAGGTGTTTAAATAGCTTGGAATGTGTCAAAAAAAATAATGTTTTCTCAAATTCCGGAGGTTCTGGTAATCGATTATAGCTATGTAATCAATTACCAGGTATTTTTGAAGGGTTTTTGGTTCTCATTGATTCGTTACCATGATGGTCGATTACCAAAGCTGTTCTTCATGCCCAGAGCCAGTCCTTGAAACCATGTAATCGATTACCTACTTGTGTAATCGATTACTTAGATGTTCTTCATTTTGAAACAGGTTAACCCTAAGTAATCGATTACCATCGTATATAATCGATTAACGTTGTTGAAACCCAGAATAAAATTTAGTCCTTGGTAATTGATTACCAGGCACATGTAATCGTTACCAGAACACCTTTTTGCTATGAAATTATTCCAAGAGAAAGAATAGTAACTAATATGCACTTACAACATATTTTATGCGATTATGCATGATACATGCTTTTGGTTTTTCAACCTTGTTGGCCACTATATGAATTCTGTTTAGAGGAGTTAGAATGTGTAAGATTATATTTAAGAGAAGTGAGAATGATGAGGACAGTCAGAAGGCAAATAGAAAGGTTAGAGACTAAAAATCTTAACACCCTTACACACGAGAATAATGATAACTTATGTTCCAGCATAATTGAGCTTAAGGAAGATGACCCATACTTAGTGTTTATGCCTAGAAGTTGAACCTAGGATCTTAGGCAAAGATAGAACTTAAAGAATCTAAGGTGTAGATCCTAGAATCCCTCATAGTCAAGTACTGATCGTGATGATTAACCTATACAATGCTGATTGGATGAGTTAGTGAACATAGATGTTAAAAGAATTATAGGTAATGATCCCATGAGTGTTATAGAATCCATAATAAAGGCTAGGATAATTGAGTCATAAGTTTAAGACCCGTAAAGGTCAAAGCATAAGACACCATGAGGTAGAAGTGTGATGTGAGAATGAGATCAAGCGAGTGTTCTTGTGTTATGTATGAAGTGCAGAACATGAGTTTGATAACATGAGGATTTACGGTGTTTGTGATCATGTTTCTTGTATGTTGTGGACATAATGCATGAGACATGTGATATGATGGATCAAAGAAAGCATGTTTTCATGATTGAAAGGTTTATTTGATTGAAGAATTTATGGGACAACATGCATTATGAGTTATGTGGCATAACTCAAATTTAAGGAAATTCGGGGTGCAAGTTGTTACGCTGCCAAATTTCCGTCAAATTTGAGAGACTGAAGAAAGTTTTGAAAAAATGATAGATGTTTAATGTGACACACGAGACGTACTTCTCCTTCCGAGTGAGGAGAAGGCAAAACCGTGAGGGCATAGACATTAGCCCTGCAAAGCGGACAAAGTCGCTGGTCTAACTAGTCGATGCGTTTCGAAGGAAAAAGTCCCATTATGGGTGATCCTAGGGCCCATACCCAACTCTGGAGTCGGGATTATATGATGATTATGATTATGTTTATGATTCGCTTATCAAAAGGATAAGTAAGAACTAGTGACGACTAGTTAAGGTATGAATAGCCTAATTTAAGGGGTGCGGTTACTATGATGATGTTAGTGTCACAAGTATGGAGAAGAAAAATGTTAAGGAAGTTACATGCCACTTATATGATGATTAATTATTGTTTGATTTGTCTAAAGTATTATCACATTCTACTATAGCCATACATGCATTAAGGTTCATTATAAAAGACACGGACCTTGGATAAATACTTTTACGAAAATCTCATAATAAACCTATGCATGTTAATCTTTTCATATTAAACCCAAGGTTCCTGGGACGTAAACGATGACACTAGGTAGAGGTTTCCCTCCTGAGATTCTTTAGCAAGATTCTCACCCCTCTCTCTTTCTTTTTCGTTACGTGATCAAGACATTGATGGCGTCGTTCGTGATCTTCATTGACCCGCCCACTTGGAGGTGCACTATGACCCTGAGCATCAGTCCTACCCTTTCAAGGGTAATTGTGAGGTGCGCATTTTTGTGTACGTGAGATGCCGTTTGCTTTCCCCGTCTCCAGCTATCGCTTCATCCGACCTCACCTTTGGCGACCTGATCTTTGAGCGCGCGACCCAAAGGAGCAAACCCGTCATGCCTATCCTTCTTCATCGGTGGCACGCGGATACCCGGAGTATGTTCCCCGTACTCGAATAGGAGGCCGATCCTTCAAGAGGGCTCTTCTCCTTCTTCCCTATGGATCTCGGTGCAGGGTGCGGGACACTGTTACCCAGGAGGCACGCGGCGTGTTCGACGCTGGAGAGCGACCACATTGTGGAGGCCACGATTCCCTCGATTCCCATGCCTAGGTCTCCGCTTCGTTGGGCTACATCTGAGGAACTCCGTCAGTTCGTGGGCTACATCTCTCCATCCAAGGATCAATGTCGTCAGTAGGCGTGGAGGGAGTGGGTAGTGATAGTTGTGGTCTTATCTTTTGGGGATTTACCATGTACTTGCTTTTATTTTCCTTTTCGTTGATGTATTTAGGTATCCATGTCCTGCAAGCTCTCCCACGTATATGGTAAGACTCCATGTGTTTCCTTTTATATTTTAGGATCATTATGTACTAAACTCCTATGATTAATATTATGATGATTAAGGTGTTCCCTTTATGTTTGCTGTTGCTTGATTTCCTGATTTTATTGCTTTATGTTTCATTTACGCGCGACTCACTATGTTTTCATGTTTCATTTCAAAAAAAAAAAAAAAATTTACCCGTATTTTCTCTAAGTAATTTCGCAAATGATGTTCAAAAAGTAAGTAATAACTAATAATTAATCTTAATGTGACCTAAGCATGTTTGGGTTAAATGTTAGGGTGTTACATTATGGTATAGAGCAGTTTCATTCTCACGAGCCTCGGGTAGGCTAGACCATGCTTTATAGGCATGTTACGGTAGTATGTCATGTATAGTGCTTAGCTATTAGAGATAAGCTATAGGATAGGCATTCATGACCTTGTTCTGCTTGTCTCTGCCATGGTAACTAGCTCATTTAGCTTGGAATATTGAGCCTGATCACCTCAGTGTTTGTTGACGGGGTGCCATGGGAACGCAAGCGGATGAGGGATTAGATTGCCGCTACTGTGCGCGAGATGGCGGAGCGATGGAGCGATGAATCGCATGAATCAACCAAGGACGCTGCTCAAGGTCCCCTACTGCCGAGGTCGTGGAACAAGCCCGTTGGAGAGTTCCGCAAGGCCAATCCCTTGACATTTCGTGGAGCTTGAATCAGGACAAGGCGGAGTGGATCAAAAACATGGAAAAGATCTTACTCATAGTTGCCTGCTCGAGGAGCAGAAGTTTTCTTTGCTGCCTACATGATGGAAGCCGACGCGGTGTTTTGGTGGACCGGCACCAAAAGGCTGCTCGAAGCTATGGGAAACATCAATTGGGAGGTCTTCAGATGTACTTCTATGAGAAGTTTCAGGAGTTAATGAGGACGCGAAGACATTGAGTTCATGCAAGTAACCAAGGTGGAGCTATCATCGCCCAGTACACGGTGAAGTTTGAGGAGTTGATCAAGTTCTCGGGTTTTCCAAGGGAATCCTGATGAGATTTGGAAATGCGTTAAGTATGAGGCCGGTTTAAGGGCCGAACTTTCGTAGCTGTTGCAGCACATGGAGATTAGGGATTTTCCTACCTTAGTCAACAAGTGCCGTGATAAAGAGGGACATAAGAATTGAGTGCCAAGGGTGGATCGTCCCCGTGGTTTGGGACCTCAGACCCGAATTCAAGCGTAGCATCAAAATCAACCAAGGAACCACTACCATCCCTACCAATCCAACCAGTTCAAGCCTCAACCACACCAACAACAACATCATCAACAACAAACACAAAGAGGACCCAACAACTAACCCTCGACAACACCCAAGGTCGTTCAACCACAACGGCCGCGGGAACCGCAACCATCAACAAGGAGGAAATGGGCGGTCGTCGCCACAACAACAACAAGGCCCAATTGGAACAAGAACAAGGCACCCTAAGAAGCCCCTGCTGCTGTCCTCGCATCCACACAAGTCGTGGATGCCCCCGTTGTGGAAAGAACCGTGGCAATCATCGCTGCCTAGCCGGGCAAGGAGAATGTTACAAGTGTGTTACAGTGTGGCAAGCCCGGCCACTATGTGAAGGATTACAGAAGCAATGAGAAGGTTAGCAACCAATCCAATCCCGATGCAACACCAAGGACGGTCTTTGCTCAACAGAGATCGCAAGTCCAACGACCTCATCGAAGGTAAGTATAAAATAAATGGTAGGACCTTAACTGTTGCTATATGACTCTGGCGCTCTCATTCTTTTATCTCACATGCTAGTGTCGACTCTTTAAATTTGAAAGTTTCTAAGCTTCCTTTTGACCTTATTGTTTCTACTCCACAAATGGCCTGTACATACATGTAATTGTTGTTTAAATTGTCATCTTACTGTTGAAAATAGATCTTTTGTCATAGATTTAATTTGTTTACCCTTGAAAGACATAGGTAATCTTTGGCATGGATTGGCTTTACTAACCATGTATTGTTCCATTGTTACCAGTCTGTTATTTTTGTCACCCTAGCAAGACTAGTCAAACCTTGAAACTTCGTGAATTCCATAGATGTCTTTTGTATTAGGGGAAACTAGGGTATGTCCTTCTAGCCGCTGACGTAGACTTTGAGCAAAACATAGAATGATATTCCAATGGTAAGAGATTATCCAAAGATTCAGAAAGAATACCAGGAGTTCCCTCCCAAGAGAGAAGTGGAGTTCTCCATTGAGTTGGCCTTAGGGAACGGGACCTATCTCCATAGCCCCGAATAGGATGTCACCTTTGGAGTTGAAAGAATTGAAAACCCAATTGGAGGAACTCTGAGAAGAATTTTATTAGACCGAATGCTATCAGAATTAAGGAGCCCTAAACCTCTTTGTAGAGAAAGGATGGGAGCATGAGATTATATGTAGATTATAGGCAATTGAATCGTGTAACGGTGAAAATAAATACCCTTTGCCTAGGATTGATGATTCTCATGGACAGGTTAGAAGGAGGATGATTCTCTCCAAGATCGATTTAAGGTTTAGGATACCACCAAATTAGAGTGAGAGATGAGGACATACCTAAAACCACCTTTAGAACTTAATCCAACATTTGAGTTCAACGTGATGTCTTAAGACTTGAACAAATGTGCCCGCGTGTTCATGGACTACATGAATAGGATCTTTAGACACTATTTAGATAAGTTCGTGGTAGTTTTCATAGATGATATACTCATCTATTCGAAGACACACGAGAGCATGAAAGTCACCTAAAGTTGTTAAAGGTGTTGAAGGAGAAGAAGTTATATGCTAAGCTCTCTAAGTGTGAATTCTGGTTAGAGGAAGTGAAGTTTTTGGGACATGTAGTATCAAAGGAGGTATAGCTGTTGCACCCAGTAGATAGACGTAATGAATTGGGATAGACCGAGACCAGGATCTCAGGGAATATGGAGCTTTGGGATTAGACGGGCTATTCCTGAAGGTTCATTAAAGGATTTTCCAGATTTCCCTTCCCTTAACTAAGCTAACTAGGAAGAACACCCATTTCATGGAATCCCGATTGTGAAAAGAGTTCCAAGAGTTAAAGGAAAGGTCCTTCTCGACCAGTTTGGTTTTACCCGACCCAATGTACCCTTCGAGGTATATTGTGATGCTTAGGAAAGGGGTTAGGCTGTGTGTTGATGCAAAATAGGCAAGTGGTAGCCTATGCGTCTAGACAACTCAAGCCTCACGAGGTTAACTACCATACCCATGACCTAGAGTTAGCTGCCATAGTGTTTGCCTTGAAAATTTGGAGGCATCACTTATATGGAGTAAGGTTTGAAGTTTTCTCCGATCATAGAGTCTTAGACATCTCTTTGATCAAAAGGAGCTAAACATGAGGCAAAGAAGGTGGATGGAGTTCTTAAAGGGCTATGATTTCGGCTTAAGTTACCACCCAGGCAAGGCCAAATGTGGTCGCGATGCCTAAGTTAAAAAGTCATTATGCCTATCTCATATGATGGTCAAGGAAAAAAGTTGAGCTAAAGAGAGTTTAGGGATATGAATTTGGGATGTTAATGTTAGAGAAAAGAGTGTGAAAATGTGTCATCTCCAAGTAACAAGTGGGTTTAAACGAGGGTGACAATGTCACAAGTAGAAAATGAGGAGTTAGGGAGACCCTTGAGGCGTTCGGCTCAAAAGCTTACGGGTTTTGAGCAAGGGGATGGTGTGGAAAATTAGAAGGGCGGATTATGTCCGCAAGATGGTGACCTCAGAGAAAGTATCTGGAGGAGGCCCATAAAAGCCACTTTACCATCCATCCTGGTGCGCCAAGTGTACAAGATTTAAAGAAATGTTTGGTGGCCCGGGATAAAAAAGGACGTAGTAGCATGGGTTAGTGATGCTACATCTCAAAAGGTGAAGATTGAGCACCAAAAGCCTTCAGGAATGTTGCAACCCTTGCCTATCCCCGATGGAAGTGGGATGATATCTATGGATTTTGTGACCAAGCCTACCTAACACAAGCCGGCCATAATGCTATTTAGGTAATAGTGGACAGGTTAACCAGAGTCGCCCATCCTACCCATCAAGATGACCTTCCCTAGATAAGTTGGCCTAGTTGTACATCCATGACATTAGTGAGGTTAATGGAGTTCCATCAATGATAATCTCGATCGAGATAGGCGGTTCCGTCACGTTTTTGGGTAGCCTTTCAAAGGCGTTGGTAAAAGTTCTGTTTAAGCACGGCTTACACCTCAACAGATGGACAATCGGAAAGAACTATCCAAACATTAGAAGACATGTTGAGGGCATGTGTTTTGGATAGAAAGGGATTGGGAATACCACTTCTGAAGTTCGTGACAACATGAGTTATCATGAGTATCGGTATGGCACCGTTCAGAAGCCTTGTATGGAAGGAAGTGCCAGTCGCCTTGTGTTGGTATGATCTCGGAGAACAAAGCGTTTTGGGACCGGATGTAGTGAGCGAAACCACGGAGCAAATAGAATGATCAAGGATAGAATCTTCCTGCTCAAAGGACAAAAGAGCTATGCGGACAAGCGCAAAAGCCGTTGGAGTTAGAGGCGAGCATGTTTCTTTATTACCTCCACTCCAGGCATAGGTAAGCTCTGGAGTCAAAAAGTTGAGTCCCCGATTTCTCGGTCCTTTTGAAATCCTTTAGAGAGTCAACGGTGCTTCAAATAGCCCTACTTCCAAAGTCTGTTCAAATCTCCATGACGTCTTTCACGTCTCCAAGCTAAGGAAGTATCAGATTGGTCCTCCAGTATGTTTAAAGCCAGCATACGTTAAAGGGGCCTGGTTTCATCTCCACCAACGGGATCGTGGATCATGATGTCAAGTAGTTGAGGAACAAGTCCGTTCCTTTGGTGAAAGTCGCGTGGGGCGGCAAGTGGGAGAGTACACGTGGGACTGGAATCGGAGATGCGAGGAAGCATCCGAGCTTTTTTAAGGTAACGAATTTAGAGGACAAAATTCTTTTAAGAGGGAGTAATGTAACAGCCCGATTTCTGCTGTGTGAGTCCAAATGACCAAAATGCAGCTGACGTCGTTTTCCAAAATTCGAGGACAATTGCCCTGGCAGTCCTCGAATGGGTCAAATCAATGTTTGAAGGAGGTTATAACTGTTGTGTTTGATAACCAAGGTGAAAACCTTTGCGAACTTTCGGCTCAAAATGACCAAAATACCCTGCTGTGTTCTACACGGGTAAAGGTGCCGTTTGAAATCTGGAACTTTTCAGGAAGTTGACTGATGTTTATGAGTGATATTGAGTTTAAATCGACCTGGAAGGTCGCAGGCAGTTAGTATAAAATTTCATTTTGCCCTAAGAAATAGTGTTCCAGTGACCTAATGACGCAATTAAGTAAACCTAAGCAATATTAGGCTCTAATCGAAGATTAATTTATTTGAACAATTAATCTAGAGTCAAAATAATTTATTGAGGATTAATTAGAACCTAAGATTGCTAGTTAAACTCTAATTACATTCTCTAATTCAAGATTCCTAGTCATGGAATCTTGAATAGTATTTCTCTCTCCACTTCCTTAATTAAGGAAACTTGTCTATGACTCAATTAGACTTAATGAGAGTTTTAATCCTCTAATCTAGTATGACCATTCCCAAATCAAGTCTTGACAACCTTAATTACCCATTACCTCACCTAAACACTTTCTTACAAACTCCTAATCAAAACCTTAATCAAAGAAACACTTAAACACATTCTTAAACTACAATTACATGAACAAAATCCCTTCTGTAACCCGATTTTCGTTAAACTTTCAAAATGACCAAAATGCCCTGAGGTCATTTTCACCAGGAAACACCAAGGACGGCCGGCTTTGGG
The DNA here is from genome assembly GCA_030441495.1 of Dalbergia oliveri. Classification (NCBI taxonomy): domain Eukaryota; kingdom Viridiplantae; phylum Streptophyta; class Magnoliopsida; order Fabales; family Fabaceae; genus Dalbergia; species Dalbergia oliveri. Next base: position 390,500 of record JAMLFY010000025.1, read on the forward strand.
CCATCCTCATAGGGTTCATATGTTATATGAAGGGGATTGTTTGAGTGCGAATGCCTAAGACAGAAAACCTCATTTATGAGATCTCTACGCGTAAATGACAAAATACCCGGTAACGGATTCAGGTTTAAGTTCCGTTTTGGCACTGAACTTCGTCCAGAGGTTAAAACAATGATTTTAAGGCATGAACTATGTTTGCTTAAGTCCGGAGGTCCGGGCCAGTTTTGGTAAAAATTACGATTTTGCCCTTGCATATCGCATTTTTTAGCTTAATGGTGTTCAACTCTAAACCTAAGCAATATTAGGCTCTAATTAAAGGTTAATTAATTTTCATAATTAACCTAGGGCCAAAACCATCATTTGAAATTAATTGGAACCTAAAATTGCTTGGGGAAATTCAAACTTCATTCTAGTCTCTTTCTTTAAAAAGAGAAAAGAATCTGTGAATAGTGTTGAATAGTGTTTCCACTATTCACATCATCTTCTTTCAAGGAGAAGTCACACTCACATCACTAGTCTTGGAGGCTGACTTATTAAACCTTCTTAACCACCTAACCTAGGATCTATAGTTTTAATTAACCAAATAGTGTACCTAGAGTACCTACTTGACAACCATCAATCCTAAGCCTAATCTATGTCACACCAAAGCACACTTCTAGACCATGATTTGAGATATTCTCCTTCCCAAGGCTGCCAAAAGTGGCGCCACCCTCCCTAGAAATCACATAAAATTAGTCTAAGTGGTCAAGCTATCTTATGACACATGTCTTGAACACTTTCAATCAATGTTCAACTTCCAAGAAAAATGTCTTTCAAGATTCAAAGAATGATTTATATGGTCAATCAAGGTTTTCAATTCACTTCTAAAATAAAAAGAAATATGTCCTTCAAATTCAAAAAGAATGATTTGTTTTTGTGGTCATTCAAGCTTTCTATCAAACTTTTCAAGACACCATGTTTTACAACACCTTACCTATGCTTGGGAATTTAAGTCTGAAAATTTTCTCCTCTTTTTGGGCATAGGGTGCACGGTTCCTTTAGCCTTGGCAGCCCAAAATTTTGTGATTTTATACATTTAAAAAGGTTTGAAAATAAGCTACAATTCTAGCCATGCTTTAGGACATGCATAGCTAGACTTTTCACCATGCTTTGAATGACTAACACCATGCTTTGAACAAAGATATTTCTTTTCCCCAAAAAGGCCACCATTATTCAATTCATTTTACTTCTCTATAAATAGGTAGCTTAGGGAACTTGAAGCACCTTTGTTCATTTCACTAAAGCTTAGAGTTTAGAGCACTTTGGGGTCTTCTTTCCTCTCAAGTTTAAGAGTCCATCTTCTCCAACTTCTTCATCTTCTTCACTTCCTCTCAATCTCAAACTCTAGGTAGAGGCTTTCAAGAATGCTTTCTTTTATCTTAATGCTCAATGTTTGATCTTGCTTGAAAGTTGTGTAGTGAGTTTCTCTCACAAGTTCATTTGGGTTCTCCTTTTTCTTTCCCTTTCATTTTCGGCCTTAGGGCCAAGGTAAGGAGGGCTTGATGATGAGAGTTGTATGTTGATGTTTGTCACATGAACAACCTCTAAAGCTTGAGTTTTCCTAAGATAAGTTTATTATTTCCAAGTTTTGCTCAAGACATAGTTATGTTTCTCTTGAACCTTTGAAAACCCCATTTCTTTTCCTTGAGTTTTCAGCCATGAAGGCCTTTGGGACTTGGAAAAATGGTAGCTTGATGATGAGGGCTTCATGTTGATGTAGGTCACATGAACAAAACTCTAGAGCCTAAACTTGGTTTCTAGGCCAAGTGTGTTTTCGGTTTCTTTCCTTTATGTTGGTCATGAGTTTTGTTTTGTTAAGAAATGTAGAGCATTGTAAAAATACTCAATGATGAGGACTTGAGATGTTGGTGTTTGAATCACCAAGATCTTGGTCCCTAGAGTTAAAAAAAAAATATAAATGGTTGTTTCCTCATGATGAGGTTTCGGCCACCTTATGGTTCTTGGTGGAGGTATTGGCTCTTTTTACACAACTTAGCAACACTAGTGTTTCTTTTCTTGTGAGGATGAGTTATGGGATGAAACTTTGTTTCCTTTAAAGTCTTGCAAGAGCTCTAAACAAGATATAAAAGAAGTTGCATCCATGTTTACTTTTATGCTTTGCATAGCATGTTTAATTTCAAGCCATCACTAAGCAACTTAAGGATTAAAATGAGAATGTGCATCATCACTTAATTAATCTCAAAGCCTACCTATTTCAACCTTAAAGTTGATTGTTGATTTGGAGTGAAAACTTCAAGAGGCCTAGAGCACTAAAATAAAGAATTGAACCTTGCACCTCATGTTTATCTTTTGCCTAGCACGTTTATGTTTCAAGCTTTGCATCTCATTTTATATTTCAAGTCATCACTAAGCGCTAAGAATAAGAATGGAGATGCATTTCATATTTACTTTGTGTTATCACTTTACTTTCAAAAAGGCTATAAAATGAAATGCATAGCATTTATTAATGTCGTCACTTAAAACTTTAGAGCTCAAAGACTTGCCCCTTAGTTCTAGAGAAAAGAATTAAATCAAGGAGGTACTTCCTTGAATATCATTCGGCCATGTGGTGTAAATGGCTCTAGGATGAGTTTCATTTAACTACAAGGGCCTATAATGCATGACTTAGAATTTTTCTAAGCTTAGATGCACCCAACTAAGGTTTTAAACAAGTTTTCAAGTTTTGCATCTTGATCAAGGGTAAGATTAAATGGCTACTGCCCTTGGCGTTTTATGTTGAGTTTTGGCAAAATAAACTTTGATCTTATGGAGTTTTGAAGTCCCAAAAAGGTTCTAAGAGAAACTAGCAAGTTATATGTTTGAAAGTAAGGTTTTTCTCATGATTTTATGCCTTAGGGTTTCAGTTCTGCCTTAACAGTTCCAGCACCTTAAATTCTGTTTTGGGTGGTCTAAATATGTTGATTTACCTTGCCGAGTATGTGACATTTGTTCTAGACATTTAAAAGCATCATTAGTGACTTTGTTTGCCTAATATGTGAATTCTAGAACTACTAAAAATGGCAAAGTTAGTTTCTGCCCAGCCTTGATAAAATAGTTAGAATCACATTATAATATGCCTAGATGTGCGGGAGTGACTCATAATTGGCTTAGGTATTAATTACTGCACCATAGACAAAGTCGGAAGCGAGAAAGGGCTTAAAACGCATTTTTCTAGAACACATAATTCATCAAATGTGAACAACTACATAAAGCTGTCCAACCATAATTAATTAGGAATTAGAACTTAATGGATTATGGTAATGAGGTTAATCAATCCCATCAGCATGCAAGAAAACAATGGGATAGTTTGAGGTTACCCGAACAAGAGATTTCTACCTTAAGGGATGATTATGTGTCTCGCATTTAATGATGAATTGATGTGTTAGCTCATGACATATATGGTGCCATGTAAACTATTATCCTTAAATAATAGTTTTGTACTCTTACGTTATTGCTTCTTTAAAAGACCTTAGAGATGCCGAAGTAGTAATTTTGTGTTACGCATTAATTATGCGGCATCTCAAGTAACATGTTAAACTTAGGGTGACTTAAGATATGAGAATGTAATCCTTTGAAACCACCAACGAAGGGTGGGGACGATGTGATTCTAGCCCCCTAAACCCGTACTTAAGGTCGGGAAGTTGACTTATCCCAAGGGATGAAGTCTAGATGCTAGTGACGACTAGTGTGGTATGAGCTCATAACCTAGAGATTTCTCAAAAGGGAGAAAGATTAGGGCGGCCCCAGTTAAGTAAAGGTTCTTATGTCACCTAAGTAACCAAGTTATATGACTTATGTTCCATGTACCAGTTATATGCTTTATGTTCCATGTACCCGTTATATGCTTTATTATTCTATGTACCCAGTTGCATGATTTACGTTCTATAATTCAAGTATATAGCTTATGTAAACACAAGTGCCATGTTAAAAAGAATGGATTCTCGGAAATTGAGATTTTAGAAAACTCATAATTGAACCAATATATGTCCATGGTTTTATAAATAAACCGAAAACCCTGGAGACGTAGATGATGACACATAGAATAGAAGGAAAACCCACTGAGTTTCTTTAGCAAGAAAACTCACTCCCTCTATCTCTCTTTCCATTACGTCTTCAGATCGAGATGGCGACCTTTGTCCTATTCATTGACACGCCGACATGGGAGATCCACCATGACCCAGAGCTTGGGTCATTTCATTTGAGGGCTCTTGCACCGTTCGTGTGTTCGCATTTCTTGGACGACCCTTCTCCCATCCAGTAGATAGCTACCTCTTACCCGACGTCTCCTTATGATGATGCGATGATTTTTGAGCACGCCCGTACGCCTGATGAGAGGATTCTACGGACTCACTCTCCAGTTCTGAAGGGTACCAGAGTACGTGCCCTCACTCAGGACTCGAGGAGGATCCCTCAGAGGACTCTGCCCCCACTCCACCGCATATGCCCATGGGTAGTGAGGAGACGGTGACTCAGCCTCGAGAGCCCGGTACCCGTCCACGGCCTCGACGTAGGGGAAATGTCCAGCCTCCACCATGCCCGCTCCAGCCGAGCTTCATCATGGAGGACCTCTCGAGTGCCTACTCCAGACGCACTTCGTCCATGGATTGGTTACGTCCCGCCTTACCCATGGCATTAGCTTTAGGATAGAGGGTAGTCCTTAGTGCACGCACTACACATAGAACGGATAAACTTTCTTTTGTATTGAGGTTATCCACTTTAGATGTTCTTGGGAGGGGGTGTTCCTTTTATGATTTCTGGTTCTGTGGTTTCTATTTACATGTATTTCTTGTTTCAGTTGTATTTGCATCATCTCATGTACTTGAAGAGTCCTTCCGTAGGGTAGGCATATTATTATGTATGAAGTATTTCAATGTGATGTTATATTTGATCTGGAGCCACTTCTATGTTTATATTTCCGCACTTTATAATACCGACCCGATAAGATACGCGCGGCTTTTATTTTTTTAAAAAAAATGGCTCGTATTTTCTTTAAGTTATTTCTCTTTCTCATAAAAGAACCATGATAGTAAGTAATGACTGATATTTGACCTAAGTACTTACTAGTGGTATTGGGTCAGATGTTAGGTTGTTACACCTTCCCCCTTGGCTGATATGCTGGCCGAAATCTTCCCCCAAAATGGTGCCACATGTTGATTTTTGTTGCACTCCAAGCCCATGCCTTAAGCCATACCCAAACCCATACCTCACCACACCTTGCCCATGCTCTCCACCATACCAATCAAAGAGATATTTCTTCTCTCTTCCTTCCACAAGTGACTGGCCACCCTTCCTCCTCCCAAGCCATCTACAAGCTTTCATTCTTCTATAAATAGATGAGTTTGAAAGCTTTTCAATGTTTACACACTTGAGCAAGCTTTAAACTTTTTCCCAAAACACAAAGAACTTCTTTCTCTCCTCCTTGGCTGAGTTTTTCAGCAAGAGTTCAAGAAGGATTTCTTTCTCTTTTCCTATCAAGAAACAAAGCTTTCCTTCCTCTCTTCAAGACTTTTCTAGGTAGGGGTTTTGTTTTAATGTTTTTGCCTATGTTCTTCAAGAAAAGTTCTAGCTTTCTCTTGGTTTCAAACTTTTTCCTCTTCCTTTTCTTTTCGGCCAAGAGGCCTTTTTACAAAGAGAACATGAGCTTGATGATGAGGTTTCAAGATAATGACTTGTTGTTGTCATGTGAGAAACCTCTAAAGCTTGAAACAACTTGGTCTTGGACCATATATGCTTGTGTTTCTTTCTTTTTTTCTTGGTTTTATTTTCCGTTTTCTTCCCTTTGTCCTTGAAAGATTTCGGTTTCCTTTCCTTTTATTTGAGCAAAGTTTGTAAAATATGTCAAGTAGATCACAAAAGTTTTGTTAAGAAAATTAATCCTATGTTTTCAAAGAGCTCTAAGCTTACCCTTGCCAACCTTAAAGTTGGTCGCCGTTCTAAGAGTTTACTCTAGATTGAAGCCCATGAGCAATAAAATAAAGAATATGAGTAGTTCTATTTATGTTTGTTTTGTTAAAATGTTGATGTTTTGTTTTAATCCATTTTTCTTGAGCTTGATGATGAAGTTCAAACCAAAGACTTCTTTGAAGACTTGGTATTAAGAACTCTAAAGCTCATCTTCTATTGTTAAGATACATGTTCGGTTAAGGCTATTGATATTCCTTTAAAGTCTTGCAAGAGCTCTAGTTAAGATAAAATAAGTTGCATCCATGTTTAAATTTGTGCCTTGCATCTCATGTTTATTTTGATGCCATCACTAAACTTTCAAGAATAAATAAATGAACTTGCATTATCATGTTTAAATTCCCAAGCTTGCATTCATGTTTACATTCCAAGTCATCACTTAATCTTGAAAGATAATAATGAGGTTGCATCTCATGTTTATTTTGTGCTCTCACTTTATCTTATAATGAAGAGTAATGAAGTGCATAGCATGTTTAATTATGTTATCACCTAAATACCCTAGAGCTCAAAGACTTGCCCTAAGTATCTTCAAAAGGAAACTTTAATCAAAAAGGAATGGAGGTATTTAAGAATGATACAATGAATAGTTTGATTTTGTAAAATGTAAAGATGATTTCAGGAAAATGTTGGAAAAATGTTTTATGAAGTCTCAAGGTGTTTAAATAGCTTGGAATTTGTCAAAAAAAAAAATCATGTTTTCTCAAATTCAGAGGCTCTGGTAATCGATTACTTAGCTAGTAATCGATTACCAGAGTGGCTTTCGGAAGGTTTTTGGTTCTGGTAATCAATTACCATACAATGTAATCAATTACCAAGGAGTTCTTCATGCCTAGAGCCAGCCTTGAAACATGTAATCGATTACCTACCGTGTAATCGATTCTCAGATGTTCTTCATTTTTTGGAAAGATTTAACCTAAGTAATCGATTACCACCTATGTAATGATTTCCGCTGTTCCAAACACAGAATAAAATTTAGTTGGTAATGATTTAGGCACATGTAATCGAGACCAGGAGCACCTTTTTGCTATGAAATTATTCCAAGAGAAAGACTCAGTAACTCGTATGCACTTACGACATGTTTTTATGCGATTATGCGTGATACATGCTTTTGGTTTTTCTACCTTGTTGGCCACTGCATGAATTCTATTTCTAGGAGTTAAATCTGGAAGATTATGTTTAAGAAATGAGAGCGATTGGGAATCTAGGAAGGACTAAGCAAATAAAGGTTCAAGAGAACTAAAAATCTTAACACCCTTAGACATTAGATTGACGTTCCAACCTGCTGTTAGAGTACAAATGACCAAATGCCCAAGAGGTCATTTTACCCGAAATTTTAGGACAGTTGCCCTGGCAACCCTCAATGGGTAACTCAATGTTTAAAGGGGATTATGCTGTTAGGATGATATCCGAGGGAGAACCTCGTTTTCTAAACTTTCGGCTCAAAATGACCAAAATACCCCTCCTGTGTCTACACGGTAAAAGGTGCCGTTTGAGCCCGAATTTTCCGGAAGTTTAGAATGATGTTTATGAGCAATGTTTGATGTTTTAGTCGGGTCCCAGGGTTTAGCGCAAAATTACCATTTTGCCCCTAAAACAGTGTAAGGAAGCCTAATGACGCAATTAAGCAAACCTAAGCAATATTAGGCTCTAATCGAAGATTAATTTATCGATAATTAATCTAGAGTCAAAATAATTTATTAAGGTTAATTAGAACCTAAGATTGCTTAGATAAACTCTAATTGCATTCTTTAATTCAAGATTCCTAGTCATGGAATCTTGAATAGTGTTTTTCTCTTCAATTCCTTAAATTAAGGAATTGTGCCATACCTCATTTGACCAAAAGAATTATTTTAAATTACTAATCTAATAAGATTACCCTCCTAATCAAGTCTTGAACCACCTTAATTAACCATTTTCTCACCTAAACACTTGCTTACAAACTCCTAACCAAAACCTTAATCAAAGAAACACTTAAACACATCCTTAAACCACAATTACATGAACAAAATTTCTTCCCCTTTGGCTGATGTGTGGGCCAAAATCTGCCCCTAAAAATGGTGCCACATGTTGATTTTTGATGCACTCCAAGCCCATGCCTTAGGCCATGCTTTGCCCATACCTTGCCCATGCTTCCAACCATGCTTGCCATGCCTAAGCCCATGCTTTTGTAAGAGATATTTTCCTCCTCCCTTGACCTTGAAACCATCAGCCATTCCCTCCCCAAATCAGCCAACATATCTCATTTTTTCTATAAATACCAAGCCTTGATGAACCTTGTCACACTTTGGTTCACTTGTAAGTTCACACTTCTTGCAAATCCTCTCATTTCCTCTCAAACTTCCTCACTTTAGCTGATTTCTCCCTTCAAGTTTCAAGAGGATTTTCCCTCTCATTTCATCAAAAACTCAAGCTTTCCTTCCTCTCTTCAAGACTTCTTAAGGTAGGGGTTAAGTTTTGATGATTTTGTTTGTGTTCTTCAAGAAAGTTCTAGTTTTTCTCTTGGTTTCAAAACATTTTCCCCTTTCTCTTTTCTTTTTCGGCCAAGAGGCCTTTTTATGAAAAGAATGTGAGCTTGATGATGAGGTTTCAAGATAATGACTTGTTGTTGTCATGTGAGAAACCTCTAAAGCTTGAAACAACTTGGTCTTGGACCATACATGCTTGGATTTCCTTTCTTTCTTGGCTTAAGTTTGTTTTCCTCTTCTTCTTTCCCTTAAGGATTTCAGTTTTTCTTCCTTTGGATTTGAACAAAGTTTGTAAAATATGTCTAGTAGATCACAAAAGTTTTGTTAAGAAAGTTAATCATGATTTCAAAGAGCTCTAAGCTTACCCTTGCCAACCTTAAAGTTGGTCGGCCGTTCTAAGAGTTTTACTCTAGATTGAAGCCCATGAGCAATAAAATAAAGAATATGACTTAGTCCTTGTAGTTTTGTTTAGACAAAGTGTTGAACTTTGGGTCCATTTCCTTAAGCTTGATGATGAGTTCAAACCTTAAGATTTCTTTTGAAGTCTAGGTGCTAAGAACTCTAAAGCTTGCCTTATGATACATAATGGGTTGAGGTTTATGTTCCTCTAAAAGTCTTGCAAGAGCTCTAGTTAAGATAAAAACAAGTTGCATTCATGTTTAAATTTATGTCTTGCATCTCATGTTTATTTTGATGCTATCACTAATTTCACAAGAGTAAATGAATGAACTTGCATTACCATATTTAAATTCCCAAGCTTGCATTTCATGTTTATATTTCAAGTCATCACTTAATCCTTAAAGATAATAATGAAGTTGCATCTCATATTTATTTTATGCTCTCACTTTACTTTCTAATGAAGAGTAAAATAAAGTGCATAGCATGTTTAAGATTATGTTATCACCTAAATACTAGAGCTCAAAGACTTGCCCTAAGTATCCTAAAAAGGAAACTCTAGCCAAAAGAAATGGATGAGTTTTAGTATGATTCAATAATGGTTTGATTTTGTAAAATGCATGAAGATTTCAAGAAAATGTTGGAAAACTGTTTTATGAGGTCTCAAGGTGTTTAAATAGTTTGGAATGTGTCAAAAATCATGTTTTCTCAAATTCGGAGGTTCTGGTAATCGATTACCATCCATGTAATCGATTACCAGAAAGGTGAAGAACTTTTGGTTTGGTATCGATTACCAAATGTAATGATTACCACGGCTTCTATGCCCAGAACCTATCTGAAACCCTGTAATCGATTACCTTATAGTGTAATCAATTATCCCTATGTTCTTTTTCCTAAACAGATTTAACCCTAGTAATCGATTACCATTGTATGTAATCGATTACCCGTTGTTTTGAAACCCAGAATGAATTAGCTCCTGGTAATCGATTACTAGGAACATGTAATCGATTCCAGAACACCTTTTGTTTCCTAAAATGTCCCAAGAGAAAACTAGTAACTTATATGCATTTCAACCCAAGAGATTATGTGATTTTATGGGTTCATGATTTCGGTTCTATGTTTGGCTACTGTATAAATGTTGTTCTAAGGTGAAATGTGTAATTATGTTTGAGTGAAGCAAGGATCGATTTAGAAAAGTTAGAAAGAATAAGTAACTTAAAAGGGATTAAGATGAGAATTCTAGAACACCTTAATGCAAAAATGCAAACCTGTTCTAGCATGATTGATTCAAGGATAAATGATTCATAATTAGTAAGACATGTATAAGATCCCTTCATAAATGATTAGGTGCTAATTTCTAAGCTTAAGATGATGATAAGAGATTTAAAGTGGTTTATAACTTAGAGATATGCCTAGGAATCCCTCATAATTGATCTAGGAATTGATTATGGAGCCTTAGGCGAAGATGGATCTTAAAAGGGTCACGAATGGAGATTTTAGAGCCCTTAAGCAAATGATATTTTGCCCTTCCTTGTGTAGTGCTGTATGGAATTTTTAGCAAGTTCAACCTTAGAAAACAAGTCTAAGTGTTAACCCCTTGAGGGTAATAAAGTGCAAATACAAGTTTAAGGCCCGTAAGGGTCAAAGCATAAGACACTATGAGATAGGTGGAAGAGAGCCTATTTTATAATGATGAACCTTGAGCATAATTATGATGATGTGATTATGTTAGTTCCTTGAGCATGAAACTTTATGTGTATGATTGGTATGATGATATGATGAAATGTTGTATTAGATGCATAAGTTTAAAATATGAATGAAATGAGGAATATGCTCATGTGAACTAGAAAGTTATTGAATTGAGAAAGTTCCATGAAAATGATGCATGTGACTGAAATTATGTGGCATGACTCAAATTTGAGGAAATTCGGAGAGTAGCTGTTATGCCGCCGAATTTTCGTCAATTTGAGGGACAAAGAAAGTTTTTGAGAAATATGAAGTTTAAAGTTATATGCAAGAATGTATTTTCCTGCTACGAGTGAGGAAGTAAACCCGTGGGGGTATGGCAGAGACCATACCAAAGCGGACAAAGTCGCTGGTCTTAACTAGTCCATGCGTTTCGAAGAATAAAATATATGATGTTTAAGGTGACACACCGAGACGTCTTCTCCTGCTAGAATGAGAAAAGTAAAATAGTGAGGGCATAGACATTAGCCTGCCAAAGCGACAAAGTCATTGGTCTTAACCAGTCGATGCGTTTGAAGAAGGAAAAAGTCCCATGATGGGTGATCCTTAGGCCCCTCCCGTACTCTGGGAGTCGGGATTATGATGATTATGATTATGATTATGATTCGCTTATCAAGAGGATAAGTAAGAACTAGTGACGACTAGTTAAGGTATGAGCTCATAGCCTAGTTTAAGGGGTGCGGTTACTATTATGATTGGTGTCACAAGTATGAGAAAAGGAAAGATGTTCAGAGAAAGTTACATGCCACTTATATGTTGTTTGATATTTGTTTGATTTACCTAAAGTACTGCCATGCATCCATGAACTATTATGTTGCATACATGCATTAAGAATCATTATAAAAGACATGGACCTTGGATAAATACCTTTGTGAAAACCTCATAATGAACCTATGCATGCTTAACCTTTTCATAATAAACCCAAGGTTCCTGGACGTAACGATGACACTAGGATAGAGGATTTCCTACTGAGATTCTTTCAAGATTCTCACCCCTCTCTCTGTTTCTTTCCGTTACGTCTTCAGACATCGATGGCGTCGTTCGTGATTTTTGTTGACGCACCCGTGTGGGAGTTGCACTACGATCCGAATCATCAGTCCTACCACTTCAAGGGTCGTTGTGCCATACGCATTTTTGCATT
>JAMLFY010000025.1:402744-440761 GCA_030441495.1 Dalbergia oliveri
ATTTTCTAGTAAAATAACCTCAGGGGCATTTTGGTCATTTTACACGTACAGAAATTGGATTTGCAATACTTGCACGAATTGCTCCTAACTTCTCTTCTAACGTTATATTCCTTTATTAAGGGATTGTTTGGTCTCAAATTTTATATAATATTTATATGGTGATTCGGTAATTCTAATGACAGTGAAAATTCCATGAAAAAGCGTCAGGGTTTCCTTTCTTAGAGATTCTTAGCAAGATTTCACCCTCTCTATCTTTCTTTCTGTTACGTCTTCAGATTCCAATGGCGTCGTTCATGATTTTTGTTGACACGCCCATGTGGGAGGTGCACTAAATCCAGTATTCAGTCTTACCACTTTGAGGGTCATATTTGTGCGGATTTTTGCATACATGGGTCATCCATTTGTATTCCCGATCTCCAGTTTCGTTTCACCCTGACCTCTCCCTACAGCGATGATTTGATCTTTGAGAGGACGGGACCCATGACAAGCAAAACCGGGTGCCCAACCTTTGTCTTCAGCGTGCGCCATAAAGATCGTCCCTAATCCTCGCTATGGGAGGGACCTAGGAGGATTCCCAAGCTAAACTCTATCCTGGGAGGCTCTACCACATCCCATGGACGTCAATAGGGGTAGCAGACCGGTCTCCCAGGAGGCTTGGGAGGCTCGTATGTCAGCCAGAGAGATGCCTTCGTCGAGGGAGGACACGTACTGGGCTGATACATGCCTATGCCCCCTCTTCGTTGGGCACATGAGGAGCTTCGGCAGTTTAAGGGTTACATCTCCCCATTGGAGATTCAGCGTCATCTATAAGTTTTAGAGGGGAGGTTTGCTTTTGGTCGGATATCTGTTTGGGGCTTTCCATGTATTTGCTGCTTATGTTTCCTGTACTTATACCTATATGCAAGCTCTCCACTTATATGGATATGACTTTATGTTTTTTTTTATGTTCTCAATTGATGTACTAAACTATGGTATTTACGTATTATGATGGTTAAGCTTATGATGGAGGTGTTCTTATTTGTTTAGATATTATGTGATTTATTCTTCTGTTTGCGTTTCACTCATAATGCACACAATGGCTTGCATCTTATTTTACAAGTTTCAAAAAAAAATTTACCGTATTTTTCGGTAAGTAGTTTTGTAAATGAATTTAAAAGGAAGTAATAACTAATAATTAATCTTAATACGTCCTAGGCGTATTGGGTTAAATTAGGGTGTTACAAGTCTTGAGCACTAACTTAGTATAAATATGCAATGCAAGCTTCATTCTAAGTTTTCTAGATTAATAGCAAGAAAATGTAAATATGCTATGCAGAGATTAAAATTAAATATGAGAATACAAGCTCTAGTTTTACATCTTTAAGTTTTAGGTGATGATTTGAAAAATAAATATGCAAATTGTAAACATGAATGCAAGTTCAATTCTTTATTTTAGTGCTCTAGGCCTTTTGAATATTCACTCTATATCACATTTCAACTTTAAGATTGAAATAGGTGCTTTAAGATTAATTATTTAAGTGATAATGCATGCTCTTGTTTTGACCTTTAAATTTAAGTGATAACTTGGAAAGTAAATATACTAGGCAAAAAATATAAATATGAATGCAAGTCCAATTCTTTATTTTAGTACTTTAGCCCCTTAGAGTATTTACTAAATCACATCAACTTTAAGGTTGAAATAGCGGGCTTTGAGTTAATTAATTAGATGGTAATGAAAGTGCAAGACTTAAATATAAATATGCAATGTAAGGACTTGAAATATAAATATAAATGCATTTCTTTAAGTGCTAGGCTCAAGATTACCACTTTAACAACATAACAATATCACTTGCTAAAAACTTTCTTAAAAATGGAACCTTAAGCTTTAAGGTCAAATAAATGATGGTTTGACAACCAACACCCAAGATCCTCATCATCAAGCCATGGTTCCTTCATCATATAGGCCACTAAGGCTGAAATTAAGAGAAGGAAAAGGAAAGAAACTGGAATAAATAAAGTTTCAACATATTAACATCTTAAGACAAAAGAAGAAAAGCAAACTTTAAAAACAACTCCCTACCAAAATATTTCTTGCAAAGGAGGAAGCTTAGTCTTGAAATGAGATGGGAAGAACAAATCCTCCTTGGTGCTAGATGATGGTTTCCCAGAGAGAAGAAAGAAAGAAAGGTTTGTCTTGGGTTCTTGATCTTAGGAATGGAAAGGTTATGTGTTTAAAGGAATATATATGGTGGTTGTGTGGTGGTTTGAGGTTAGGAAATGGTGGAGGATGATGATTCTTGAAAAATGAAGAAGAAGAAGAAGAAGAAGAAGAAGAAGAAGAAGAATTCTTGGAGCTTGAGAAAGAAAGCTTAGAAGTTGTGAAAAATGAGCAAAGTGTTGTAAACTTTCCTTGAGGCCTATTTATAGAAAATAGAACACAAGGCAAGGAAGAGAAAAATATCTCTTTGCAAGGTATGGTAAGGCATGACTTAGGTATGGCTAGGTATGGTTAAGGTATGGGCAAGCATGGTTCAAGGTATGGCATGCATGATTCTTTAAGCTTATTTTATTTGAATTTTCAACATGTGATGGATGATTTTGGGGAAGTATGGCATGTTGTAATTAAGGGCTAATGGGGAAGAAAATCTCATTTTATGTTGGTGTATGTGTGTGTTTAGAAGTTGATTTGGTTAGGCCATGGATTAGGAGTTGTAATTTGTGTTTTAGGTAAGATAATGGGTAATTAAGGTGGTTCAAGACAAGATTAAAGAGTGGTCTTGCTTGATTAATGCAAATCCACCTTTATTAGGAGGAATTCATCATGTGGCAACTTCCATGATTTAAGGAAACTGATTGAAATCTTTACTATTCATGAAAATGTGACATAAAGTCTTAAAATCAAGAAAAGGATTTTGAGTTTCTCAAGCAATCTTAGGTTTTAATTAACCTTAATTAATTACTTTGACTCTAGATTAGTAATTATAATTTACTAATCTTTAATTAGAGCCTAATATTGTTTAAGTTTTGCTAATCACATCATTAGGCCCAAAATGCATTTAGCTAAGGGCAAAAGGATAATTTTTTGCAAAAACCTCCTAGGAATACCCAGGCTTAACCTAACATTAAACATTACTTACAAAACCTCATTTAAAACCTTTTGGTGAATCTGGCTAAGCTAACACGTAATAGATGTTAATTAGCCATAGGGGCGTTTTGTAATTTTGCGTCGAAACTCAAAAAATGAGATTCTTCTGCTCTATTAACACACATAACACATATAATCCCCTATCATCATCAAAACGTCCTAGAGATGGCGGATTTGCGACTCATTTAGGGTAAAATGACCTCAAAGGCATTTTAGTCATTTGATAAAAATCAGAGCATTACAATACTCATTTATTAAAAAGAATTTCGTCCTTGAAATTCCTACACAATATGGTTACATTGGTTGGATAGGCATGCGATAGAAATAAAGGAGACAAAAACAAACTTGATAGGAGAATCAGATATGAGGGTTTGCTAACAAGTAGTACTCCTTAACACGGTATCTGTTAGACATAGGTGACAAGGCAAAATAAATTGATACTCATGACTTACACAAGGTCGGAGCCGACAAGGTTTGAGAAAGGTATGTTAGTTCTAATGGGAAGTCAAAACCAAACACTTAGAACTACCCACAACAAAAAATGGGAAGAAGGAATATCCAACACTTGCTAGGATGGAAGCTCAAGAAATCATGATGCATATGACAAGTTTTACTAGAAGAAACATAACCAATAAATTTATAAGGAGGCTCAAATACAAACAATTCCAAAAATCCTACCAAGGGTTAAAGGGACATACACGAAGGAGTCGATGAGGCTCATACCATAACAAGCTACTAACCAACGAATGAACCAGTCAAGAAGAGTGAACAAAATACTACCATCTATCGCACACTTACCTTGGGCGTGAGAGCGGTAGGTATCTTCGACAGTGCCATGAACACTTGTCCTTGGCTTGGGTCTGAGATGGTGTAACACCTTAATATTTAACCCTACATACGCCTGGACGTATTAAGATTAACTATTAGTTATTACCTCCTTTAAAGATCATTGTAAAATAACTTAGCAGAAGATAATTTTTTTTTTTTTTGAAATACATGTACGTAAAACAAAATGCGAGCCTTCGCGTATAACACAAATGAAACGTAAGGCAGAAGAGCGAATAAATCATACAAGACAAAGGCAATGAGAACACCTCAATCATGGAAACATTCTTCATAACATTGATTAACATAGTTTAGTACATAACTACTGGAAAATATAAAGGAAATGCATGAGTACCCATATACATGGGCATAGAATTGGAAATGCATAAATGGAAAATAAAAGCAAGTACATGGTAAATCCCCAAAGGTATGATTCCCAACTATCACTACCCTCACCCTAGGTGCCTCTGATGACGACCCTCGGATGGGGAGATATAGCCCGCAACTGATGGAGCTCCTTGGATGTAGCCCAATGAAGCGGAGATCTAGGGCATGGGAATGAAGAGGGAACGGCGTGGCCTCCATGACGTGGTCTCACGGTCTCGACACGCCTCGCATGCCTCGCTGGGTGAGGTGTCCTCGCTACCTCCATCAAGATCCATAGGGAATGAAGGGAAGCCCTCCTAAGGATTGGCCTGATCGAGAACGGGAACATCTGGGTATCCGCATGCCGGATGAAGAAGGACTGATGGCCCTTCTCTGGTCTCGGGGTCATTCTCTCAAAGATAGGTCATCACCAAAAGGTGAAACGAATCGAAGTGATAGCTGGAGACGGGGAAAGCAAACAAGCGTCCCATGTATGTACGTCAGGAATTTCTATCTGGATTGTGCAAATAGAAATGTCCCTAAGGTTATTCCCCTATTAAGGACAGTTGACCCAAGCAGTCCTCGAATGGGTCACTCAATATTTGAAGGGGATTGTATCTGTTACAATTGATATCCGAAGTGAAAATCTGTTTTCTTGAACTTTCGACTCAAAATGACCAAAATACCCTCCTGTGTTCTACACGGGTAAAAGGTGCGCCGTTTAGCCCGGATCTAAGTTTAGAATAATGTTTTTAAGTGATATTTGATGTTTAAGTCGGCTCGGCCTCAGGACAGTTAAGTGCAAATTCATTTTGCCTCAAGAACATGTACAGTGAGCCTAATGACGCAAATTAAGCAAACCTAAACAATATTAGGCTCTAATCAAAGATTAATTTATTTCGATAATTAATCTAGAGTCAAAATAATTTATTAAGGTTAATTAAAACCTAAGATTGCTTAGTTAAACTCTAATTGCATTCTTTAATTCAAGATTCCAGTCATGGAATCTTGAATAGTATTTCTCTATCCAATTCCTTAAATTAAGGAATTGTGCCATACCTCATTTGACTAGAAATGAATTTAATTTGTTAATCTAGTATGACCACTCCCTAATCAAGTCTTGAACAACCTTAATTACCTAATTACCTCACCTAATAAACACTTTCTTACAACTCCTAACCAAAACTGAATCAAAGAACACCTAAACATAACTAAACCACAATTACATGAACAAACAAATCCTCCCCTTGGTTGTCCCAAATCTGGCCGAATGCAAGCCAAGGAAAAATGCCACATGTTGAAATTTTCTTCACTCCAAAGCCCATGCCTTGCCATACTTTTGCCCATACCTCACCATGCTTGAACCCATACTCAAAGCCATACCTTGTAAGAGATATTTTCCTCACTTTTCCTTCCTCTTGGCCGTCAGCCTTCTTCCCTTTGTGTAGCCTCCATGTTGCCAAAATTCTATAAATACCAAGCTTGGATGAACCTTGATACACGTTGATCATTTGCTAAGTTTAATTGTCTTGCACTTTTTCTCATTTTCTCTCAAATTTCTCTTCATGTTCTTCATTTTCTTCTTCCTCTCAAAGAACCTTGCCACCACCATAAACCACCACAACAACCATAAAACCCCACTATCTCACCTTAAACTATCTCCCAAACACTTAAACTTTCCATTCCCAAGCTTAGAAACTCAAGGAAAAATCATCTCCTTTGAGTTCCCTTCTTGGCCAAAACACATACCCACTTCCAAGAGGAGATTTTTTCTTCTCAACACTTCAGAACTCAAGCTCTCTTTCATTCCTGAAAGTTCCTTAGGTAGGGGTTGTTTTAAAGTTTTCACTTGTTTTCTTCAAGAAAAGTTCTAGTTTCCTCTTGGATCAAAACTCTTCCTTTTTTCCTTTTCCCTTTTCCCTATGAGGCCTATTCTTGAGAAAAATTTTAGCTTGATGATGAGGTTTCAAGAAAGACTTGTGATGTTTGTTTGTCAAACCTCTAAAGCTGAAACAACTTGGTCTTGGACCATACATGCTTGTGTTTTTCTCTTTTCCTTGCTCATGCTTTCGGATTTCCTTTCCTTCTTTCCTCAAAGCTTCGGTTTCTCTTCCTTTCTCTTGGATGATTTCGTTTTCTTTGTTCCTTTGTTTGAACAAGTTTTGCTAAAAATGTAAAGTAGATCACAAAAGTTTTGATAAAGAAAATTAATCCTAAGTTTTCAAAGCTCTAAGCCTCGAGTTTTGGAAGTGTTGGCCTTTGTTAAAATATCAAAATTTAGTAACTTTGCACTTTGACCCATAACATAACCCTTGAGAAATTGCAATTTGACCCCTTTTGGGGCTTATGTGTAAATTTTGATAATTTGATAAAATGAATATGAATGATATCTTAAGATGGCTATGTTCATGTATTGAAATCATATGGCATGTTATAGTTATATTAATTGAGATGCATAATTTTACAAAGTTTTTATGACATAAATGAAGATATATGATGAGTTATAATATTATGCATTATGTACTGCATCTTGATATAACATGATAAGACTTAAATGGTGACTGAAAATATGAGAAATGATCATTTGAGATCAAACTATAGGTGGTGAAAAGGTGATTCTTGCCCCTAACCCATACTTTAGTCGGGACTTTAGCTTATCAAAAGGGATATATATCTATGACGACTCAGTGAGGTATGAGCTCATAACCTTAGAACTCTCAAAAGGAAAGTATTAGGGTGGCCCAAAAGAAAAGAAAATAAGAAGTTTTAAGTCACCTAAACGAATGAACTATGTTGGAATAAATTGCATATGTTATGTTATGTTCATTAGATGTGTATTTTATTGCATATGGTATAGACATGCATTCATGATATAGTATGTTGCATTCATGACATTAAGATTCATGCTAAAAGACAGACCTAAAATAAAGGTATTTGGAAATTAATAAAAGAACCTTATGCATGCTTACATTTTCATAATGAAACCGAAGTTCCTAAGGACGATAATGATGACACAATACATTATTATGTGAGTACATTACTGAGATTCTTTTCTCATTCCCTTTTCTTTTCTTTTATCTCGTCTTCAAGAGGTTGATGGCAATTGTAACACCCTAATATTTAACCCAATACGCCTAGGACGTATCAAGATTAATTATAAGTTATTACTTCTCTTTAAATTCATTTACAAAATACTTAGCAGAAAAAACAGGTAAATTTTTTTTGAAATGATTCATATAAAACAAAGTGCGAGCCTGCGCTTAACATAACAACGTGAAGCGCAAGAATAGATAAAACATACAGAACATAAGCATTAAAGAACATCCATTATGGCATCATTCTTCATCACATTAGATAACATAGTTTAGTACATAAAATATAACAGAAACATAAAGTCTTACCCATACTAGTGGGCAGAGCTTGTAGTACAATAACATAAAATAAGAGACATGAAGACAAATACATGAAACAACCCCAAAGATACTCCCAAGCTAAGACTCTCCCTCCCTCGAGCTATGGATGACGCTCACTCATCCCTCGGTGGCACATACCCAATGACTGGCAAGCTCCTCGGATGCGTGAACGGAAGGATGGGCGAGGCATGCCAGGTGAGGGCGCATCTCCGAACGTCGTGCTAACCTCCGTCATCCGTCTCCTCGCTACCCATCCCGATATCCATGGGTACGCGGGCGGAACCTTCCGAGAAGGATGAGAAGGAGGATCCCCTGATGGTCGGTCTCGAACGTCTAAGGCGAGGCACGTACTCGAGGTAACCTCGCACCGTTGAAGATGCCGAATGGGCGCGATGGTTCTCTCGTCAGGGTCGCGTCCTCTCAAAAATCATGTCGTCGCCAAAAGGGAGAAGTCGAGTGAATGAAGCTGGAGGCTGGAAAGCAACGGGCGTCCCATGTATGCAAAAATGCGTATAGCACAATGACCCTCGAAGTGGTAGGGCTATGATAGGATCATAGTGCAGCTCCCACACGGGTGCGTCAACAAAAATCACGACGACGCCATCGATGTTGAAGACGTACGGAAAGAAGGAAAGAGAAGGGTGGAGTCTTGCTAAAGAATCTCAGTCAGGAAATCTTCTACTAATGTCATCGTTTACGTCCCAGGGACCTTGGGTTTATTATGAAAAGGTTAAGCATGCATAGTTCATTATGAGGTTTTCACAAAGATATTTATCCAAGGTCCATGTCTTTTATAAAGATTCTTAATGCATGTATGCAACATAATGTTCATGGATGCATGGCAGGTCTTTAGGTAAATCAACAAATAACAAACAACATATGAGTGGCATGTAACTTTTCTTGAACATCTTTCCTTTTCTCATACTTGTGACACCAATCATAATAGTAATCGCACCCCTTAAACTAGGCTATGAGCTCATACCTTAACTAGTCGTCACTAGTTCTTACTTATCCTCTTGATAAGCGAATCATATCATAATCATAATCATCATAATCCCGACTCCCAGAGTACGGGTAGGGGCCTAAGGATCACCCATCATGGGACTTTTTCCTTCTTCGAAACGCATCGACTGGTTAAGCCGCGTTTGCGCTCGGCTGACTGTGCCCTCACGGTTTACCTTCTCCTCCTTAGCAGAAACGTCTGAGTGTGTCACCTTAAACATCATATATTTTCGTTCTTCGAAACGCATCGACTGGTTAAGACCAGCGACTTTGTCCTTTGGCAAGCTAAAGCCTATGCCCTAAGGTTCTCCTCTCCTAGAAGGAGATTACGTCTTGGCATATCATCATTAAACATCATTTTTCTCAAAAACTTTCTTATGTCCCTCAAATTTGATGGAAATTCTGGCATAACAGCTACTCTGAATTTCCTCAAATTTGAGTCATGCCACATAATCTCAATCACATGCATCATTTTCATGGAACTTTCTCAAATCAATAACTTTCTAGTTCACATGAGCATATTCCTCAATTTCATTCATATTTCGAAACTTATGCATCTTAACACAACACTTTATCATATCATCATACCAATCATACACATAAAGTTTCATGCTCAAGGAACTAAATAATCACATCATCATAAATATGCTCGGGCTCATCATCATAAATATGCTCTCTCGGCCACCTATCTCATAGTATCTTATGCTTTGACCCTTACGGGCTTTAAACTTGTATTTGCATTTTTTACCCTCAAGGGCTAACACTTAAACTTTTCTCTAAGATTTGAACTCACTAAAATTCCATATAGCACTGCACATGAAAGGGCAGAATATCATTTGCTTAAGGGGCTTTAGAATCTCCATTCGTGACCCTAAGAAATCTTCGCCTAAGGCTCCAAATCAATTCCTAGACCAATTATGAGGGATACCTAGGCATGTTCTCTAAGTTACAAACCATTATAATCTCTTGTTATCACCTTAACTTAGAAATCAACACCTAATCATTTATGAAGGATTTTGTACATGTCTTACTAATTATGAGTCATTTATCCTTGAATTAATCATGCTAGAACAGATTTGCATTTCTTTGCATTAAGGTGTTCTAGAATTCTCATCTCTAATCCTTTTAAGTTACCTATTCTTTTTCTAACTTTTCTAAATCGATTCCTTGCTTCACTCAAACATAATTTACACATTTTAGCACCTTAGAACAGCATTTATACAGTAGCCAAACATAGAACAAAAATCATGAACCCATAAAATCACATAACCTCTTGGGTTGAAATGCATATAAGTTACTAGTTTTCTCTTGGACATTTTTAGGAAACAAAAGGTGTTCTAGTAATCGATTACATGTGCCCTAATCGTACCAGAGCTAATTCATCCTGGGTTTCAAACAACGGGTAATGATTACATGCAATGGTAATCGATTACTTAAGGTTAAATTTCTTGAAAAATAAGACATGGGTAATCAACTACTATGGTAGAATTCCAGGTTTCCAGAACAAGTCTAGGCCTAAAGCCGTGGTAATCGATTACACTGCCTTTGGTAATCAATTCCAAAACCAAAAGTTCTTAGAAAAACTTCCTGGTAATTGATTATGGATGGTAATCGATTACCAGAACCACAAATTTGAGAAAACATGATTTTTGACATTCCAAACTATTTAAACACCTTAAGACCTCATAAAACAATTTTCCAACATTTTCTTGAAATTATTCATGTATTTCACAAAATCAAACATTATTGAATCATACTAAAACTCGTCCATTTTTTTTTTCTAGAGTTTTTCCTTTTTGGATACTTAGGCAAGTCTTTGAGCTCTAGAACATTTAGGTGATAATGTAATCTTAAACATGCTATGCACTTTATTTTACTCTTCATTAGAAAGTAAAGTGAGAGCATAAAATAAAAGTAAACCTAAAATTGGTCCCTGACAATTTCTTGAATGGACAATTGGTTCCTGACAAAAAAAAATTAATGTTGAGGTCCTCACAATTATAAAATAGGACACCATAGTCCTCAACTCACTAAGAATCTATATGTCACCATTTACTGGCATGGCATCATTAACCTACGTGACATCCACTAATCCTGTCATCACTTATTTATTAAAACACACCCTTTAACTTTTTCAAATCCCTCCCCAAAATATCTAAAATTTACGGAATACCAATTAAACCCAAACAAAGCTAAAACCAAAGATTCTTAACATTTTTGAAAATATTCTAAAATTTCACAAATACCATTGTTAGAGGAGTCTTAAAATTTTTTCATTTGTAAAGGGAAGCAACCAAAATCAAAGATTCTCTCCCGGTACAAACATGCGGGCAACCCCAATTTAACCTTTTTTTGTTTTTTGTTTGTTTTTGAGGTCTTCGCAATCATTAACTCAATCCTTATACTTCATGGAATCTAACGGTGAACCCAACTGGGAAAGCAGTTTAATGACAGCAAGGTACCGGGAAAACACCCTGAAACGGAAGGATTCGAGGTGGAAAGCGAAACAATAATGCACACCTATCCGTTGCTACTATACTGTTGTTGTTCACTTCACTCTAGATTATCAATTGATGGCAATGGCATGCAATGCGAACACTTATTAGGGCTTGTTTGGGTTTAATGGGATATTTGTGAAATTCAAATGTTTTAGGGAGGGATTTACAAAATTAAAGGGTGTTTTTTAATAAATAAGTGGGTGATTAGCACGGGTGGGCATTAATAAATTGTATGCACGTGGTAAATGAGTGACACATCAGTTCTCAGAGTGAGGACAAGGACTTATGGTGTGTATTTTATAATTGTGAGGGACCTCAACATTAAATTTTTTTGTTGAGGACTAATTATTCAAAGAAATTGTCAAGAATTTGAGGTTATTTATTAAAATAAATATGAGATGCAACTTCATTATTATCTTTAAGGATTAAGTGATGACTTGAAATATAAACATGAATGCAAGCTTGGAATTTAAATATGGTAATGCAAGTTCATTCATTTATTCTTGTGAAATTAGTGATGGCATCAAAATAAACATGAGATGCAAGACAAAAATTTAAACATGAATGCAACTTGTTTTTATCTTAACTAGAGCTCTTACAAGACTTTTAGAGGAACATAAACCTAAACCCATTATGTATCATAAGGCAGCTTTAGAGTTCTTAGCACCTAGACTTCAAAAGAAATCTTAGGTTTGAACTTCATCATCAAGCTTAAGGAAATGGACCCAAAGTTCATCACTTTGTCTAAACAAAACTACAAAGACTAAGTCATATTCTTTATTTTATTGCTCATGGGCTTCAATCTGAGTAAAATTCTTAAACGGCGACCAACTTTAAGGTTGGCAAGGGTAAGCTTAGAGCTCTTTGAAATCATAAGATTAACTTTCTTAACAAAACTTTTGTGATCTACTTGACATATTTTACAAACTTTGTTCAAATCCAAGGAAGAAACTGAAGTCCTTAAGGGAAAAGGAAAGAAATCGAAACTAAGCCAAGAAAAGAAATCCAAGCATGTATGGTCCAAGACCAAGTTGTTTCAAGCTTTAGAGGTTTCTCACATGACAACAAGTCATTATCTTGAAACCTCATCATCAAGCTCATATTCTCTTCATAAAAAGGCCTCTTGGCCAAAGATAAACAAGAAGAGGAAAAGAGTTTGAAATCAAGAGAAAACCTAGAACTTTCTTGAAGAACACAAACAAAATCATCAAAACTAACCCCTACCTAAGAAGTCTTGAAGAGAGGAAGGAAAGCTTGAGTTTTCTATGAAATGGAGAGGGAAAATCCTCTTGAAAACTTGAGGAAGAAATCAGCTAAAGTGAGGAAGTTTGAGAGGAAATAAAGGATTTGCAAGAAGTGTGAACTTACTAAGTGAACCAAAGTGTGACAAGGTTCATCAAGGCTTGGTATTTATAGAAGAATGAGACATGTTGGCTGATTTGGGGAGGAATGGCTGATGGTTTTCAAGGCCAAGGGAGGAGGAAAATATCTCTTACAAAAGCATGGGCTTAGGCATGGCAAGCATGGTTGGAAGCATGGGCAAGGTATGGCCTAAGGCATGGGCTTTGGAGTGCATCAAAAATCAACATGTGGCACCATTTTTAGGCAGATTTCGGCCAACACATCAGCCAAGGGGGAAGGAATTTTGTTCATGTAATTGTGGTTTAAGGATGTGTTTAAGTGTTTCTTTGATTAAGGTTTTGATTAGGAGTTTGTAAGAAGGTGTTTAGGTGAGATAATTGGTTAATTAGGTGGTTCAAGACTTGATTAGGAGTGATCATACTAGATTAACAATTTAAATTCATTTTTGGTCAAATGAGGTATGGCACAATTCCTTAATTTAAGGAATTGGAGAGAGAAACACTATTCAAGATTCCATGACTAGGAATCTTGAATTAAAGAATGCAATTAGAGTTTATCTAAGCAATCTTAGGTTCTAATTAACCTTAATAAATTATTTTGACTCTAGATTAATTATAATAAATTAATCTTCGATTAGAGCCTAATATTGCTTAGGTTTGCTTAATTGCGTTGTTAGGCTTCTGTACACTGTTCTAGGGCAAAATGATAATTAGTTAACCTTGGGACTTTCCGAGCAATTAAACATCAAACATTGCTTATAAACATCATTCTAAACTTCTTGGAAAAGTTTCGGGCTCAAACGGCACCTTTTACCCTAACAGCGGGGTATTTTGGTCATTTTGAGCCAAAGTTTATAAAAAGATTTTCACCTCGAATATCATTCATAACAGCATAATCCCTTTAAACATCAAGTTGACCCATTGGAGGGTTGCCGGGGCAACTGTCCAAATTTCCGGGTAAAAATGACCTCAGGGGCATTTCGGTCATTTGCACTCTATCGGCAAAAGTCTGGCGTTACAGCAATGTTGATGAATGCTAATGTTTTTCAAATACGGAGCTACCCTTAAATGGGAGTAGGGAGCGGAAAAATATTATGCTAGATTATTATGCTTGTGTTGGCTTATTCTTCATTTTGGATATTTGTATTTGACAGAACTCTTATTGATGGCATGGTTAAATATTGATATTATAATATTTGGATGTGCAATGTGTTAGTACTGTTGACTAGTTTAGTCCTGTTGACTTATTTGTTTTCATTCTTTTTTCTGCAGGGCGAATAATGTCACCTATCCAGTATGCGTGGCTCACGTTTTGTTTTATGTTTCAAAAAAAAATCCATATTTTTCACTAAGTATTTTGATAAAATGAATTTAAAGAGTGGATCAAAAGAGTAATAACTAATAATTAATCTCAATACGTCCTAGGCATGTTAGGTTAAATATTAGGGTGTTACTCCTATGCTCGCGCTTAAGGAAAATCACGAACATCCGCATCAATCCCTTGGAGACGAACAGAGGAAAAACAAAAGGGTGAAATACTTATACAAGATTCTAGATTAGGCTTCCCAGCTTTAAACAAGTGTCATCATCGTTCCCAGCCACTTAAGTTTCATTATGAAAGAGGTATACATGCATAGGTTCAATTTTAATTTCTCAAATCCTATTGAAGTGGGTTCCTTTTAGCATGAGTCTTCATGGTATGAATGCAGCAGATATTTTATGTATGCATGGCAATACTTGAGCATGATGGTACACGTAGATAACACATATCACTTAATCAAAGCATCAATGAAACATCAACGAAACATATGCATGTATGTCTTTTACTTTTTCATACTTGAACTCCATGAGTTCCTTTCGTAACTTTTCCACCCTCATCATGGTCACCAAATCCACCCAACATGCCGGCCCAGACGATTTAACATGGTCACCAAACTCCTAATCACCCATCGCCTAGGATGAGCTCATCCTAACTAGTCGTCGCTAGATTCATACGGGTAAAGGGGGAATATATCTTCTTGGATCACCTTGTACAACCCTTAACTTGGGAAGTCATAATGGGATCATTTCCTCTTTATCATATCTTATATGAATGCAACATGAGCATGCAACCATAGAACCTCATATGACATATCATATATTCTCATGCATCTCAAACATGACATACCACATCATCACATCAACATGCCACAAATACACATATAGTCTCATGCTCAAGATATTAACATATTCACATCATTATGAGTATGCCCACTCGGTCTCATACTCACATCACACCTCCTATCTCATAGTGTCTTATGCTTTGGCCCTTACGGGTCTTAAACTTGTGTTCCAAAGATCCTAACCTTCAATATGGATTTTTATAGCACCTAAGGGATCATTACCTATAATTTCGTCCAATGTTTATGATTTATAACATAACCAAACAGCTCTAAATTTTGGGCAGAATTTTATTCTATGATAAGGGTCCTAGAATCTTTGTCTTTGACCCTTTCTAAGTTCCGTCTTCGCCTAAGGCTCTATAATTAACTCCTAAATCAATTATGAGGGATTCCTACACATATCCACTAATTATAAACCATTTTCCTTAAGTCCAATTATGCTGGAACAGAATTACAAGTTTGTACATTCTAAGTGTTCTAGAATTCACATTTAAGTCCTTTTTAGTTACTTATTCTTTCTAAACTTCCCTAAATCGTTCCTTGCTTCACTCAAACATAATTTTACACATTTTAACACCTTAGAACAGAATTCATACAGTGGCCAAACATGAGAGGGCAGAACCGAAATGTAAAGCCCATAAAATCACAAAATCTCATGAATTAAAATGCATGCTAGTTGCTAGTTTTCTCTTGGAATAATTTTAGGAACTTGAACTTTTTAAAACCAATTTATCTCATTAAAATCATAAAAATATGTGCTAGGTCAGTAGCTAAATTATTTAGCTCAAGGAGTGGATTTAAAACATAAAACTTTGTCCATAAAGTTCCTTGAGTACACCTAAGCTTAGAAAAATCCCAAGACTTAGACTATGGGCACTTATGATTAGAGGAACTCATCCAAGTCCATCATCATCACCACAAGGCTGAATTGGCACTCCTTGAAATGTGTAACACCCTAATATTTAGCCAACACGCCTAGGACGTATCAAGATTAATTATTAGTTATTACTTCCCTTTAAACATCGTATTTATAAATTAGTGGAAAATACAAGTAAATTTTTTTTGAAAGGAAACATGTAAAACCAAATGCGAGCCTTTGCATATGACATAAATGAAATGTGAAGCGGAAGAATAAATAAATCATACAGAACATAAGCATTTAAGGACACCTCAATCATGAGAACAATCATCCTAATATTAGTCAACATAGTTTCATACATAACCACTGAAATATAAAAAAAGCATAAAGTCTTACCCATATGGTGGGCAGAGCTTGCAGTATAACAACATAATAACGAATACATGAAACAACCCCAAAAGATACTCCAACAGAAGCAACCCTTTCCCTCCCTAAGAGCCTAGGACGATGCTCTCTCTTCCGGAGAGATGTAACCTGAACTGCCCAAGCTCCTGATGGCCCATCGAAGAGAGGGCGTGGGCATGCGGGTTGGCAGAGCGACGTGACCACCTCGGTGAGGGCGCCTCTCTGCTGACGCACACGCCTCATAGGCCTTGGCTGAGAGACCGTGTCCTCGCTACCCCTATCAGCAGCCAAAGGCACCGAAGGGGCGGAATCCTCCAAGGGATCAGCTGGTGAGTCCACGGACAGGTCCCTCCCGGTAACGACGTATGAGGGATACTTCTGGAGAGTCATGCACGCTGAGGATGATGGGCGGGCACGGGCGTTCTGCTCATCATGGGTCGCGTCCTCTCGAAAATCATATCATCGCCATAGGGAGAGGTTCGGGGTAAGTAGAACTGGAGACTGGGAAGGCAAATGGGCATCCCATGTATGCAAAAATACGTATAGCACAATGACCCTCAAAGTGGTAGGACTGATGATCCGAATCGTAGTGCAGCTCCCACACGGGTGCATCAAAAATCACGAACGACGCCATCGGTCTTGGAGACGCAACTGAAAGAGAAAGGAGGGGTGAGAATCTTGCTAAAGAATCTCAGGAGGAAATCCTATATCCTAATGTCATCGTTTACGTCCCTAGGAACCTTGGGTTTATTATAAAAGGTTATACATGCATAGGTTCATTATGAGGTTTTCACAAAAGATATTTATCCAAAGTCCATGTCTTTTATAATGAATCTTAATGCATGTATGCAAATAGTACATGGATGCATGGCAATACTTTAGGCAAACCAAACAATAATCAATCAACATATGAGTGGCATGTAACTTTTCTTGGACATCGTTCCTTTCTCATACTTGTGACACTAATCATCATAATAGTAACCGCACCCTAAAACTAGGCTATGAGCTCATACCTTAACTAGTCGTCACTAGTTCTTACTTATCCTCTTGATAAGTGTATCATAATCATAATCATATTCATAATCATCATAATAATCCTGACTCCTAGAGTACGGGTAGGGGGCCTAAGGATCACCCATCATGGGACTTTTTCCTTCTTCGAAATGCATCAATTGGTTAAGACCAACAACTTTGTCCGCTTTGGCAGGCTGATGTCATGCCCTCACGGTTTTACCTTCTCTCACTGAGTAGGAGAAGTAAGTCTCGGTGTGTCACATTAAACATTTTAAAACTTTCTTAAGTTTCTCAAATTTACGGAAATTCGGAAGCATAACAACTGCACTTTAATTTCCTAAATTTGAGTCATGCCACATAACTCACATAATGCATGTTGTCTTGTAAATTCCTCAAATCCAATAAACCTTTCAATCATAAGGACATACTTTCTTTAATTCATTTGTATCACATAGTCTCATGCATTATGCTTACAATACATCAACACATCATCACATCATAAATCCTCATAAGCTCATGCTCATGACATTAACACATTCATACATAACACAAGCATACTCGCTCGGTCTCATTCTCACATCACACTTCCTACCTCATGGTATCTTATGCTTTGGCCCTTACGGGTCTCACACTTGTGTTCGGTTATTCTAACCTTTATTAAGGATTTTTATAACACATAAGGGATCATTACCTATAATTCTCACTAAGTCTTAGGTGTACTAAAAATTCCAAACAGCATTATGTAATTTGGGTAGAAAATTTACCTCATGATTACGGGTTCTAGAATTTCCGTTTTAAACCCTTTTAAGATCCGTCTTCGCCTAAGGCTTCATAATCAATTCCTAAAACAAATATGAGGGATTCCTAGGCATATTTACTAAGTTATAAGTCATTTTTCCTCCATCTAACTATGCTGGACATAATTGCCTATTATTGTGTCTAAGTGTGCTAGAACTCCATTTAAGTCCTTAACACCACCTTAAGCTTTGTAATTAATACCTAATCATTTATTAAGGTTTTTATGCATATCTTACGATTATGAACCATTTATCCTTAAATTAATCATGCTAGAACAGGTTTGCATATTTGTCCATTAAAGTGTTCTAGAATTCTCATTCTTGATCCTTTTAAGTTGCTTGTTCTTTTCTAGCTTCTCTAAATTGATCCTTGCTTCACTCAAACATAATTTTACATATTTTAACACCATAAAACAGATATTATGCAGTGGCCAAACATAAGAGGGCAGAACCGAAATGTAAAGCCTATAAAATCATAAAATCTCATGAATATAAATGCATACAAGTTGCTAGTTTCTCTTGGAATTACTTTTAGGGACTCAAAACACTTTTAGAAACCAATTAAACTCATTAAAATCACATGAAAATGTGCTAGGTCAGTGGCTATTTTAGCTCAAGGAATGGATTTTAAAACATAAAACTTGGTTCATAAAACTCCTTGAGTGCATCTAAGCTTGGAAAAATTTCAAGACTTAGACTATGGACACTTATGATCAGATGAACTCATCCAAGTCCATCATCATCACCATAAGGCCGAAGATGGCATCCTTGGGATGCCTCCATTTCTAGAACTTTATGCAAGATACTTGGGCAAGTCTTTGAGCTCTAGGAGGTTTAAGTGATGACATAAACTTAAACATTATATGCACTCATTTTATTCTTCATTAGAAAGTAAAGTGAGAGCATAAAATAAATATGAGATGCAACCTTATTATTATCTTTAAAGATTAAGTGATGACTTGGAATATAAACATGAAATGCAAGCTTGAAATTTAAACATGATAGTGCAAGTCCAATTAATTATTCTTGAGAACTTAGTGATGGCATCAAAATAAACATGCTATGCAAGACATAAACTTAAACATGTGTGCAACTCATTTTATTCTTGACTAGAGCTCTTTCAAGACTTTAAAGGAACATTACAACCTTAACCCATTATGCATCTTAACAACACAAAGTGAGCTTTAGAGTTCTTGGCATCAAGACTTCAAGGAAGCCTTTGATTTTGAACTTCATCATCAAGCTCAAGAAAATAGACACAAAGCCCAACACTTTGTCTAAACAAAATACAAGAACTAAGTCATATTCTTTATTTTATTGCTCATGGGCTTCAATCTAGAGTAAAACTCTTAGAACGGCCGACCAACTTTAAGGTTAGCAAGGGTAAGCTTAGAGCTCTTTGAAAACATGTGATTAATTTTCTTTAACAAAACTCTTGTGATCTACTTTATATTTTTAGCAAACTTTGTTCCAACCAAGGCAAAGGAAACCGAAATCTTTCATGGAAAAGGGAAAAGGAAACCAAACCATTTAAGAAAGGAAGAAGAAACGAAAATGAAACCAAGGAAAAAGAAAGAAACACAAGCATGTATGGTCCAAGACAAGACCAAGTTGTTTCAAGCTTTAGAGGTTTCTCACATGACAACAACAAGTCATTATCCTGAAACCTCATCATCAAGCTCATGTTCTCTTCATAAAAAGGCCTCTTGGCCGAAATGAAAAGAAAGAAGGAAAAGAGTTTGAACCAAGAGAAAACTAGAACTTTTGAACGCCTTTTTCCGTGTACAATGACGATGCCCTGAGGTCATTTTACCCGAAATGAGGATCGCCGCGGCCATCTCAAGGGGATGTTTTTGTGATGATAGGGGATTGTGTATGTTATGTGTGGTAATAGAGGAAGATCTCATTTGAGTTTCGACAAAATTACCAAAATACCCTGTGTTGTTAACCTCGTTTTACATGCGGTTAACCCGAACTTCACCAAAAGGTTTTAAATGATGTTTTTAAGTAATGTTTTATGTCGGGGATAAGCCTGGGTGGCCCCGGGCAGTTTTAGTGAAAAATTACCGTTTTACCCCTAGCTAAGTGCATTCTGTCCCAATGACACGATTAGCGAAACCTAAGCAATATTAGGCTCTAATTAAAGATTAGTAAATTCTAATTACTAATCTAGAGTCAAAATAATTAATCAAGGTTGATTAGAACCTAAGATTGCTTAGAGAAGCTCAAAATCCTATTCTTGAATTTAAGACATTATGTCACATTTTTATGAATAGTATTTTCTCTCTTAATTCTCTTACCGGCAAGTCTTAACCACCTTAATTAGCCATTTTATCACCTAAACACTTGCTTACAAATTCCTAATCAAAAGCCTAATCAAAAGCACACCTAAACACATCATTAAACCATAATTAAATGAGAATTTCCCTTCCCTTGGCTGCATAATCTAACCAAAATCCTTCCCCATTCCTCACATGTTGATTTATTTTTACACACAAAAATGCCCATGCTTTGCCCATACTTTCCACCATACCTCACCATGCCTCCATGAAGCAAATCTCTCACCTCATGGAACATGAGGCCAAGCCTTCCTCCCCAAATCAGCCACAAGGTCTCATTCCCTCTATAAATACCATGCTTGGATGAGCTTGGTTGCATTTTGTTCATTTGCCAAGATTAGCTTCAAAGAGTAATCTTGAGTTCTTTCTTTTCTCCAAGACTCAAGAGTTCCTTTCCTTCTTCATCTCTTCAAGCTCACAAAGAAAACACCTCATCTTCTTTTCCTCCTTGCCTTGGCCGAAAATCATCAAGCATCAAGGAAGAAGTTGTTCTCAACTTGCTTCAAGAACCAAGCTTTCCTCTTCACCACTAGGTAGGGAGTTTTCTTTCAAGTTCTTTCTTCCTTCATGTTTGGCCTTCAAGGCCATTGATGATGTTTCATGATAGCTTGATGATGAGAGTTCTAGATGATGACTTTGGGTTCATCACAATGAAACCTCTAAAGCTTGAAAACTTGGTCTTGGACCATAAATGATTTCAGTTTCCTTTCCTTTCCTTGTTAAGTTTTTGGTTCTTGTTTCCTTTTCCCTTAATGGTTTCGGTTTCCATTTCCTTTTGTTATAAAAAGTTTGATATAAATGTTAAGTAGATCACTAAAAGTTGTTTGAAGAACTTAATCACATGTTTTCAAAAAGCTCTAAGCTTACCCTTGCCAACCTTAAAGTTGGTCGGCCGAATCCACGTAATTGAAGCCTATGAGCAATAAAATAAAGAATGTGAAGTAGTTTCCTTTATGTTTGTTTTTTTATGGGTGTTGAGATTTATTTCTTAGTTACGTTACAATGTTGGTTTTAAATTGTGGAAATATGATAATGATTTCAAAGAGTTTTTAGAAAGGTGTGATAAAGTGTTTTTGGAAAGGAAGGATACTTGAAAATGTGTTAGAAAGTTTAGTTTTTCGAAAAAAGGGATTATGGTAACGTTTTGGCTATGTAATTGAGTACCAAGAAGCAATTTATGAGATTCGGGTTCTAGTAATCGATTACCAAGAGGTGTAATCAATTACTAAGGGTGTTCTCTTACAGAACCAGTTCGAGACTCATGTAATCGATTACCAGTTCATGTAATTGATTACCATGATATTCTTCTTTTCCCATAAACAAGTTTTGTCTCTAGTGTAACGCCCCATTTTCCCAATCGAGTACAAAATGACCAAAAATGCCCCTGAGGTCATTTTACCTGAATTAAAGGGAGCCGACACAGCGGTCCTCGAATGGGTTAACTCAATGTTAGAAGGGGATTATGTTTGTAAGGTTGAGATCCGAGGTGAAAATCTCATTTTCAGAACTTCGGAAAAATGACCGAAATACCCCTGCGTGTTTTACGAGAAAAGGTGCTGTTTGAGCCCGGAACTCCAGGAAGTTTGGAATGATGTTTATAAGTGGGTTTTGATGTTTCATTGGGCCCGAGGTCCGGGCAGTTTTAGTGCGAAATTACCATTTTGCCCCTAGAACGTGTACAGTGCGCCTAATGACGTAATTAGTTGAACCTAAGCAATATTAGGCTCTAATCGAAGATTAATTTATTTGAGAATTAATCTAGAGTCAAAATGATTTATCAAGGTTGGTTAGAAACTAAAATTGCTTAGTCAAGTTCTAATTACATTCTTTAATTCAAGATGTCTAATCAAAAAGTAATGAATAGTATTTCTCTCCAATTTCCTTAAATCAAGGAAATTTGTCTACCACCTTTTTGACCAAAAAAATTATTTTAAAATTGTTAATCTAGTTAAGAATTTCCCCAAAAGCCACAAATTTTGAGTTCAAATTTCATCCAAAAAGGCTATGCAAAAGCTAGGATTTGACTACACCTAAGCTAGCACTTTAACCAAGCTTCCAAGACAAGCTTTGGAAGATATTTTCCTTCCCCCAAGGCCAATGAATTTCGGCCAGCCCTTCCCCCCCTAAATTAGCCACAACATTTCATTCTTTATAAATAACACACATTGGAAAGCTTGGCCATTTTTTTTAGATCATTTGCTAAGTTATGCATTCTTGCATTTTCTCTTGTTCTCTCATTTTCTCTCCTTCTAAGTTCTTTTTCCTCCTCCCTCAAAGAAAGTTTTCCACCACCACAAACCACCATAAACCACCTTGAACCACCACCCCCTCACCTCAAACCACCTCTCAAACACTCAATCTTTCCATTTCTAAGCTTGTTTCCTCAAGGAAAAATCCTTTCCCTTGGTTTTTCCTCTTGGCCGAACCTATATCCCCAACAAAGAGAAGATTTTGTCTTCTCATTTCCTTCAAAGAATCAAGCTTTCTTTCATCTCTTTCAAGGTTTCATTTGGTAGGGGTTTTCTTTCAAGTTTTTTTTACTTTCTTTGAGAAATGTTTCTAGTTTTCTCTTGGTTTCAAACTCTTTTTCTTCCCTTTGTATTTCGGCCATGAGGCCATTTTACAAACCAATCTTTAGCTTGATGATGAGGTCTCATGGAGATAGTTTGGTGTTTGCCATGAGAGAAACCTCTAAAGCTTGGATCTTGGTCTATGACCATATACAAACTTCGGTTTTTCCGTTTCTTTCCAAGTTCAAAGTTTTGGCCTTCATTCCTCTAAGGTTTCGGTTTTTCCTTTTGCCTTGTTCAAGCTTTGGTTTTTATTTCTTTTTCTTCAATGGTTTCGGTTTTTCCTTTCCTCTCTTGAACAAAGTTTGCTAAAAATGTTAAGGTAGCCCTTTTATGTTTGTTTGAAAGGTTGTCTCTTAAAAATCGTTTCCTTGAGCTTGATGATGGTGTTCGAAGAATATAAGACTTCCTTGGTGTCTTGATGCTAAGAACTCTAAAGCTCACTTTATGATACATAATGGGTTGAGGTTTTTATGTTCCTTTAAAGTCTTGTAAGAGCTCTAGTTAAGATTAAAAAGGAGTTGCATTCATGTTTACTTTTATGCTTTGCATAGCATGTTTATTTTCAAGCTATCACTAAGCAACTTAAAGATTAAAACAAGAATGTGCATCATCACTTAATAAATCTCAAAGCCTATCTATTTCAACCTTAAAGTTGATTGTTGATTTGGGTAAACACCCAAGAGGCCTAGAGCACTAAAATAAAGAATTGAACCTTGCATTCATGTTTACTTTCTTGTCTAGCATGTTTATATTTTATGTCATCACTTAAACTCTAAAGATAACAAATGAGTGCACCTCATATTTATTTTATGCTCTCACTTTATTTTCTAAAAGAAGAGTAAAATGAGTTGCATAACATGTTTAAATTTATGTCACCACCTAAATGGTTTAGCTCAAAGACTTGCCCAAGTATCCTATGTAAAGTTTCTAAGAAAATGTGATTTTCTTTTCTCCTAGGAGCCTTTCGGCCTTGTGGTGATGAGGATGGACTTGATGTGAGTTCATCTAATCACAAGTGTTCATAGCTCATGTTTTGGTAATTTTTCTAAGCTTAGGAGTACCTAAGGAACATTATGAATGAGATTATATGTTTTAAATCTATTTTATGAGAAAATTAATTTAGCTACTGCCCTCATGTATATTTACATGATTTTAATGAGATAAATTAGTTTCTAAAGGAGTTTTGAGGTTCTAAAATTATTCCAAGAGAAAACTAGCAACTTGTATGCTTTTTAATTCATGAAATTGTGTGACTTATGGGCTTTACTTTCGGTTCTGCCCTCTCATGTTTGGCCACTGTATTAAATCTATTTTATGGTGTTAAAATGTGTAAAATTATGTTTGAGTGAAGCAAGGAACGTTTTAGAGGAGTTGGATAAGTATAAGTAACAATAAAAGACTTAGAATGAGAATTTTAGAACCCTTTAAATGCACAATTTATGCATTCTGTTCCAGCAAGTTTAAAATTAAGGAAAATGGTTTATAATTAGTGGATATGTGTAAGAACCTCTCATAATTGGTTTAGGAATTAATTATAAAGCCGTAGGCGAAGACGGATCTAGAAAGGGTCAAAATGGAGATTTTAGAGCCCCGTAAGCATGTGATATTTTCTGCCCTTAAGTATAAGGTGCTGTTTGGATTTTTTTAGTAAACATAAAACTTAGTAAGAATTATAGGTAATGATCCCTAGTTGAGATAAAAATGTAATACGGACATTAGAATATTTGGAACTCAAGGTTAAGACCCGCAAGGGGCAAAGCATAAGATATCGTAAGATAAGGAGATGTGATGTGAGAATGAGATCGAGTGAGCGTTGTCTTTATGTATGTGAATGTTTTAAATACCTTGGGCATGAGAATGTATGGATGGGTGGCATGTTGCTATGATGATGTGGTACACTATGTTTACAATGCATGAGAATATGAGATAATAATATATGATATGTCATACAAGGTTCGTTGGTTGCATGCTCATGTTGTATTCATACAAGATATGATAAAGAGGAAATGATCCCATTATGACTTCAGGAGTTAAGGGTTGTAAGGGTGATCCAAAAAAAGAGAAATGATATGATAAGAGAAAAGATATGGTTCCCCCTCTTTTTCCAGATAAATCTAGCGACGGCTAGTTAAGATGAGCTCATTCCTAGGCGATAGGTGATTAGGAGTTTTGGTGACCATGTTAAAATCGTTGGACCTGCATGTGGGTGGATTTTGTCGACCATGATGAGGGTGGAAAAAGGAACAAAGTTATAAAAGGAACAAAGTTAAAAAAAGAACAAAGTTATAAAAGGAACAAAGTTATAAAAGGAACAAGGTTATGAAAGAAACAAGTTATGAAAGGAACACCAAGAGTAAAGTAAAAGACATACATGCATACGTTTCATTATTACTTGGGTTATATGTGTTATTTACTCATGTCAATTATATGTGAAGTATTGCCATGCATACATAAGATATCTTGCATTCATAACATTAAGACCATGCGAAAAGGAACCCACTTCGGATAATAAGATTTGAGAATAAAAATTGAATTTATGCAAGTACACCTCTTTCAGATGAAACCCGAAGTGGCTAGGACGACGACGATGACACTTGTGTTAGAGTTGGGAGCCTCCTGAGGAACTTGTATAGTCTTTTACCCTTTTGTTCCTCCTCTGTCGTCTCCAGACGAGAATGATACGGATTGATCGTGAGCTACCTTGAGGTACGGGCGAGGACTAATCGTCGAGTTGGATCGAGTGGGCGCAGCGGAAGCGTGAAGATTAGCCTAGCTCGTTTATTTTACGTTTTGCATTAGTTCAAGTCGTTGATGTATTTGGTACCCCTAGGTGTCCTTATAGTTTAAGGGCATCGATGCTATGTTATGTCTATGATATGATACTATAATATATGCTGTGACTTTCCTATGATTTATTCGTGAATGACATGATGATGTATATTTGATTGCTATGTGTTATGTACGATAATCGTTATGTATGCGTACGCGGCTCGCATTTTCAAGCTTTAAGTTCAAAAAGAAAAATTTAGTCGTATTTTTTAGTACTCGTATTTTAAAGAAAGCCATGTCAAGATCTAGACAAGGAGTAGCAACTAACAATTAACCGAAATGCAACTCGAGTGTATGAGGTTAAGAGTTAGTGTTACATCTAGTAATCGATTACTAGCACCCGTAATCGATTACCAGGACCTAAATGTGCCAAAAATGAGTGTTTTGATTTTAATGGGATGAACCTATTATATGGATGCTTATGTGATGTTGCCTTTTTACATGATTACTTAATGGGAATGTACATGATATGATGAAATAAAATTATGATGAGAATGCCTATGTGTATTGAAGTCTTACTTGATTATTTACTTGAAATGTATATGACGTGATGAATGTTACTTGAAATGTTATAACGTTGCATATGAGAAAAGTATATGATATGTTTTAAAATGATTCCATGCTCATGTTGCATAAATGATATGTTAATGTAAAAGTTATATGCCAAACACATTTCTCTGTGATCGCGAGGAGAAAGTAAACCGATTGGGTATGACTTAGTGATATCCAGAAGCGGACAAAGTCACTTGGTCTTAACCAGTTATGCGTTTCGAAGAAAGAAAAGAGATATGTTAATGAGGAAATGATTCCATTATGACTTCCCGAGTTAAGGGTTGTACAGGGTGAATCCAAGAAAGAGATATGTTTCCCCTCTTTTTTGTATAAATCTAGTGACGGCTAGTTAGGATGAGCTCATTCCTAGGCGATAGGTGATTAGGAGTTTTGGTGACCATGATAAAATCGCCGGGGCCGGCATGTTGTGGTGGATTTTGGTGGCTATGACGAGGGTGGGAAAAATGATAAAGTGAAAAGTCATGAAAGGAACTCACAAGTTCAATTATGATAAAGTAAAAGATGCACATGCATATGTTTCGTTGAAGTTTCATTGATGCTTGATGAAGTAAAATGTGTTATCTACGTGTCCTGTCATATTGCCATGCATACATAAAATATCTGTTGCATTCATAACATGAAGACACATGCTAAAAGAAACCCACTTCGGATAATAAGCTTTGAGAAATTAAAATTGAACTTATGCATGAACACCCCTTAGTATAAAAGTAGTGGGGGCGACGACGATGACACTTGGGTTAGAGTCGGAAAGCCTCCTGAGAATCTTATATAGATTTCTCATCCCTTTTCCTTCTTAGTGTCGTCTCCAGAGGCGAGTGATGCAGATGTTCGTGATCCTTTGTGAGGCACAAGTTTAGGAACCACGTGCTCACCGAATCAGAGGTCAAAGCGGAAGCACGAAGATTTACTAGTAAAGTTATAGTAATGTCTAGCATTGGGTTCGTGTACGTTCATCTTTTGTTATGTTTAGTATCTTGAGATGTCCTCATGTTCGAAGGGCATTGTCGTTATGATGCGACTATGATATGTTAATATAAATTATGTTGTGACTATTCCATGACTTGTTTCTATATGCTATGATAATGTGTATATGTTGGCTATATCATGTGTGTATTAATCGTTATGTATGCGCACGCGCGGCTCGCATTTTAAATCTTAAATTCATAAAGAAAAATTTAGTCTATTTTATTACCCGTATTTTAAATAAATATAAGTCAAGTTCTGAAACAAAAGGCGTAATGTCTAATAACTAGCCAAATGCGAACTAAGCGTGTGAGGTGAAAGTTAGGTGTTACAACTTTCTTGAAGAAAACAAGTAAAAACATTAAAACAAAACCCCTACCTAAGGAAGTCTTGAAGAGATGAAAGGAAGCTTTGTTTTCTTGATGAAATGAGAAGGAAATCCTGTAACACCCTAATAATTAACCCAATACACCTAGGTCGTATCTGATTAATTACTAGACTTTACTCTTTGCTTCGTTCCTTAATCATGCTTTGAAAATACTTAGTGAAATTACGAGCCATTTTTTTTTAAACATAATTGAAAACGTGAGCCGCGCATAACGTGAACGATAATCGGGATAAAGCGAAAATAAAGGACATATCATGAAGAACACATCATATTGGCTCCATCATATGACATCCATAATTACATTCACATAGATATTTTGCCTACCAACGAGTTAAGCTAGATGTAGGCAATCTAACAAAACATAAATAATATATGGATGGAAAAACATCCATTAATGGCACCTATTAATAACACTTCAGGATAGGAATAGATATCAGATTCACGCTCAAGGTCTAGCAATACGTTCCTCAAGGATAATAAGCTGGTTCACAAGATCACGTGCATCTACCAGGTGAGAGCATCGACGGAATCACGAACATCACCATCACTTTCTGAAGACGAGATGGAAAGAAAGAAGAGGGAATGAGAAACTTATAAAAGAATCTCGTAGGGTACTCACCTCATATGCATTGTGTCATCATCATCGTCCCCAGGAACCTCGGGTTTCATTATGAAATGTGAGCATGCTAAGATTGATTTATTAGTTTGGAAATATACTTTACCGAGGTCCATTCATTTTAATCATGCGTCTTATAATGCATCATAAACTTAGCATGTCATGTTTATAATGAACTTTTCCTTTCATATATAATAACATAGTTATGCATAAAATCACATCATATTCCTCATCATCATTTCATAATACTATGCATAGCAGAACATCATATTTCTCATCATCATCTCATAAATACTATGCATAGCAGAACATCATATTCACATAATGCATTTACTTAGTTTCTTAGGTGACTTAAAGTTACTTTCATCATCATTTTCCTGGGCCACCCTATACTCCACCCTTTGGGAGTAATCTAGGTTATGAGCTCATACCTTGCTAGTCGTCACCAGCACATACTTATCCCTTTTGATAAGTAAAAATTCCGTCTCTACCCTTTTGAGAGAACGACTAGGGGGCAAGAATCACCTTTTCACCGCCTATAGTTTGATGGTCCAAAGGATCATTTTCTCATATATTTTGAGTCACCTTTAAGTCTTTGCATGTTATATCATAATACAATTCTTCATTCATAATCATCATAACATTTTCTCATTTATAGTCTTATGCCGAAATAATATATACCAACTGTAATCATGCATCTAGGAGATTCCAGAAAGAGAGGTGGGTCACAATGGACACGCTTAAATACCAAATCTTTCCTTAGCCAGAATCTTTCCAAATTGCACTCTTACAAGTAATACACTTTCTTCCAGTAACAGAATATGTCTTTATTTCATGCATAAGTTTTCATTGTTTGCAACGCAACTATAACATACAAACCAGGGAATCAATCAATGACACCAAATTCTTAATAAGCATCAAATCACATTTTAAGTACACATAAATTACTAGCTTCCCATAAAATTCTTACAAAGTTTTAAAACTCTTTTAGAACTAATTCTTTTTGTTAAACTTGAAAGAAGTCATAGGACTTTAGGCCTAACTTAACCATGGGACCGATTTATAACTTGAAAGAATGTTCATAATTAAATCTTTCACTTAAGATAAAAGGAGCAAGTCTTGAGCTTTAGAGATTTAGGTGACATCTTAGAATTATTACCATGCTATGCAACCTTATTTTAATCTTATCTTTATAAGGTGATAGCTTGGAATTATAAACATGATATGCAATTCCATTTCTTTATCTTTAAGATTTAAGGTGAAACTTGAAAATTAAACATGATGCAAGAACTTGTAATATAAACATGATGCAAGAAGCTGAAGCGCGTAGTCCGCAGGACAGTAGAGGGAGAAGAGAATCTTAAGCAAAGCCGGTAGTCCGCAGGACCGGTGAGGGAGATGAGAATTACATTTTTTAAGCTCCAATTCTCAAGACAAAGTAAAAATACATATTTTATATTCAAACCTCAAGATAAAAACATTATTCTTTAAAGTTTTGCATTAAATGGAATGTTCAAGCTTTAGAGGCATAACTTGTGATGGATTTACAACCCATATTCAAGGTCCTCATCATCAAGCCATCATTTCATTCCTTCCTAGGCCATTTGGCCAAAACCATGAAAGGAAAATAAGGAAAGAAAAACTGAAATTTTAGAAGCTTTGGAAACTAGTGAAACCTTCAAGTTTTAGAGATCTAACTTGTGAAAACTTTGCAACCAACACTCAAGAATCTCATCATCAAAACATGGTCTCATCATAAGCTAGGCCATATGGCCAAATACTTTAAAAAGAAAGAAGAAGAAACTGAAAATGAAAACTTAAAAGAAAGCTCATGAAAACATCATTTTGAGTTAGAAACATAACTTGTCTTAGCATAAAATGAACTTAGAAACAACTCCCTACCTAATTTGATTTGAAAGAAAGGAAGAGAACTTGGTTTCCTTGAGTGAAATGAAGAAAATATCCTTGAAAAGCTGAAGAAAGAATTCAGCCAAGAGAAAGAAAGAAAGAAAGCTTTTGGTGCTCCTAAAACTAGAATTTGTGTAAGTTATGAACTAAGCATCTAAACTATCTTCAAGCATGCCTATTTATAGAGATTTTGCAGCTCATAAATGGACAAAGGAAGGAAGGAAATCTGACCAAAAATTAGAGAAAAAAAAATAAGGAAGAAAAATCATTTTGTTTGGTGGCTTAAAACATGGAATCATGTTTCCATGTTTTCATGATTCTTTGTTTTCATTCTTTGGATTTTTGTGTAATAATTTTCTGACTTATTACTCAATAATTTCGTGCATTACAGCCTTGTGGAAGAGGATTTTGTGTGTTCCATGTATTATTTAGGT
The DNA here is from genome assembly GCA_030441495.1 of Dalbergia oliveri. Classification (NCBI taxonomy): domain Eukaryota; kingdom Viridiplantae; phylum Streptophyta; class Magnoliopsida; order Fabales; family Fabaceae; genus Dalbergia; species Dalbergia oliveri. The sequence goes on from JAMLFY010000025.1 coordinate 433,194, forward strand.
GTAGGCAAGGTATTCATGCAATTTAGAGAATTTACGGTTAAGGGCTTAAGTGAATTACTAAGCAATTTGGGTGTTTTAAGCAATTTTAGGTTCTAATCAATCTAAATAAATAATTTTGACTCTAGATTAGTAATTAGAATTTAATAAGCTTTAATTTGAGCCTAATATTGCTTAGGTTTCGTTAGACGAATCGAAAATCTCAAAAATTGCAAAACTACAAAAGACAGGGGCAAAATGGTCATTTCGCTTAAAAACTTCCGGGACCACCCGAACTTAACCAATGGTTAATCATAGCTTAAAAACACCTTTTAAAACATTTTAGTGAGGTTCGGGCTCAGTCGGCACGCAAATCGGAAGTTAAAACGCCGCGGGGCGTTTTGGTCATTTCGCGTCGAAACTCAAAATTAGATTCTTCTCCTCTATTAACACACATAACACAAACAATCCCTTATTATCATCAAAACATCCCCTTGAGGACGGGTGGGGCCCACGATCCTCATTTTCTGAGTAAAATAACCTCAGGGGCATTTTGGTCATTTTACACGTACAGAAATTCGGGGTTGCAACTCTTGCAGGAATTGCTCCTAACTTCTTTTCTAATGTTATATTCCTTTATTGAGGATTGTTTGGTCTCAAATTTATATAAGAATTACCTAGGGTAATTCGGTAATTTCTAAATGATAGTAAAAGTTGGGGCGTTACAAATCCTCTTGAAACTTGGAGGAAGAATTCGGCCAAAGTGAGGAGTGTAAGAGGAAATGAGAGAATTTTTGCAAGAAGTGTAAACTTAACAAATGAACCAAAGTGTGACAAGGTTCATCAAGGCTTGGTATTTATAAAAAAATTTTCAACAATGAGGCTTCCAAGGGGGAGGAGGAACCGGCCACTTGGGGAGGAAGGAGAGAAGAAATATCTCTTACAAAGGTATGGTTGTAAGTATGGTTGAAGGCATGGTGAAGTATGGGTAAAAGTATGGGCAAGGCATGGGCTTTGGAGTGAAGAAAATTTCAACATGTGGCACCTATTTTAGGCCATGCATTCGGCCAAATTTGGGACAACCAAGGGAGGATTTGTTTGTTCATGTAATTGTGGTTTAGTGATGTGTTTAGGTGTTTCTTTGATTAAGGTTTTGGTTAGGAGTTGTAAGAAAGTGTTTAGGTGAGGTAATTGGGTAATTAAGGTTGTTCAAAACTTGATTAGGGAGTGGTCATACTAGATTAACAAATTAAATTCATTTTTTTAGTCAAATGAGGTATGGCACAATTCCTTAATTTAAGCAATTGAGAGAGAAAACACTATTCAAGATTCCATGACTAGGAATCTTGAATTAAAGAATGCAATTAGAGTTTATCTAAGCAATCTTAGGTTCTAATTAACCTTAATAAATTATTTTGACTCCGGATTAATTATCAAAATAAATTAATCTTCGATTAGAGCCTAATATTGCTTAGGTTTGCTTAATTGCGTCATTAAGGTTCACTATACATCTTCTAGGGGCAAAATAGTAATTTTGTACTGAATACCAGGGACCTCCAGCCGCCTAAACGTCAAACATCACTTAAAAACTTTATTCTAAACTTCCTGGAAGAATTGGGCTCGCACCTTTCCCTGTAGAACACAACAGGGTTATTTTGGTCATTTCAGCTGAAAGTTTAAAAACGATTTTCACCTCGAATATCAATTGTAATAGATACAATCCCTTCAAACATTGAGTTAACCCATTCGAGGATTCGGGTTTGCTGAATTTCTGGTAAAAATAACCTTAGGGGCATTTCGGTCATTTGCACTCAATCCAGAAAAATTAGGGCGTTACACTGTAGATTTATTGTTGAAAATAGACCTTTTGTTCTAGATTTCATTTGTTTATTCATGCAAGGTTTAGATGTGATTCTTGGCATGGATTGGCTTGGCTAGGCCGTGTATTATTGAACTGTTATGAGAAAACCATCACCTTTCTTTCCCATTCCCCATGAACCTAGGAAACCCATAAGTTTGTACATAAATGCCTTAGAAATGGACTGTGGTAAGGGTGAGGATAAAGGTTATGTTCTTTTGGCCACTAGTGATGTAGACTTTGAGCAAAGTATCGATGAGATACATAGTGAGAAATTATCCAGAAGTATTTCCAAATAGATACAGAGTTTCCCCCAAGAGAAATAGAATTTTCTATAGAGCTGCTTCCAAGAATAGGACCTATATCCACGGCCCCATATAGAATGCCTCCCATGGAATTGGCCTAGTTGAAAACTTGGTTGAGGATCTCTTGGAGAAAAAGTTTGTAGGCCTAGTGCATCGCTTTAGGGAGCCCTAGTGTTGTTTGTGAAGAAAAAGGATAAAAGTATGAGGATGTGTGTGGATTATAGGCAATTGAATAGAGTAACGGTGAAAAACAAGTACCCTTTGCCTAGGATAGATGACCTAATAGACCAACTAAAAGGTGCGGTACTGTTTTCCAAGATTGATTTGAGGTGAAGATACCATCAGATTAGGGTGAGAGATGAGGATATACCAAAAATAGCCTTCCACACTCAATACGGTCATTTTGAGTTAGTTATGTCCTTTGGGTTAACCAATGCTCTGGCCGTGTTTATGGATTACATGAATAATCGACCCTATTTAGATCAGTTCGTGGTCATCTTTATAGATGATATTCCCATATACTCTAAGACCCACGGAAGCATGAACGTCACCTAACCATAGTGTTGGAGATCTTGAAAGAAAAGAAACTATATGCCAAGCTAGCTAAGTGTGAATTCTAGTTGGATGAAATGAAGTTCTTAGGGCATGTAGTATCTAAAGGAGGGATTGTTGTAGACCCTAATAAGGTGGAGGCAGTGATGAATTGGGAAAGACCTACAATGGTAACGGAGATTAGAAGCTTTTTGGGTCTGGCTGGCTATTATCGTAGGTTTATCAAAGGATTCTCCCAGATTTCCTTACCTCTAACCAAGCTAACTAGGAAAAACATTCTTTTTTCATGGACCCAGGAGTGTGAAAAGAGCTTTCATGAGCTAAAATGCAAGCTAACCTCAACCCCTTTTTTGGTGTTACCCGACCCCAATGTACTTTTTGAAGTGTATTGTGATCTTCTGGTAAAGGTTTGGGTTACGTATTGATGCAAAATAGGCAAGTGGTGGCCTACGCATCGAGGCAACTTAAGCCACATGAGGCAAACTACCCTCCCCATGACCTTGAGTTAGCTGCCATCGTGTTTGCTCTAAAGATTTGGAGACACCATTTATATGGAGTGAGGTTTGAGGTGTTCTCCGATCACAAGAGTTTGAAATATCTCTTTGATAAAAAAGAGCTGAACATGAGGCAAAGGAGATGGATGGAGTTCTTGAAAGGTTATGATTTTGGGTTGAACTACTATCTGGGCAAAGCCAACGTTGTAGCTAATGGTTAAGGAGGCTAAGTTGATTGAGGAGTTTAAAGACCTAATATCTAAGAATGACCTTGACCGCTAAGGGCATAAGAGTTTGCCACCTTAGTGTGACGAGTGAATTCAAGGAAAGAATTGCTCAAGCCCAATAGGAGGATAAGGAGTTTCAAGAGACTTTAGAGGCGGTACGTAAAGAAAAAAGTTAAGAGGTTTTGCGCAAGATGTTGAGGGAGTATGGAGGTTTGAAGGACGTCTACGGTTCCAGCCTAGTGGTGACCTTTGAAAAAAGATTTTGGAGGAAGCCCATAAAAGCCATTTCACTATCCATCCAAGTGCCACCAAGATGTATGAGGATTTAAAATGTCTGGTGGCCAGTTTGAAGAAAGATGTGTGCACATGGGTGAGTAAGTGCTTGGTGTGTTAAAAGGTGAAAATTGAGCACCAAAGACCTCTGGAATGTTGCAAACCACTGCAATCCCCGAGTGGAAGTGGGATAGTATCTCCATGGATTTTGTAACTAGACTACCAAGGACCCAAGCGAACCATGATGCCATATGGGTAATAGTGGATCGGTTGACTAAGTCAGCTCACTTTCTACTTATTAAGGTGACTTATTCATTGGATAGGTTGGCACAGTTATATATTCAGGAAATAGTAAGGTTACACGGAGTATCGTCAACGGTAATCTCGGATCGGGATTCGCGATTTACGTCATGGTTTTGGGGAGCCTTTTAGAAGGTGTTTGGCTCAAACTGTCTAAGCACGGCTTACCACCCACAAACGAATAATCAATCTGAGAACCATCAAAACCTTAGAGGATATGTTAAGGGCGTGTGTTCTAGACCAAAGAGGAAGTTGGGATAAGTACCTGTCACTAATCGAATTTGCATATAACAACATTTATCATGCGAGCATTGGCATGACACACGTATAAGGCCCTTTATGGATGAAAATGTCAATCGCCCTTATGCTAGTACGAACCTGGGAGCAAAGTCTACTTGGACCTGAAGTTGTGAGGGAAACTACGGAACAAATTAAGAAAATTAGGGATAAAATTCTCACTGCTCAAAGTCGCAGAAAAACTATGTGGACAAGCGACGTAAGCCGCTAGATTTTCAATAAGGGGACCATGTGTTCCTAAGGATCACCCCTACCACAGGCATAGGTCGAGCAATGAAAGTAAAGAAACTAAGCCCCAGATTTCTTGGCCTGTTTGAAATCCTTAGCAAAGTTGGATCTTTAGCTTACCGTATAGCCCACCCTAAGTCTCTCCAACCTTCATGATGTATTTCATGTCTCCAAGATTAAGAAAGTATCAATCTGACCCAAGCCATGTGCTAGAGCCAGAACATGTGCAATTAAGTGATGACCTAACGTTTAACTTACCACCTACGAGAATCATTAGCAGAGATTAAGCAACTAAGGAATAAGGCTGTACCTTTAGTAAAAGTCGCATGGGAACAAGGTAAAACCGAAGAACTCATATGGGAGCTGGAACTAGACATGCAAGCACAAGTATCCGAGCTTTCTAAGGTAACGATTCGAGGGCGAAATTCTTTTATGGAGGGAAGTTGTAATCCCCAATTTTTCATTTGGTCTTAATTGAGTGACTAATTAAGATAAGCTGGGTCAAATTGATAGTTGACTACCTCAACTAATTAATTACTGGATAATTAGTCTTTCTTGATTCATTTTAGCCTCTTAATAATTAAAATACACGATTATGTCAATTATTGTCTTTAATTATTCTAAAGTTTAAAATTTGTGCTTTTATATATGACATTACTAATTTTGATACAATATATATGAGTATAGTATTTTTATTCAACTATACCATTATGGTAAATTTGATTGATATAGTTGTTACACAAAACTTTAAATATTAAAATATACCAAATTATTGAAAATAGGTTGCTATTATATATATATATATATATATAGGTTAATATTAATGTATTGGATTTAAATTCCAATCAAGACACTAAATCATCGGTTACAAGGGATATGCTTGAGTCATTTTAATTAGGAGATTTAAACTCTAGATAGTATTTAAAATAAAGTGTGACTTGGTTAACAAGGATAAATGTTTCTCCTAAAACTAGGTTTAAGTTTAGGCTTGCAAATATAATTGTTAATTGCTACCATGAACTACATAAATTTCTCAAATTAACGCTAATCTTCAGAGGCATTAATCTTAAACTTCTCTTAAATATTGAAAATCCCATTCACTGGTTTTGAATAATAAAACAATTTCTGATCCATCCCTCGATATAGTTTATATTTTAACAGATGATTCCAGACTTTGGCATATGCTTGTGCTGATTTCCGATTGCTTTCCCTTTCTTCCTTTCTCACTTGTTATGAAATAGTCAAGAGATCAAATTTCTGTTAGTAATTGACCTTAATTGCTCCGCCTAAAACTCCCTATTGCTTTATGGATTGCCAACTATCCCCACAAACCAACACGGGTCTTTTAGCGTGCTTTGTCCTCACTCACACGCTTCCTGGGAAAACATTCCAGGAGGTCACCCATCCCAAAATTACCCCAAGTCAAGCATGCTTAATTGTGGAGTTCTTTCGTGATGGGCTACCGAAAAGAAAGATGCATCTTTGTGGCATAGGTAGAACCAATCAATTCATATAAGTCCTCCTTAACTGTATAGTCCCATACTTATACGACTTAGGATCTTTCTCATTCGGGTGTGTAATTGGTTCATTCATGTACCCCTTCGCTGGAGGCAGGAGGCTCCTTGTCCATGCCTTTTCAACAGGCAATCACCCCTGCCTCATCCCGGGCGTTACATGCCCACCAAGCTTCTGCTTGGTTCATCCCGAACCACACGTCCTGGAGAGGTGCAGGCTCTAATACCATTTGTAACGTCCCATGCTTTATGGATTGCCAACTATCCCCACAAACCAACACGGGTCTTTTTAGTGTGTTTTGTCCTCACTCACATGCTTCCTGGGAAAACTTCCCAGAGGTCACCCATCCCAAAATTACCCCAAGTCAAGCACGCTTAATTGTAGAGTTTTCGTGATGGGCTACCGAAAAGAAAGATGCATCTTTGTGGCATAGGTAGTACTAATCAATTCATGTAAGTCCTCCTTAACTTATAGTCTCATACTTATACAACTCAGGATCCCTCTCATTCAGGTGTGTAATTGGTTCATTCATATACCCTCCGCTAGGCAGGAGCCACTCCTTGTCCGTGCCTTCTCGGCGATCACTGCCTCGTGCAGGACATTACACCGCCTATAGTGCATTCTGGATAATGTAAAATTTCAGATAAAATATAATAATTACATGGTATGTTCGTGTGATCATTCCTTAGAATAAAGACATCTCTTAGCATAATCCCATGGCCTGCATGGTTGTGTAACACCCTAATATTTAACCCGAACACACCTAGGACGTGTTAAGATTAATTATTAGTTATTACTTCCTTTTAAACTCATTTGTGAAATTACTTAGCAGAAAAATACAGGTAAATTTTTTTTTTTGAAATACATATGTTTAAAATGAAAATGCAAGCCTTTGCGTATGACATAAATGAAACGTAAAGCGAAAGAGAAAAATAAATCACATAACATATCCATAAATAAGGACAACTCAATCATAAGAACAATTATCATAATATTAGTCATAATAGTTTAATACATAACTGAAATGATAATATAAAGTCATACCCATACTAGTGGGCAGAGTTTAGGTAAGGAAAACATAAAATACAAGAAAACATAAATGGCGGATACAAGAGAAGTCCCAAAAGATACATCCCCAACTAAGGCTACCCCTTCCCTCGAACTATGGATGATGCTCCTCCTCGTCCCTCGATGGCACATACCCAATGACCTGGGCAAGCTCCTAGGGTGCATGTAGACGGAAGGGTGGGCGATCATGACTTCCATGACGTGGGCGCATCTCGGACGTCGTGCTAGCCTCCGCTGCATGACCATCTCCTCGCTACCTCTCTCAATATCCATGAAGAACCGCGGGGAGACCCCGCGAGAAGGATGAGAAGGGGGATCCTCCAACGGGTCGGTCTCGAATGCCTCGGACGAGGAACGCACTAGGATAGAGCGTGCTCCTTGAAAGTCCTGGTCGCACCCGGTACTCTTGCTTGTAGGGTCGCGTCCTCTCAAAAATCAAGTCATCACCATAGGGAGAAGTCGGGGTGAAGCGGAA
>JAMLFY010000025.1:441261-487179 GCA_030441495.1 Dalbergia oliveri
GGGAGAACATGTATTCCTTAAGGTCACACCCACTACGGGAGTAGGTAGAGCTTTAAAGGTCAAAAAGTTGTCACCTAGGTTTATAGGCCCTTTCCAAATCCTTCGATGAATTGGGTCAGCTGCTTATCAAATAGCCCTACCCCCACCTTTATCCAATCTTCATGATGTCTTCCACATGTCTCAACTTAGGATGTATCTCCAGACCCAAACCATATCATTGAACCTAATATTGTTACCTGATGACTTAACATTTCAAACACCTCCCGGAGATCGTGGCAGAGAAAGTCAGGCAATGAGGAATAAATTGGTGAGCTAGTAAAAGTAGCTTGGGTGGCCCAGGAAGGAAGATTTCACATGGGAGTTAGAGTCAACCATGAAGAAAGATTATCCAGAATTGTTTAGGTACGAAATTTTGAGGACAAAGTTTTGGTTAAGGTGGGTGGTAATGTAACATCCTAGTTCTTTCTTTAGAAATTGATTGAGGAATGGTTAATGGGAATATTAAATTCTGAGAGACGCAGTTGTGATGAGAACGACTCCATGAGTGAGCACCAAAAAAAATGAATAGTATTTTGCGGGCCCTAAGCCCCGGAATAGCCGAAACTAGAGATTCGGAACCTGAGGTGCCCAAAGTTAGGAAAATATGAGAAACAGGTTGGAAATGTGTGGGAATGACAATTTTATGCTTAGAATTAATTTTGGGGAATATCGGTTTTATCAGGTAAGGTGTTTACCCGTTCGTGAGATTTCGTGTGTGATTTTTAACAACGAAAGATATTTCCATCACCATAAATGGATGATATCTATCTAATTAAGACATGTGGAAGGCCAAGATTTAATCTTGGAATCCAAGATTAAATCTTAGCCATCCATTTTTACTTTATTACATAGATAATGATTAGTTTACTAAATATCCACCATGCATTAATTATAAGAAGCCTAGTCACATTTTCTTCCCCAAAGACACATCAAATTCGGCCAGCCAAGGAGAAGAGACCAGCCACCATTGTTGTCCTCAAGAGGTTGTTCTTAGTTCCAAGCCCAAAAATACTAGCCTAGAGTTGTTGAAACCTCAAAGTTCTTTCATTAAACTTGTTCTACAAATTCTCTACCAATCTAACCAAATAAAATTTCTATTCCTCATCAAACCTTGTCTTGTGCCTCACACCTCACTGATATCAGAGGGGTTTGAAGTTGGTTTGGGACCTTTGGGGAGAAGGAATCAAGCTTGGATAATCTTGAAGCCAAGGAGCTACTAGGTTACTCAAAGTAGGGTTTTTGTTGCCTTCTTTTGTCAATTTTTCTGATCTATTTTTGGATTGAGCTAGGTCCAAAAGTTTTGATTTTATTGGTTGATATTACGTTGATATTGATGTCTTAATTTTGGTGGTGGGTTTGGATGGTGTTAAAAAAGGGTTTTTATCAAAGGAAATTGGGACTAGGCTACTGGATTCCTAGTTGTCCTGACAAGCAATAATTATGCACGAATTTTCTGGTATAGTTGTGGGTAATTTCATGAGCTATAAAAATTATATGTTGTATTTAACATCTTAAACTAACTAAATGAATTTTCTTGGGTGTTTGTTTTAAATTTTACTACCTCAAAAAATCAAGAACCGAAATGTGACTAATTCGTCTTGTTGTTGAAACTGAAGCAATAAATTTGTCTAAATTTATTATCATAGAAATTGATTGAATTAGCCCACAAAACTTTTACACGAAGTTAGTAAATATTGAAGTATCACTGTAAAATTTCTTGTGCCTTGATTCCATCAATTACTAGGGTTAAAAATTTTGGGAACTCGTTCTGGATTATGAATTGGTGGCCCCTTACCACTAAATTTGTACATTTTACTGAAGTAGCTATAGAGGTCTGTTTTTCCTGAAATTTTTACAGGTTATTCTAGACACATTGAAGTGTCATGTAGAATTTTGTGGCTCTTGAAATGGCCGTTTGTTATGGCAATTAAAGGTTGTACCTAGAATAGTACTCTGAAGGTGCTGGAATGTGAGGATGGTTGAAAATTTATGATAGTATGATACCTATTCCAAGTCTATGGCATATGAATCCATGCTGATTATTTCAATTACTTATTCATGAGACATGAAGGAGCCTCTAATATAATTGAATACCTATTTGAAAGGTAAGCATGCTTTTAATAAAGGAAAGAAGTACATAATGCAGTTATGTGAGAAAGTACAGAAATAGTATGCATAAATTCTGAATACATGTTTGAACATATGAGGAAAATAGAAACAAGACTTAAATGAGATAGAGAGTGAAGGCAAAAGTAAGGACTTCCCTAGAAAATTTATAAGTCGGTAGATGTATAGGCTAGGAATAGAACTTGTGTGATTCGAAATGGAAAAAAATGAAGTTCGATGATCATTAATAGGAATGAGCTCATGTCCTAGCAGTCTTATTGTCCTCTGTGAAATTATTAACTGTAGATGCAGCTCTATGTGGAATTAGGCCTTCCCTATGTTGACACGCTGGAAGATACGTGGAATTGAACCTATGGTTGCAAATAATAGTACATGATTGATTAATGGTGCCATTCTAAGTTCCCATAATCCATATATTTTAGCATTGATGCCTATGATCTTTATATGAATGATTTATATGTATAAATTCCTTATCTGTATTTTGTATAGTATCTAGGGGAATCACCCTACTGAGAATTTTATAGTATCTCACCCCCAACTGGATGTATTGTATTACTAGATTCAGCAGATGTCATCACTGGTATTCTTCCTTGACCTTATGGGTGTGGCAGGACGACTCGGCACTTGACTCCTTGTATGCCGTAGGTTACTCCCAGTTTCGTATATATGTTTTTTGACCGTTCCTTTAGTACGTCAGTTTTACAGTAGATTTTGACCCCGCTTTCCCCTACGATTGTGTGCCTCTCCATATGGCACATCATGACGTATTTGAGGTTCCACTTGCTCCACCAGCACACCCGCCAGCATGCACCTATTCTATCTTCTTCAGACTCGGACCCTTGAGGGCCCAGACGCCCCCAGGTGGAGGCGAGGTCATCGCGCGATGGCCAATGGCTTCCTGGAAGAGGAGGCGAGATCGTCGGAGACGTTGGCATGTACATAGCAGGAGTATAGTGTTAGGGTTTTACCAGCCTGAGATCGATGTACTATTAGTTTTCTTTTGCTTTGTTATATTTATATGATATTTCGTCGGCTAAATATTTGAGCAGGTTAGGTATCAAGTAGGGGACTAGCCTCATTCACACAGAAGTTCTTGACTAGTTAGGGTTGTTCGTTGGCTTTTCTTTTATGATGTATCTATTGCAACGAGACATGATGTTCATATATGTGAATATGGTTATGGAAATATATGAGTCAAAATTTCCTTATTACCGTATATTTCGCCTAGTATAGATTAGAAACGTCAGGATACTCGCTAATTACTATGTTAATACTCGAGAAAATGTAGTAATTAGGGGGTGTTACACACTTGCCCTCACAAGAGTTACAATCTTTAATTCAAGTGAGAAATATTTTCTTAAGCACTGGCCATCCACTCCAAGGACTCTTGCTCAAGCTCAAGAAAGAAGAGAATGACTCTTTTTAGACCCATAAGAGGTAGGAGTTTCTTCTTTACTTGTTCAAGCATTGTTGGTTTCTAACCTTGTCCATGGTTAGAATGCCTCAAGCTTGTGTTACTGACAAGAGTTTTGAATAGTTGTTTGTGAAATATATTTTTATGAATCATTGCATGCACTTCTCTGTAAAAATGTTTTTATGATGTTTTCATGCTCATATATGGCTTAAAAACATGGTAGATGGTCCTTGTGTTGAGGGAGTAACATCAAACATGAGAATAGGTGCTGAATTTTTAGCTATTTTTAGCAGGAGCTACTTCAAAATATGAAACTCATAGAATATGAAACTTTTGGGAATAAAATTTTTGCTATAAACTTGACACATTATAGAACACTCTCCAAAAAGAATCACCTAAAATGGAGTTCTCTAGCTCAAGATATAAATTTTCAAAGTTAAGCCAAAGACTTGGTCTAGAATCTGACCTTGCAATAGTAAAATAGGTGTAACTCACTCTAGACAAATGAAAATGGATTGATTTCAACTCTGTTGGAAAGTTAACACATATAGTAACACACCCATGTATGCTTTGCATAAAGATTTGCACCACAAAAATACTGAATGAGAAATAAAATTTTGGGATAGTGTGCTAGGAGAGTCTAAAGTGGTAACTTTACAAGGGTACTATGGCATAATCATAAATGTGTTTTTAATGAAATTACCCTCAATGGAAATCTTGATGAGTTAAGAATCTGAACTATATTTAAAAGGCTGAGATGATAAGTATACAGAAAGTTACAAATTTTCTTATAAAAGACATTAGAACAATAAATAGAAGATTCAATTTTTGTAATTTTAAGGATCTAAGTTGAGATAATCTTCAAACATAGGGGAGCCTAAAAATATATAAAGAACCTCTAATAATATTTTGAAATGAAATAATAAAATAAGGGGATGCTAAAGAGTATAAAGAAAGACATTCATAATGTATACATACCAATCAAGACATCCATAACCCCTTAGGAACACTGTGGACTTGACTTGATAGCTTGGGTTGCTTAATACAAATCATTTATGAGAATCCTATATGAGATCTTGTATGAAATTATTTGCTGATTATGATGAGATATATATGACATGTCTACTGTTTTGGTATGAAGTAACATAGAGTAATATGAATATATAGTGATGAAATATGAAATAATTGACTGTGCCATGATTTATTAATGATTACATGATGATGTGCATACATTCATGTTTCAAATGAAATAATAAATAATCAAACTCACTATTTAATCCTCAAAAGGGGATTAAGGTATTAGTGATTTCATGCAATGAGAATAAAAGTAAAGCCTATAAAAGTAACAATGATAGTCTGGAAAAGTGGACTTGAGCTAAGCTTACGGCTTAAACCCCTAAACCTTTGAGATCACGCAATTGAAAGAAAACCATAAGCTTGTGGCAACGGCCACGGCTCTAGCTCATTACCTTTTTAGGGTGGTCAAAGGCATTGATGCATTCATCTCGTGAGTAATTCAGAAATATACTAATGGGACCTCGAAGGTGTGATACCCAAATTCATGAAATGCATGCATCTCCTAAATTATTATATCCCATTAGTGACTTTATATGATATATTTGGATGCATGATTGATGAATGACTGAATATATATTTCTGTTAATGTTATAAGAATAATTAAAAGCAACCATACTTCGGCTAATTATGTTTGTGAAAATTTAGTAATTGAACCATTTATATGTCCACCTTTTTATAATAAACCCGAAGTGACTTGGACGGCAACGATGACACATTTAGCGCAAGTAGGAACTCCTACTGAAAATCTTGTATTTCTCACTCCTATGTTTCTTTCCATTGTCGTTATGTAGATGGATCAGTCACTTAAAGCAAGAGAGTTGTAGAAGGAGGCAATCATGTGAAGATTTCAGACTTTCCAGGAATTAGCACTTTGAGTTTAGTTATGTTATAGATGCAAAGAATATACCTATAATAGTAGAATTTAAATTGTTATTAAGAAATTATCACTATGATATATGTCCTGTATGACTTATTTATTAAGTAGTTAGCTTTCAGCTTATGTAATGGTAATTTTACATGTAGTCCTTTATTTCGCTATATTGAATTAAGTAAGTACGCAAAGTAATTTTGACTACCATCTATGTAAGCGCTATGTATTTCAATTCTGACAGGCTTAAGCTTTTGAAAAGTAATTTAAAAGAAAAAAAATTATCCACTATTTTGTAAGTTAATTTCAAAAGAAAATAAACGCAAACCATAAGTGACATCTAATAGAATCCAAATGCGAACTTAAGCGTAGTTAGGCCCTTTTAGGGTGTTATACCCTTGCTTTGCAACGTCACATCTCCGCTTTCGCGATGCCTTTGCTTCGTGCTCCTGAGCCTCGGCATCCAGCCGCCAAGCAATGCACCTAGGAGATCACCGCTCGCTTTGTCAATGATACCTCTCCTCCTCCCTCGACCCCAAGCTCCCCAAGCTTGACAACACCACCAAAAACAACCTTGGTAGTGGCGCTTATGAGGTCGAGGTCATTGGTGCCGTCCTTAACTTGGAAGATAGCATACTAGTCAAGTTACGGTGGTGGTGGTGGATGGCCCTGGCGGCGAGGAGGACATTGGTGATAGTGAGGATTGATTCTGACCTTCTAGAAGGGGTCAGTTTCTATGCAAGGATGGGAACCCGAGAGCCATTCAGAATTGCAGGATCTATTGAGCTTCTCTGCGATCCCAGCAGGCATTCCGCTTCAGTTTAGTTGCGGTTTGCATAATGTTTTTTCCTTTTGTTTCAATTTGTTAGGGTTTGTTTGGGGTTGCTGATGGAATTTATATTTCTCTTATTCTTGAGAAGATTGAGAATTTTACTCAGAAGGTAGCTATTTATTTGTAAGTTACATTATGCACTCATTGTGTTAAGCTTGAATATATGGAAAATCAACTCTTTGACATTGCGGAATGATGGTCTTTGTGTAGGTATCTGAGCTTTTAGAATAAGGGAAACCATGTTTAAGGAATTAAGCAATTTATTTGAAGAGAAACTGATTATGTGAGCTATGAAGCTGACCTTAAAAGTTTCAGAGATTGTGGAACTCTCTTCGCTTTGTGATTGTTGTTATTTTTTGGTTTTCTGTAAGATTATGTTATTCTGATCATATATAGGATTCATAAGGAGCAAGTCAAAAAATGGCAAAAAGAAATCAAAGAATTGCGTGCACTTGATGCCTCAAATGACGAAGTCAATGCTCTTCTACATAATGCATGATATCTACTTCACCTCAATCATAATGATCAGTGAAGGTATTCGTCTAATGCCTATGTACATTCATTAACATAATCACTCATGAACATAATCTTTATGTGAAATGGTATGAAATTTGGTTTGGTTTATCTGGTTGTGGGGTTAGTAGATATTTTAAAGTTTTAATAGCTTAGGCAAATTTGTAGAATTTCAGCTTGAGGCATGATAATTGAACAACAGGTTGAGTAGCTTTTTTTTTTTTTTAAATACATCTCTTCTTTGAACTTAACTTTGCTTGAATTTAGCTTCCCTTGACTGATTTTGTGAAGATGACTTGAGCTTTGCTTTTGCCTGACATCCTTGAAAGGCTCATATTGAGATGTTCGCATGTAGGTTTCGAACATTTGCTGATTAAATGAAAATTCACGAGGTTTTTGATCTATCTTTTCCTTTATTTGGCACCAATTATGCATCGCTAGTAATAGTCTCTATTTGTTTAGCATTAGTAACACGTTTACGTTGGCAAGGTATTAGTTTAGTTATATCTTTTACGATATGTAAATTTGAAGGTTTATTTCCACTTTTTATGAAGGTTCTTGCCCTTTTCTCTGGATTTTATTTCTCTCCCATTGTTATCTAATTGCTAGTGATAAGAATGACATTGATATTTATTGACTTAGTATTACCTTTTTGTATCTAATTTATTAATATCTTGGAAATTTTTTAGTAAGTACCAGATTTTGAATGCAGTTGAGCATGCCACTTTCCGCGAAGGAAGAATAAGAAACCTTATGATTATAGGCCTGATATTGTGCATGAGGTTAGTAATTGTGTTTTTAGATTTTCCTTTTTTCTTCTAGATGTGACGGGGTTTGGGGATGGTGATAGATGAGTGTAATACTTTAAAAATAATAATAATTACTTAAAAATTAATTTGAGCTTTATTAGTCGAATTTCAAAAATCTAACAGTTGGGCACTAATGAGGCAGGCCCAACGGACCTGTCAAAAAAAAAAAAATTCTGGACGATGAATAGTAACCTTGCGGGCCCCACGGCCCGTCCAGAGTTAAACCTACATTTGGGCCCAGAGGTGCCAAAATTAGGAAAACATGGGAATGAGGTTAGGAATATCTGGAATGATAATTTTATACTTAAAATTAATTTTCGGGTAATATCGGTTTAATCGGGTAAGTGTTTACCCGTTTTGCAAATTTTGGTACAGTCTTACACGAATGAAACTTGCAGAGCAAGTTGCCACCTAAGGAGGACAAGTGTGTGGCTTGAGATGTGCCACACAATTACACCTTTATGACTAACCAATAGGAATTGCACAAAATTACAATGATTATCTTCAAAGAAAACATTTTTGGACTTGAAAATTCTATGTATTTTGCCCTAAACTCAAAATATCAACATCTTATCATTTCCCTTCATCATAATTTCGGCCAGACCTCTCTAAGAACCATTCCTCCATTGTTCTTCCTCTCAAACTCCATTAACAAGCTTCAAGCTTGCAAAACCCTAGCTCAAAGTCACTAAAACCACAAACTCTCTTCACTAAACTTATTCTATTCATCATAACCTACAAATCTAACCG
Source organism: Dalbergia oliveri (assembly GCA_030441495.1). Taxonomy (NCBI): domain Eukaryota; kingdom Viridiplantae; phylum Streptophyta; class Magnoliopsida; order Fabales; family Fabaceae; genus Dalbergia; species Dalbergia oliveri. Next base: position 449,691 of record JAMLFY010000025.1, read on the forward strand.
ATTATAATTTGAATCCATCACTCTTTTCAACTTTGAGGGAACACAATCAGAGGTTAAAGGAAGGGTTTGATGTTGGTGGGGAAGCTTTGAAGTGAAGCAAAAGCATTCTAGAGCATCCTTTGGAACATAGAGCTCAAGAGCTCTCAAGTAGGTGTTTTCTGCCTTTTTTGTGGAATTTTTCAATTCTGTTTTGGCTTGCCCTAATTCCGAAAATTTTGATGATTCTGATGGTTAACATATTGATATTGATGTATGAATTTTTGTGTTGTGTTTGGATGGTTTTAAAATGGGTTTTCTCTCAAGTGAAATTGGAACTAGGTTGCTGGACTGAATTCTGTTCTGAATCAGAATTTCTCACGAATTTTCTGGAAAATTTGTGGGTGGTTTCATGAGCCATGAAAATTATATGTTGTAGTTAAGCCCTTAAACTAAATATACGAATTTTCTTGGGGGTTAATTTTAAGGTTTGATGCCTCAAAAAAATTAGGAACCGAATTGTAACTGCTGTCTAGACTATTGAGACTGAAGTAATAAACTTGCCCGAATTTTTAATCATAGCAATTGATTGAGATATCTCCTGAAATTTTTACACAAGACTAATAACATGTTGAAATACCTCTGTGAATTTTCTTGTACCTTGATTCCATCGGATTCTAGGGTTAAATATTCTGAGAACACAAGTCTGGACCATGAATTTGTGGCTTCTGACCACCAGATTTGCCTATTTTATTGAAGTAGTTATATAACTCTGATTGCCCTGAAATTTTTACAGGTTGTTTTAGACACATTGAAGTGTCATGTGAAATTTTCCTTCAGGGTGGAATGGTTGTTTGGTATGGTAACCAATTGTTGTGCCTAGAACTTCAATTCTGCCAGAATAATGAGATGTGGAAATGGCTGAAATCTTATGTTAGTATGTGCATATCTTACTGTGTATATTTGAGACATATGGGGAAAACAAAAACAAGGCTTAGAAAGAATTGAGAGGGAAGGCAAAAAGAAGGACTTCCCTAGAAAAGTTATGAGTCATAGACGTGTCGGCTAGGCATAGACCTGAGTGATCCTAAATGGAAAAAAATTAAGTTCGTGATCTCTGAATAGGAATGAGCTCATGTCCTAGCTTATGGTCCTCTGTGAAGTTGTGAATTGTGAATGTATCTCTCTGAGAATAAGCCTTCCCTATGTTGAGAAAATTGAGAAAGACATGAGAAATGGAGTTTCTGATTGTACATATTATTACTCGATCGATTATGGTTATATTATCCTTAGTTCCCGCTTGGGTTTTCAAGATTTCTGTGTATGATTTTGTATGAATATTGTATATGCATGAATTGCTTATGCCTACTGTGTGTAGTTTTGGGGGAAACTACCCTATGAGAATTTTATAATATTCTCACCCCTATGTGTTTGTTTCCGTGTCGCCTCAGGTTAAGCCAGGGGATGGGATGCTGCTATGCAAAGGAGTGTAGGATTGCTGGAGTATAGCAGGACCGTTTTATTCCGTGTACTTAGTGAAATGAATATGTATGTAAATGTATTAGAAGAGATATATGTACTAAAGCTCATAGAGGAGCTTCCTTATGTATTTTTAGCTGTATGTTTAATAAACTTGATGTTTACTTGTAAGATGTTTTAATAGAATTACGCTTAGTTATCTCGTACGTAAATCGAGCTTGTTATAGATAATTAAGAGAGGTTAATTAACAAGTAACATCTCTAGTATGATATCATAGTTTAAGAATGGGGATATACTTGGGAGGATGTTACAATGAGAATTACGCTTAGTTAGGTACGATAATGAATCTTATTTATAGTGTTCCATTCATAATTCAACACCTTAGACATGAAAATGTAGATGCCAAATGACCCGCAAAGTTAAAGTTTTGAACTATAAATGGAATAGAGCACCTAACACCTAAGAATTTATGTTTGACGTGTTCTTGCTTCTTGGATTGTTGTTGAATAGTGTTCTATAAAATGAAAGGAAGTTGACAAAGGAATGTCCAAGTTAAGAACCTGTTCTAATTTTGGAGTCTTGCACTATGATATTTGTTGATTCACTAATATGAATTCCAATTGGGGTTGTCTCCTAGAATTGATACTTTCACTACATAAATTCTAACAGAATCATATCTTGATATAGTAAAATGCATCTGTTGGCTATTTTGTATAGTAAGTCCCTTCACCTTTATACTTGAGCTTGAATTGATGGTTAATGCCTGTAATGAACTCCCTCAAAGTTAAACTACATTTGGTAATCTTAATTACACACTTTGCAGAGCCATCTACTTGGAACACAGAATATAATAGTGGTTAAGAAAAAGGTTCTTACTATTGGTGCACCTTTGCAAGGCTGTGTAAAAAAATAAATAGGTGAAAAAAAATTAGTTATTGTTTCAACTAAAGCTTTTATAAATTTGTCATTAAGACCAAGTTCAGAAAATTTACATTGGACTTGTTCTTTTTGCAAGATGTTGCCCACCATTTGCTACCTAAGCAATCTATAACTCCAGTACCTTGGAAAACAGCTCTCTCCTGTTTGGAAAAATCAAGCCAAACCCATGGTAATTTTGGATCCCTTGTTTTGATTTATTATAACTATATCCCTCATCTTTTGTTTTGTTACATTGCAATTGGTTGATAAAAGTTTCATTTTGTAGGGAATTTATTGTTTCTCATTACCTTTTCTTTCATTGATTAGCTAGGTATGGGTGGGGTCAGTTACATTTGGCCTAAATGTGAAGAAGGCCATGAAGAAGAGTGGAGGCAATCAGTGGCACCTATTCCTCTAGATGAAAACTGAGGCATTCAGTGGTGCCTATTATTATAGACAATTGACTTTTCCAATTGTCATTAGTAGATATTAGTAGATATTAAGACTTGCTTATTAATAGCATTTTTTTTCCAATTGTATTTATCTCAAGATTAATACTATGTTATAGAGGAATGTAAAATTATGAATTACTTGTGATGATATTTTTTTCTGGCTGTAGCAAACATTACGACGGTTTTGAACTGCCAGAAACACCAATTATTTTTTTTAAAATATAAAGCATATTGCGGCGATTTTGAACTGCAGTAATAATATACTTTTTTCAATTGTAATGAAAATTATGGCGGTTTAGGACCGCCCTAATATACCTATGCAGTGGAGGTTATTATGGTTGATTGTGGTGGTTTAGGACTGCCCTAATTTACATATATAGTGGCGGTTATTTGGTTGATTATGGCGGTTTGTTGACAACTGCTGTAATTGACTGAATGGCGTTGGTAATTATGGTGGTTCCTTAAATCGCCATTATTGTGAAAAATGGCGGTTATAATCGCCATAATTAACAAAAATAACCGCCATAATTTACCTTTTTTTGTAGTGGGTTAGTCGAACTAGTATAAATATCCTTGTGTGGTATCTTCTTCTTCTTTAACTCTCCTTTATTTATTTCTTTGTGCTTATTATATTGTCTTTTCTGAAAAACCTCGTTAGCTCTAGAACCCTTCAGAAAGCTTCAAGCTAATATGTTTTGAATGACAACAAAACCTATGTAAAGAAATTTTTTTGAAGAATGACTGATGTCTACTTGAGTTTCTTGTGTTAGCAAATAGGTTCTTTCGTTGGCATAACATAGCTCTTTTAAAATGTAAATAATTTCACTTTACATATGCAAACATGTTTTATCTCATTTAAAGAGATGGGAATCAAGAGGAAGTGTTAATTATATCGTATTTTGAGCATATACATGCCTAACGGATTGAAGAAAATCATCTAGTTCAAGAAACCAAGCTTCAGGACTTCAGAAAATAGCACTAGACTTCAGAAAGTACGTAAAAAATGACAATATCAATCAAAATCTGAAGCCAACATATTCTACAATCGTAAATCATCATGTTCGCAATCTTTTTATCATAAAAAAGCTCTTATTAAAGACTAGAAGATCAAAGTTTTATCAAGGAACTGAATGGTGGATTAGAAAGCTCACTTCACGGTGAAATGCTGAACTTTACTGAAAAAGGAGGGAAAATTTGAATTTCAAATTTAAAGTCAAACCCAGTTAGATTGGCGTGTCATCTCTTCTGCCAACCTAGTCAACCATCCCAGCTTCTAGAAGGAAAAGTTTAGAAACCATGATCAGAAAGTAAAAATATAGTTTCTGAAAGGGTCTTAGAAACCTCAACTTTACAATGGCTTCTGAATAGATCTGACAAAAGTCAAGCTACTCCTCTAGGTTACTTTTCCAAGACACAATCAGATGATCAACACGTGTCACTTGGAAAATTGATCAAAGGCAACATTAAAAAAATGAAGACCATCTATATATAGAGATGTTGTGCCTTCAAAGAAATAAATATATAGAAGAGACTGAGCGATGACGCTATATAAGTGCTAAAACTCTGTGAAATTTTCTCCTTGTTTATTGAAAAGTTCATTATATCTTGTAATCAGTTTCCCTTGGTTATAAAATCTTCTTTCAATGTTCCTCATAGGTTATAAATTCTTCCCAAGAAGAATCATTAGAAAGAAGTCATTCAAGTTATCACATGTCTTCTCTGTATGTCTTAAGGAAACTTGAGTGTAGGTTAGTTTGAGTTACAAACCCAAACACAAACCTTTGTAGAGCTTAGGTTGGAGAGGCTTGTTAAAGACTACTTGCAACGCGACTGTAAAGTTGGTTTACTAGTCACTTTAGCTTGGAGAGGCTGGTTAAAGACTACTCAGTTCAGCTTGAAGAGGTTGGTGAATAACTACCTGGTTTGTGCCCATAGGTGTTGTCCACTAGTCATTGGTGAGAGCTTAGGAAGGCTATTATAAAGACTATCCAGTCTTTCTTGATTTGAGAAAGGTATTATTAGAACTCATTGTGGTTGAGAACTGGATGTAAAGGTTGGCCAAACCTACGTAAAAATATCTGTGTAATATTTTCTTCTCTCTTATCTCTTATTACTTTTGCTACCCTGTGTATAGTTATTTATTTCTTGCTTAAAAGTTTATCCTTTTAACAGTTCTGTTACTACATTGTTTTAGAAAGTCTCTTTCTGAAATATCTAACTTTGTTTTGGCTGCACTTTAAGCCTATAGCTTGATAGTATCCTGTTAAAATTTTTAGAAGTTAAAAAGATCAAAAGAAAAGCGAAGCATGATTCAACCCCCTTCTCGTGCCTTTTTATACCTATAAGTGGCATTAGAGCTTGGCCTCTAAGGGGTTGAGCAATCTAACGATTACTGAGGATAAAGAATCGACATACAAATGGCACAGAATATTCATATAGTAGAAGGACACTCCATTAACAGACCTCCATTCTTTGATAGTGGAGATTATGCCCATTGAGAGATGGAATGGAGTTGTTCATAAAATTCACAAGTCTTGACTTGTAGGATATTATTCAAGGAGGTGATTTTGTTTCAACTAAAGAGATACCAAGAATCGATGATGCACTTTCAACATCAAGAGAAGTTCCCAAGAGCATGTGGATAGAGCAACACAAAGCCAAAGATCAGCTGAACTCTAAAGCTAAATACCTGCTCACACATGCACTAAGCAAGGCTGAATATGACAAAATTATTGTTTGTGACACAACAAAGGAGATATGGGACAGATTGCATATGTTTCATGAATGTAATGATCAAGTTAAAGAAACCATGATCAGTATGCTAGTTCATCAACATGAAATGTTCAAAATGACAAATCAGGAAAGTATTGATGAAATGACTACAAGGTTTATGCATATCATAAACCAGTTAAAGGGCCTAGGAAAAGATACTCTAACTCTGAAATGGGTAGAAAAATCTTGAGAAGCCTCTGCCAAATGGCTGCCTAAGGTCACAGCCATTATAGAGGCCAAAGACCTTCAAACTCTCGATTTGCATGCACTCATTATGTCTCTTAAAACTCATGAGGTTGTGCTCTCTAAAATCCATGGTGATTCCATCACGAAGAGCAAGTCCATGGCCTTGAAGTCATCTTATCAGAAGTTGAATAAGGCAAAGGCAATGAAAGTTGCTGAGACCTTTGATGAAAAGGAAGATTTTGATGATGACACAGAAGAAGAAGATAAAGATGAGTTCTCCATGCTAGTAAGGAAAATGTCCAAAGCCTGGAAGGGCAGAACAAAGAGAAGAAAGGATATCAACCTCGAAAAGGACAGAAAAGGCAAGGTGAAGTTGGAAAGTGTCACCTGCTACAACTTGAGAGAAAGGGACACTTCAAACTAGAATGTCCTAAGCTCAAGGTTCCATAGAAGAAATTCATGCTCAAGAAGAAATGTATGCTGGCCACCTAGAGTGAATCAGAGGAGGAAAGAAAGATCAGAAGATCAAGAAGAGCTAGACATTGTAAACCTATGCTTTATGGCTGACTATTCATCATAGGGTGAACCTGAGTAAATAACTCGACTTTGATCTTTCCAATGATGAATTTCTAGCTCTGTATGAAGAGTTGCCTGAGGACTCTTAAACTCTTTCCTCTCACTATCTCAACCTGAAGAAGAAACATCAAAACATTATTTTTGAACTGGAATGGCCAAAACTGAAGCTGAAACTTTAAGGCTTGAAAAAGAAGAATTAGAAGGAGAAAATAGGGTTTTAAATGCAAAATCAAACGCTTTAGAATCTGAAGTGTCAAGTAAAATAAAAACACTCAGAAAATCATTTCTAAGCTACAGAAAACTTCAAAGCTTCTAAAATCTGACCGTGAAAAATGGTAAATGGATAAAAGAATCTTGATCTAATGCTCAGAGGTCAGGGCCATATTTCCAAAAGACTTGGGTTAGGATATGAAGAGAAAATAGATGAGAAAGGAAAGCCAACTCAACTTAAGAAAGTAAAGAATAAGGCTTCTTGTACTTTCTTTTTAGAAGGGGTATCTACTTGATAAGTGCTTCTTGAGAAGAAGTCTATCAAAAAGGTTGGAAAACTTTCCTCCCAAAAGACTAACATAAGAAGACCCAAAAAAGTCTGGGTACCTAAAATAAAAACTATGTTTGTTGTAAGATTGCCTAAGAATGCATGTGGAATCTAACAATAAGTGGTGCATGGACATTAGCTATTCCAGGCACATGTCCAATTTAGAAGATGGTTCAAGAATCTATGACCCAAAAATTCTGGATCAGTAAAGTTTGTTGATTAAGGTAAGGCCAAGGTCACGGGCATAGGAAATGTTGGTAAGGATGATTCTCACCAAATTTCTAATGTGTTGTTTGTTGATGGTTTGGCTCATAACTTGTTAAGTATTAGTCAGTTCTATGACCATGGGTTTAATGTTGTTTTTAATGATCATGCATGCAAGATAGCAAGTCCCACTTCTAGATAAGTTATTTTGTCTGGTAATAGGCATGATAATACTTATGTATTATTCTTTGATGACCTTCGAAATCAAGATGTAAAATGTCTCGCATCCTTCACGGATGAAAAATGGTTATGGCATAAGAAGCTTGGGCATGCTCATATGAAGTTTATTTATGAGCTTTCTCAAAGAGCTAGTTAAAGGCCTACCAAAGATCAAATTTAACAAGGATTCAACTTATGATTTATGTGAGAAGGGTAAGCAAACTAAAGCTTTTTTCCATAAGAAACATGTGGTTTCAACCACTAGACTATTTGAGCTTTTACATATGGATCTATTTAGACCAACCAAGACTGCAAGTCTTGCTAACAAAAGATATTGCCTTGTCATAATGGATGACTACTCTAGATTTACATGAGTTATTTTCCTAGCTTCTAATGATGAGGTGGTCGAGAGATTAAAAGTTTTTACAAAATGTGTTTGCAGAAAAAGATTCTCAAATAATCTCCATTAGATATGATCATGGAGGAGAATTTGAAAATCATATTTTTGAAGAGTTTTGTAAAAAACATGGCATTCTTCATGAGGTTTTTAGTACCTAGAACTCCCCAACAAAATAGGGTAGCCGAAAGGAAAAATAGAAGCTTGTAGGAGATGGCTAGGACAATGCTTTTAGAAAGTTTATCAAAAGATTTTTAGGTAGAGGCTGTAAATTCCTCATGCTATATATAAAATAGAATCTTTCCAAGGCCTATCCTCAAGAATCCCTATGAGCTATGGATGTGTAGAATTCATATTGCCATATCTTTGGGTCATTATGCTTCATTCTTAACACTAGGGACAAACTTGAAAAGTTTGATTCCAAATCTGATGATGACATTTTCCTAGGTTACTCTTCTGTCTCTAAATCTTACAAAATGTACAATAAGAGTACGTTATGCGTTGAAGAGACAATTCACATCAAGTTCAAGGAGCTTAAGAAGACTTTGCTGATGATTTCAAAGAACTGGAGGAAAGTCTTGAGGAAATAAGTCTCAAGGAAACCTCTAAAAGTAGGTAGATGAAAGTAGATCCTCAGAAAGTAAACTCAGAACAAAGGTACTTCAGAAAGCTTGTTTAGAATTCTAAAGCAATCAGAAAGTAGCATTTCTAAACATGAAAAAGAAGCTGAAGAACCTCAAAGCTATAGAAACTACAAAGGAGTTTCTGATTTAAAGGCAGTTTCTTATAATAGAGTTCTTGGAGACATTTCCAAGGGCATGAGAACCAGATCATCCTTTAGAAATATGTTAGACCCTTTCCTTTATCTCTCAACCTTGAAAAGAACCACCAGAAAGTGGTAGAGCTTAAAAAGGCCAAATCAATGTCTGAGAATCTAAGGCTTGAGAAGGATGAAATAAAAGAAGAAAACAAGCTTTTGAATGTTAAACTCAAAGCCTTAGAAGTTGAAGTCATTGATAAAGATCAAAAGACTCAGAAAGTAATTTCTAAACTTGAAAGGACTTCAAAACTTCTCAAATATGATCTCGAGGAAATGGTAAATGGCTCCAAGAATCTTCAGCTGATGCTTGGTGATCGAAGGCTATAACATCCTAACTTTTAACCTAATACGCTCAAGTCGCATTTCGGTTAGTTATTAGTTGTTACGCCTTTGTTTCAGAACTTGATCATAGCATACATACCGATTAATACACATAGGACAAAGCAATCATATAAACTTCATCATAGAATATATAGGTAGACCATCGAATAATCACAACACAATTCATATAAACATGCCATAATCGTAATATAATAGCAATGTCCTAAAAACATAACGACACCTTAAGATACTAAACACAACAAACAAGTTGAACATACACAAGTCCAAAGCTAAACATAACTATAACAAAACTAGATTAGTCTTCATGCTTCTGCTTGACCTCTGACCGGTAGATAATGTGATTCCTATGCTTGCGCCTAAAGGAAGATCACGAACAACCGCATCATTCATGTTTGGAGACGACATGGAAGAAAGAAAAGGGTGAAAAACTTATTCAAGATTCTCAGTAGGATTCCCCGACTTTAACATAAGTGTCATCGTCATCATCCCTAGCTACTTCAGTTTTCATTATGAAAGAAGTGTGCATGCATAAGATTCAATTTTAAATTTCTCAAGTCCTTTTATCTAAAGTGGGTGTCTTTTATCATGGGTCTTAATGATATGAATGCAACATATATCTCATGTATACATGGCAATACCTCGAGAGCATAAATAACACATGTAAATAACACATATCACATGATTAAATGCACAATTAGAACAATGATGTGACATATACATATGCATTTTTTACTTTATCATGCTTGAACTCTTTAAGTTCCTTTCTTAATTTCCACCTCTACTCATCACTGAAACCAACCATCTCACCGTCCCTAGTGATTTTTAACATGGTCACCGAAACTCCTCCTCACTGATTGCCTAGGAATAAGCTCAATCCTAACTAGCTCGCTAGATTTAATATGGGGAAATAGAGGGGAAAACATATTACTTTCATATCACGAGTATGCACTTTCTTGTCATGAGAAATGCAACTCTCTTAGATCACCTCTCATAACCTTTAATTCGGGAGTCTAGAGGATCATTTCCACATTAGCATGTCATATGAGGATGCAATATGAGCATGAAATCATAGAATATCATAAAACATATCATGTTAAGATGCAAGGTTACAACCATATCATATACTTTACTTTTGCTCACATGCAAGTTCGTAATATTTAAAGTAAAATCATAACATGTCATATTCATTCAATAATAGCTCTAACATGTAAGCCCTCATTTTCATATAAATCCTCAAGCATTTCTTCAAAAACTAGTCATTTCACATCTTTAATTCTAAACTTTCCTTATAAATAATTTTTCATCACCTTAGTAACATAACGACAAATCTCTAGATTAGTAGTAAAATTTATCTTTATGGTCTTAGCCACATAATTAGTAATCTTTAGATTTGATGATAAAATAACTCAATAAAACATGTCCTTACTTAATAACATATATGTACACACACACATACACACACACACACACACACACACACACACACATACATATATTTCATAAGTGAAAGTTCATTATGTAAATTAAAATGGTGAGTCTTGAGCACTAAATTAATTTTTTTAGTGATGGCATAAGTATAAATATGCAATACAAGCTTCATTCTTAGTTTGCTAGATTAATAGCAAGAAAGCATAAATATGCTATGCAAAGCTTAAAATTAAATATGAGAATGCAAGCTCTAGTTTTACATCTTTAAGTTTTAGGTGATGACTTGAAAAATAAATATGCTAGACAAGAATTGTAAACATGAATGCAAGTTAAATTCTTTATTTTAGTGCTCTAGGCCTCTTAGAGTATTCACTCTAAATCACATTTCAACTTTAAGGTTGAAATAGGTAGGCTTTGAGATTGATTATTTAAGTGATAATGCATGTTCTTGTTTTAACCTTTAAATTTAAGTGATAACTTGAAAAATAAATATGCTTGGCAAGGAAATATAACTATGAATGCAAGTCCAATTCTTTATTTTAGTGCTCTAGGCCCCTTAGAGTATTCACTCTAAATCACATCTCAACTTTAAGGTTGAAATAGGCGAGCTTTGAATTAATTAATTAGATGGTAATAAAAGTGCAAGACTTAAATATAATTATGCAATGCAAGGACTTGAAATATAAATATGAATGCATTTCTTTAAGTCCTAGGCTCAAGATTACTATTTTAACAACATAACAATATCACTTGCTAAAAACTTTCTTAAAAATGGAACCTTCAAGCTTTAGAGGTCAAATAAATGATGGTTTTACAACCAACACCCAAGATCCTCATCATCAAGCCATGGTTCCTTCATCATATAGGCCACAAGGCCGAAATCAAAGGAAAAGAAAAGGAGAGGAAGAAACCGAAATAATAGAGGAAGATTTCATCATTTTAACAGCTTAATACAAAGGAAAGAAAGGCAAACTTTTTAAAACAACTCCCTACCAAAAATGTTCTTCTTTTTAAAGAGAGAAGCTTGGTCTTGAGATGAGAAGAACAAATCCTCCTTGGTGCTAGATGATGGTTTTGGCCAAGAGGAGAAGAAAAGAAAGAAAGGTTTGTCTTGGTTTCTTGATCTAAAGGAATATGTATGGTGGTTGTGTGGTAGTTTGAGGTTAGGAAATGGTGGAGGATGGTGATTCTTGGAAGAATAAAGAAGAAGAAGAAGAAGAAGAAGAAGAAGAATTCTTGGAGCTTGAGAAAGAAAGCTTAGAAGTTGTGAAAATGAGCAAATGTTACAAGCTTTGCCTTGATGTCTATTTATAGAAAATTGAAATACATGGAGTGCCATGGGAGGAAGTGGCCGGTTGCTTTTCAAGGGAAAAGAAGAGGAAAATATCTCTTTGCAAGGTATGGTCTTGGTACGGTTCAAAGCATGGGCAAGTATAGGTCAAGGTATGGGCAAGCATGGTTCTTTAAGCTTATTTTATTTGAATTTCAACATATGATGGATGATTTTGGGGGAGGAGTGGCTGACTGGTTTAGGAGCATTTGGGGAAAGAAAATCTCATTTTAATGTTGGTTTATAAGTGTGTTTACAAGTTGATTTGGTTAGATAATGGATTAGGAGTTGTAATTTGTGTTTTAAGTAAGATAATGGGTAATTAAGGTGGTTCAAGACAAGATTAAAGAGTGGTATTGCTTGATTAATGCAAATCCACCTTTATTAGGAAGGAATCTCATCATGTGACAACTTCCATGATTTAAGGAAATTGATTGGAATCTTACTATTCATGAAAATGTGACATAATGTCTTAAATCAAGAAAAAGGATTTTGAGTTTCTCTAAGCAATCTTAGGTTCTAATTAACCTGGATTAATTATTTTGACTCTATATTAGTAATTAGAATTTACTAATTTTTAATTAGAGCCTAATATTGCTTAGGCTTTGCTAATCACATTATTAGGCCCAAAATTAGCTAGGGGCAAAATGGTAATTTTTTTGCAAAAACCTCTTAGGGCTACTCGGGCTTAATGTATCGTTAAACATTACTTAAGAATATCATTTAAAACCTTTTGGTGAAGTTTTCCAACCAAAATCTGTTAATTAGCCACATGGACGTTTTGATAATTTTGCGTGTCAAAACTCAAAAATGAGATTCTTCTTCTATTAACACACATAACATATATAATTCCCTTTCATCATCAAAGCATCCCTTTGAGGATGGCCAAGGCCGGTGATCTTCATTTTACAGGAAAATGACCTCAGGACATTTTGGTCATTTGCACAGGGAAAAATCGAGGCGTTACGAAGGCCTTATTTTCAAAAGACTGAGTTAGGATATGATGATGAGATGGGTAAGAAAGGAAAAATAATCTCATCTAAGAAAGTAAAGAATAAAGTTTCTTGTACTTTCTGTTATAAGAAGGGACACCCACTTGACAAGTGTTTTATGAAAAAGAAATATGTAAAACAGGTTAGGAAACCTCCCACACGAAAAACTAACCCTAGAGGACCCAAGAAAGTCTGGGTACCTGAAGTTAAAAACTATTTTTGTTGTAGGTATGTCTAAGAATGGACGTTGACTTGGACAACAAATGGTGCCATGGATAGTGGTGCTCAGCACATGTACAGATCCAGAAAGTTGTTCAGGAACCTAAAGCCTAAGAACTTGGATTAATAAAATTCACTGATGCAATGTAAGGCCAAGGTCATAAGTATAGGAAATGTTGGTAAAGATGACTCCCACCAAATTTCTGATGTTTTACTTGTTGATGGTTTGGCTCACAATTTGCTAAGCATTAGCCAATTCTGTGACCAAGGTTTTAATGTTTTATTTAATGCTCATGCTTGCAATATTGTAAATCCCACTTCTGACAAGTCATTTTATCTAGTAAGAGACATGATAACATTTATGTGTTATTCTTGGATGACCTTCTAGATCTAGATGTAAAATGTCTTGCATCCTTCATGGATGATAAGTGGCTGGCATAAGAAGCTTGGACATGCTCATATGAAGATTATATCTGAGCTATCTCAGAAAGAGCTTGTTAAAGGCCTACCAAAGATTAGATTTGACAAGGATTTAACTTGTGATTTCTGTGAGAAAGGCAAGCAAACCAAAGCTTCTTTCCACAATAAAAATGTGGTTTCAACCACTAAGCCACTTGAGCTTTTTACATATGGATCTCTTTGGACCAACCAAGATTGCAAGTCTTGCTAGAAAGAGTTATTGCATTGTCAAAGTGGATGGTTACTCTAGATTTACATGGGTTATCTTCCTAGCTTCTAAGGATGAGGTGGTAGAAAGATTCAAAATTTTTTCAAAATGTGTTTGTAATGAAAGATTCTCAAATCACCTCTATAAGATCAGATCATGGAGGAGAATTTGAAAATCATATTTTTGAAAAGTTTTGTGAAAAATATAGCATCTTTTACAAGTTTTTTGCACCTAAAACCCCCTAACAAAATGGGATTGCTGAAAGAAAGAATAGAAGCTTGCAAGATATTGCTAGAGCCATGCTTTTAGAAAGTGGTTTATGAAAAGATTTTTGGACAGAGGTTGTAAACACCTTGTGCTACATTCAAAATAGAATCTTTCTAAGGCTAATCCTCAAGAAAACTCCTTATGAGCTATAGAAGGGTAGAAGACCCAACATATCATATTTGTTAGCTCTAGAACCCTTCAGAAGCTTCAAGCTAATATGTTTTGAATGACAACAAAACCTATTTAAAGAAATATTTTTGAAGAATGACTGATATCTACTTGAGTTTCTTGTGTTAGCAAATAGGTTCTTTCGTTGGCATCACATAGCTCTTTTAAAACGTAAATAATTTCACTTTACATGTTCAAACAAGTTTTATCTCATTTAAAGAGATGGGAATCAAGAGGAAGTGTTAATTATATCATATTTTGAGCATATACATGCCTAACAGATTGAAGAAAATCATCTAGTACAAGAAATCAAGCTTCAAGACTTCAGAAATAGCACTGGACTTCAAAAAGTATGTTTAGAATGACAATATCAATCAAACTTTGAAGCCAACATGTTCTACAATCTTCAATCATCATGTTCGCAATCTTTTTATCATCAAAAAGCTCTGATTGAATACTAGAATATTAAAATTTTATCAAGGAACTGAAACGATGGATTAGAAAGCTTACTTCACAGTGAAATGCTGAACTTTACCGAAAGGAGGGAAAATTTGAATTTCAAATTTAAAGTCAAACCCTATAGAACTGGCATGTCATCTCTTCTACCAACTTTGTCAACCATCCCAGCTTCTAGAAGGAAGAGTTCAGAAACCATGATCAGAAAGTAAAAATGTAATTTTTGAAAGGGCCTTAGAAACTTTGACTTTACAATGGCTTCTACAACAGATCTGAAAAAGTCAAGCTACTCCTCTAGGCTGTTTTCCAAGGCACAATTAGATGATCAACACGTGTCACTTGCGGAACTATCAAAGACAAGGGTATAATATGAAGACCATCTATACATAGAGATGTTGTGCCTTCAAAGAATAAAAACATATAGAAGAGACGAGTGATTACGCTGCATAAGTGCTAAAACTCTGAAATTTTCTCCTCATTTCTTGTAAAGTTCATTACATCTTTTAATTGGTTTCCCTTGGTTGTAAAAATCTTCTTTCTACATTCCTCATAAGGTTTTACCTTCCCAGGAAGAATCATTAGAAAGAATTCATTCAAGTTATCCTAGGTTTTTCTTTGTATATCTTAAGGAAACTTAAGTGTAGGTTAGTTTGAGTTACAAACCCAAATACAAACCTTTGAATCCTCGATCCAGGAGTGATCGGTGTGAGTTTAGCTTGGAGAGGCTAGTCAAAGACTACTTGTAATGCAACAGTAAAGTTGGTTTACTGGTCACAATTTAGCTTTGAGAGGCTGGTTAAAGACTACTCGGTTTAGCTTGGAGAGGCTGGTCAAAGACTACTAGTTCAGCTTAAAGAGGCTGGTGAATAACTACTTAGTTTGTGACAGGAGGGGTGTCCTGGTCACTGGTCAGAGCTTGGAAGTCTATTGTAAAGACTATCCGATTTTTTTCTCGGTTTGAGAAAGGTATTATTGGAACTCAATGTGGATGAGAACTAGATGAAGGCAGGTTGGCTGAACCAATATAAAAATATCTGTGTAATATCTTGTTCTATCTCCTATTACTTTAACTGCTCTGTGTATAGTTATTTATTTCTTACTTAAAAGTTTATCCTTTTAGTAGTTCTGTTACTAATATTGTTTTCAGAAGTCTCTTTATGAAATATCTAACTTTGTTTCCACTGTACTTCAAGCCTATCACTTGATAATATCCTGTTAAAATTTTCATAAGTTAAAAAGATCAAAAGAGAAAAGAAGCATGATGCAACCCCCCTTCTCGTGCACTTTTCTACCTACAATATTTCCATGTTTTGGCTCATCTTGTTTTATTCTTAACACCAAGGACAAACTCCCAAAGTTTGATCCTAAATCTAATGATGGAGTTTTCGTAGGATACTTTTCAGTCTCAAGAGCTTAGATGGTACTATGTGTTGAAGAGACTATCCACATCAAATTCAAAGAGCTCAAGAAGGACTTTATTGATAATCTAGAAGAACTTGAAGAAAATCTAGAGAAGCTGAACCTCAAGGAACCCTCAAAATACAAGTAAATGAAAGAATAATCTTCAGAAAGTAATCTTCAGAACAAGGACATTTCAAAAAGCTTACTCAAGACTCCAAAACCCTCAAAAAGTGACATCTCTGAGCATGAAGAAGAATAATCTGAAGATGAAAGAGAAGCTGAAGAACATTTAAGGTTACAGAAACTATAAAGGAGTTTATGATCTTAAAGCAATTTCTCATAATAAAGTTCTACGGGACATTTCCAAGGGTGTGAGAACAAGATCCTCCCTAAAAAATGTGTTCAATTGTTTCTTCATTTCCACCATCAAGCTTGGATTGCATTGAAGATGCTTTGAATGACCAAAGTTGGGTGGACGCTATTCAAGAGGAACTAGACCAATTTGAGAGAAGCAAAGTCTGGACACCCGTGGAAAGGCCCAAAGGAAAAACCATCATTGGAACTAAATGGGTGTTCAGAAATATGCTTGATGAAGCTGGCAAGGTTGTTAGAAACAAAGCAAGGTTGGTTGTACAATGTAATACCCTAATATTTAACTCAACATGCCTAGGACATATTTAAGTTAATTATTAGTTATTATTTTTTTGTTCCAATTCTTAATTTAAAGTCTTGGAAATAATTTAATAAAATTATAGGTAAATTTTTATTTTTTCTAAAACAAAACGTGAGCCATGCGTACTAAATAGTTAATGCTATTCACCTTGCGTATGAAAAATAAAAGATATAAACAAATCACGTACCTATAAATTACAACACCCATATTATAATATTACCAATGTAGATACTCATCGTTCTGCATCTTGCACCAAAATGTACAAGCATCATACTACTAACAAAGGTTAAATCAAGTACAGTAATCCAAGATGAACAATATGGAAACGAATGCAAAATACACTAGCATAAGATCCATCCTCTCACTACTCCTGCTCAAAGCGCCTAGAGTAAAATCCACGAATCAAGTCATCTCATGTGGCATAAAGTCTAGTAGGTCAAACATAGGCACCTCGCGAGGACGAGTAGTGCCTTTGAGTGCAAGCTTAGCTCTTCTCATCAATTGCATGATAGTAGTCTCTCCATCACTATCACCTCCCACCTCCATAGGAATAACAGGGTCATTACCTGAAGAGTGATGGGAGCGTAGATCCTCTTATGGGTCTGACCATGACCCCTGGAGAACGAGGTGGTGACCGGATGTAATCGGGGAAACTTGAGATATACAGGAGAGTGAGTATGTGGAAACTGCCAAGCATGCGAACGTGTGCGCTCGAAGGCAGATCATCCGGAAATAGGGCAGTAGGGGTGAACCAGTTGCTAGAAATGGGTGTGTGAAGGGATGAATCTAACACCCTAACTTTTATCTTAATACGCTCAAGTCGCATTTCAGTTAGTTATTAGTTGTTACGCCTTTGTTTCAGAACTTGACTTATCTTTTAAAATACGAGTAAGGAAAACATGACTAAATTTTTCTTTTGAACTTAAAACTTAAAATGCGAGCCGCGCGTGTGCATAGATACCGACTATTATACGTAAGACATAGCAGCCAAATACACATCATCATAGCAATTATAAATAAACCATAGAGTAGTCACAACACAACTTCTAGTATCATATCATAATCATAACATAACAGCGATATCCTTATAAATATAAGGACACCTTAAGACACTAAATACATCAAGCAAGTTTAACTAACACAAAACATGATTTTAACAAGGCTAGACTAGTCTTCACGCTTCGCTCGAACCTCTGATCTAACTAGATAAGGTGATTCCTACACCGCGCCTCAAGAAAAATCACGAACGATCCACATCATTCCTGTCTAGAGACGACACGGAAAAAAGACAAAGGGGGTGAGAAACTTATTCAACACAAGTGTCATCGTCGTCGTCCCGCCACTTCGATTTTCATTATGAAAGAGGTGTGCATGCATAAAATTCAATTTTAAACTTCTCAAATCCTTTTATTCCGAAGTGGGTGTCTTTTAGCATGAGTCTGGATGGTATGAATGCAACAAATAGCTCATGTATGCATGGCAATACCTTGAGCATAACAACATATGTAAACAACACATATTACACAATCAAATGCACCAATGGAACAAAAATGAAACATATGCATATGCGTCTTTCACTTTATCATGATTGAACTCTTCAGTTCCTTTCTTAACTTTTCCACCCTCATACATTGCCTCCGAAAACCAACCATCTCACCGTCCCGCGATTTTAACATGGTCACCAAAACTTCTCCTTATCGATCGCCTAGGAATGAGCTCAAATCTAACTAGTCGTCACTAGATTCACATGGGGAAAAAGAGGGGAATCATATATTTTCGGATCACCTCACACAACCTTTAACTCAGGAAGTCCAAGGATCATTTTCACATTAGCATATCATATGAAGATGCAATATGAGCATGAAATCATGGGATATTGTCAAACATATCATGTTTAGAATGCAAGACCACAACTATGTCATATTCTTTACTTTTGCTCACATGCAACTTTGCCATATATCAAGTAAAAGCATAACGTGCCATTTGCATTCCAATCCTCTAACCATAATAACACATAACCTTTCATACAAATGACATTATTCTTTCACACGCTCTCATATATCATGAATATATGTTCACTCGCTCACTTACTCACATCATATCTCCTATCTTATAATATCTTATGCTTTGACACTTATGGGTCTTAAACTTGTGCTCTAGTTATCCTAACGCCCATTATATACCTTTGATGCACCTAAGGGATCACTACTTATAATTCTTCTCTAATTTTTATGCTCACTAACCCTTCCAAACAGCATTGCATAGATTAGTCACCATGATTATTATTCAATTATGCGATTCTAGAATTTACATCTTTGACCCTTTCTAAGTTCCGTCTTCGCCTAAGGCTCTATATTCAATTCCTAAACCAATTATTAGGGATTCCTACACATATCCACTAATTATAAACTTCTTAAGTTCAATTATGCTGAAACAGAATTTACATTTCTTGTGTCTAAGTGTTCTAGAATTCTCATTTTAAGTCCTTTCTAGTTACTTATTCTTTCCTAACTTCCCAATTTCGGTCCTTGCTTCACTCAAACATAATTTTACACATTTTAACACCATAAAACAGAATTAATACAGTGGCCAAACAACCAAGGCAGAACTGAATAGATATAGCTCATATAATCACATAATTTCATGATTTTAATGCATATAAGTTGCTAGTTTTCTCTTGGAATAATTTTAGGAACTCAAAACTCTTTTGGAAACCAATTCATCTCATTAAACTCATAAAAATCTAGGTGAGGTCAGTAGCTAAATTATTTTGTTCATAAAATAGATTTAAAACATAAAACCTTATCCATAATGTTCTTTAAGTTCACCTAAGCTTACAAAAATTCCAAGACATAGGCTATGGGCACTTATGATTAGATGAACTCATATCAAGTCCATCATCATCATCACAAGGCCGAAATGGCATTCTTGAGATGCCTCCATTTTCTAAAACTTTATATAGGATACTTGGGCAAGTCTTTGAGCTCTAGAGTATTTAGGTGATGACATAAACATAAACATGCTATGCACTTTATTTTACTCTTCATTATAAAGTAAAGTGAGAGCATAAAATAAATATGAGATGCAACTCATTATTATCTTTAAAGATTAAGTGATGACTTGAAATATAAACATGAAATGCAAGCTTGGAAATTTAAACATGATAATGCAAGTTCATTTATTTATTCTTGAGAGCTTAGTGATGACATCAAAAGTAAACATGATATGCAAGGCATAAACTTAAACATGAGTGCAAGTTGGTTTTATCTTAACTAGAGCTCTTGCAAGACTTTAGAGGAACATCGCAACCTTAACCCAATATGTATCTTATCCATATAAAGTGAGCTTTAGAGTTCTTAGCACCAAGTCTTCAAAGAAGTCTTTGCTTTGAACTTCATCATCAAGCTCAAGAAAATGGACTAAGACAAAAACATCAATACTTATTTAAACAAACATAAAAAGAACTACTCATATTCCCATTTTATTGCTCATGGGCTTCAATCTAGAGTAAACTCTTAGAATGGCTGACCAACTTTAAGGTTGGCAAGGGTAAGCTTAGAGCTCTTTGAAAACATAGGATTAATTTTCTTAACAAAACTTTTAGTGATCTATTTTTATCAAACTTTGTACAAAGTAAGGAATGGAAACCATAATCTTGAGGAGGAAAAGGAAAGGAAAACTGAAACCTTTGAGCAAGGAAAAAGAAAGAAACCGAAAGCATATATGGTCCAAGACCAAGTTTTCAAGCTTTAGAGGTTTCTCACATGGCATCACAAGACCATTATCTTGAAACCTCATCATCAAGCAAAATTTTTTCTCATCAAGGCCCTAAGGCCGAAATGAGGAAAGGAAAGGAAAAGCTTTGAAAACCAAGAGAAAACTAGAACTTTTCTTAAAGAAACCAAGGAAAACTTTGAACATAAACCTCTACCAAATGAAGTCTTGAAAGAGATGAAAGAAAACTTGTGTTCTTGATGAAATGAGAAGACAAAATCTTTTGTTGGATGTTGATGTAAATTCGGCCAAGAGAAGAACACAAGAAAAATGGATTTTTCTTGAAAGAGTAAGCTTGGAAATGGAAAGGTTTGTTGTTTGAGAGGTGGTTTGAGGTGGGGGAGTGGTGGTTCAAGGTTATTTGTGGCAGTTTGTGGTGGTGGAAAGGTTTCTTTGATGGTGGAGGAAGAAGAATAAGATGAAGAGAATTTGAGAGGAAATGAGAGAAAATTGTAAGAAAGCTTAACTTGGCAAATAATCTAAAGTGTCACCAAGTTCTCTAAGGCTTGATATTTATAGAAAAATGAAACAATGGAGGCTGATTTGGGGGAGGATGGCCGAGTTTTCATGCCAAGGAGGAGGAAAATATCTTCAAAAACTTGTCATTCAAAGGCATGGTTGGAAGCATGGCTAGGTATGACTAAAAGTATGGCTTGAGGTATGGTCTTTGGAGTGAAACAAAATCAACATGTGACACAAATGGGGGAGGATGAATTCGGCTAGCATTTCAGCCAAGGGGAGGAGAAGAAATTGTTCATATAATTGTGGTTTAATGATGTGTTTAGGTGTTTCTTTGATTAAGGTTTTGATTAGGAGTTTGTAAGAAAGTGTTTAGGTGAGGTAATGGTTAATTAAGGTTGTCAAGACTTGATTTAGGGGTGGTCTTGCTAGATTAACAAATTAAAAACCATTTCCTATTCAAATTAAATCATAGACAAAGTTCCTTGATTTAAGGAATTGGAGAGAAATTACTATTCAAGATTCCATGACTAGGAATCTTGAATCAAAGAATGAAATTAGAGTTTAACTAAGCAATCTTAGGTTCTAATTAACCTTAATAAATTATTTTGACTCTAGATTAATTATTGAAATAAATTAAGCTTCGATTAGAGCCTAATATTGCTTAGATTTGGCTAATTATGTCATTAGGCTCACTGTACACTATTTAGGGGCAAAATGGTAATTTTTCACAAAACTGCTCGGGGCTACCCGGGCTTAACCTGTTGTTAAATATTACTTAAAAACATCATTTAAAACCTTTTGGTGAAGTTAATTCCATGAATCGGGACAAACAGCCACAAGGGCGTTTTGGTTATTACGCGTCGAAACTCAAAAATGAGATTCTTCCCTATTAATACACACAACACATATAATCCCCTATCAACATCAAAACATCCCCTTGAGGATGGCTGGGATCGGTGATCCTCATTTTCCGAGTAAAATGACCTCATTTTGGTCATTTGTACACAGAAAATCGAGGTGTTACATGATCCATAAATGTAACGCCCAACTTTACTGTCATTTACAATTACGAATTACCCTAGGTAATTCTTATATAAATTCGAGACCTAACAATCATCAATAGAGGAATATAACATTAGAAAAAAAGTTATGAGCGATTCCTGCAAGAGTCGCAAGCCTCGAATTTCTGGACATGTAAAATGACCAAAATGCCCCTGAGGTTATTTTACTCAGAAAATGAGGATCGTGGGCCCCCATCCTCAAGGGGATGTTTTGAGGATAATAGAGGATTGTTTGTGTTATGTGTGTTAATAGAGCAGAAGAATCTCAATTTTGAGTTTCGACGCAAATGACCAAAACGCCCCGCGGCTGTTTAACTCCGATTGCGTGCCGACTGAGCCCGAACCTCACTAAAATGTTTTAAAAGGTGTTTTTAAGCTATGATTGGCCATTGGTTAAGTTCGAATGGCCCCGGCAATTTTTAGCGAAATGACCATTTGGCCCCTTGTAGTTTTGCAATTTTTGAGATTTTCGATTCGTCTAATGAAACCTAAGCAATATTAGGCTCAAATTAAAGCTTATTAAATTCTAATCACTAATCTAGAGTCAAAATTATTTATTTAGATTGATTAGAACCTAAAATTGCTTAAAACACCCAAATTGCTTAGTAATTCACTTAAGCCCTTAACCGTAAATTCTCTAAATTGCATGAATACCTTGCCTACACCTAAATAATACATGGAACACACAAAATCCTCTTCCACAAGGCTGTAATGGCTGAAATTATTGAGTAATAAGTCAGAAAATTATTACACAAAAATCCAAGATTGAAAACAAAGAATCATGAAAACATGGAAACATGATTCCATGTTTTAAGCCACCAAACAAAATGATTTTCTTCCTTATTTTTTTTTCCTCTAATTTTTGGTCAGATTTCCTTCCTTCCTTTGTCCATTTATGAGCTGCAAAATCTCTATAAATAGGCATGCTTGAAGATAGTTTAGATGCTTAGTTCATAACTTACACAAATTCTAGTCTTAGGAGCACCAAAAGCTTTCTTTCTTTCTTTCTCTTGGCCAAATTCTCCCTTCAGCTTTTCAAGGATATTTTGCTTCATTTCACTCAAGGAAACCAAGTTCTCTTCCTTTCTTTCAAATCAAATTAGGTAGGGAGTTGTTTTTAAGTTTATTTCTATGCTTTGCTAAGTGTTGTTCTTGGTTCAAAATGATGATTTCATGGATTTTCTCTAGTTTTTCCATTTGGTTTTCTTCTTCCTTTTTCTTTGAACAATTCAGCCATATGGCCTAGGTGGGACTAAGATGATGGCTTGATGATGAGGACCTTGAGGGTGGGTTGTGAATCCATCACAAGTTAGGCCTCTAAAGCTTGAAAGTTCCACTTGATGCAAAACTTTAAAGAATAATATTTTTATGATGTTTTTATGATCTTGAGTTTAGAACTTGAAAGATGTATTTTTCACTTTGTCTTGCTAAGATATATTGGGTTGAATTTATATTTCTCTAAAGTCTTGGAGGAGCTCTAGTAAAGAAATAAAATGAACTTGCATCCATGTTTAAGTTTATGCCTTGCATAACCATGTTTACTTTCTATGTCATCACTAAATTCTCAAGAATGAATAAATGAACTTGCATATTCATGTTTAAATTTCCAAGCTTGCATTTCATGTTTATGTTTCAAGTTGTCACTTAATCTTCAAAGATAATAAAGAGGATGCATCTCATATTTATTTTATGCTCTCACTTTATTTTATAATGGCTAAAAGAATCAACGCATGACATGTTTATTTTTATGTCATCACCTAAAGATCTTAGAGCTCAAAGACTTGCCCAAGTATCACAAGCAAAGAAATAAGATTATTGGAGTTAAAGAATTGATTCTTTAAGAAGTCTTGAGATTGGAGCTTAAAAAGATGTAATAATAATTCTCTTCTCCCTTCACAGTGCGGATTACCGCGCTCCGGTTTCTTAGATTCTCTTCTCCCTCACGGTCCAGTGCGGACGCCGCTCCAGTTTCTTGCATCATGTTTATATTTCAAGTTCTTGCATCATGTTTAATTTTCAAGTCATCACCTTAAATCTTAAAGATAAAGAAATGGATTTGCATATCATGTTTATAATTCCAAGTTATCACCTTATAATGACAAGATTAAAATGAGGTTGCATAGCATGTTTATGATTCTAAGATATCACATAAATCTCTTAAGTTCAAGACTTGCTCCTTTTATCTTAAGTGAGAATTTTAATCATGAAGATTCTTTCAAGTTTAGCAAAAAGAATTAATTTCTAAAAGAGTTTTAAAGCTTTGCAAGGATTCTACGGGAAACTAATATTTTATGTTCACTTAAAATGTGATTTTATACAATTATATGAGGTTCATGATTCGGCTTCTGATATGAGATTAGAACCAATAAATGATGATGATTTAATATGTTTGGAGTTGCGATAATTATGGTTTATTGTTAAGAGAACGATTCTATGCATGTTAGTGACAAAACTAGCTTCCTAGAACAACCTTAAATCTAGAATTTACCTAGTCTTTGACCCCTTTAAGTTTATCCAATGCCAAATCTGTTTTATTATGATATAATTCTGTTTAAGATTGGTTAAGCCATGAAAAATTTGGTAACAATTAGTGTAGGATTTATTGAACACTAAAAATGAAACTAGCAACTAGAAAACCATAAAAGCAAGATTTCTAGAACTTTAGAGAATGAAATTTATGTATTCTGTCAGAGCCTTTAGTGATTTTAAGAACCAGATTTTATCATATTTAGATAAGGGAGAATGATTCATAATTGGTTTAGTAATTAATTTTAGCATCATAAGGAAAGACGGTAATGAGAAAGGGTTAAAAACGCAACTTCTAGCACACGTAAAACCTTAAGAACAACTTACTGTCTATGATGCCCCATATCGTCTAATAACGTTCTTAGGAGTTATAATTGATGGTAATAAGTCCCTTAAATGCATAATTAATCAGTTCAATAATTAAGGTTGCCCGATTCTAGAGTTTCGATTGTTTAAGACAGCTTTTCGATAAGGATTTATGATGATGCCTCTTTGATGTTTTAAATGATAAGTCTATGTAGTGATTTGATGCTTATTAAGTATTTGACGTCATTGAATGATTTCCGAGCTTGCATGTTATAATTGCTGTTGCAAACAATGAGAATGCTTATACATGAAATAATGAAATATTCTTTGTTGCTGAAGAAAGTATATTACTTTAAAAGTGTAATTTGGAAAGGTTCTGGCTAGGAAAGACTTGGTATTTAAGCGTGTCCATTTGTGACCCACCTCTCTTTCCTAGGAATCTTCCGGATGCATGATTATAGTTGGTATATATATTATTTCGGAATAAGACTATAAACGAGAAAATGTTATAAATGATTATGAATTGAGAATTGTATTATGATATAACATGCAAAGACTTAAAGGTGACTTAAAATATATGAGAAAATGATCCTTTGGACCCGTCAAACTATAGGCGGTGAAAAGGTGATTCTTGCCCCCTAGTCCGTTCTCTCAAAAGGGTAGACGGAAATTTTACTTATCAAAAGGGATAAGTATGTGCTAGTGACGACTAGCAAGGTATGAGCTCATAACCTAGATTACTCCCAAAAGGGTGGAGCATAGGGTGGCCTAGGAAAATGATGATGAAAGTAACTTTAAGTCACCTAAGAAACTAAGTAAATGCATTATGTGAATATGATGTTCTGCTATGCATAGTATTTATGAGATGATGATGAGAAATATGATGTTCTGCTATGCATAGTATTATGAAATGATGATGAGGAATATGATGTGATTTTATGCATAACTATGTTATTATATATGAAAGGAAAAGTTCATTATAAACATGACATGCTAAGTTTATGATGCATTATAAGACGCATGATTAAAATGAATGGACCTCGGTAAAGTATATTTCCAAACTAATTAAATGAATCTTAGCATGCTCACATTTTCATAATGAAACCGAGGTTCCTGGGGACGATGATGATGACACGATACATATGAGGTGAGTACCCTACTGAGATTCTTTTATAAGTTTCTCATTCACTCTTTCTTTCTTTCCATCTCGTCTTCAGAAAGTGATGGTGATGTTCGTGATTCCTATTGATGCTCTCACCTGGTAGATGCACGTGATCTTGTGAACCAACTTATTATTCTTGAGGAACGTATCGCTAGACCTTGAGCGTGAACTCGGATATCTATTCTTATCTGAAGTGTTATAAATAGGTGCCGTTAATAGATGTTTTTCCATCCATATATTATTTATGTTTTGTTAAATTGCCTACATCTAGCTTAACTCTGTTGATAGGCAAAATATCTATGTGAAATGTAATTATGGATATCATATGATAGAGCCAAAATGATGTGTTCTTCATGATATGTCTGTTTATTTTCTGCTTTATCCGATTATCGTCAACGTTATGCGCGGCTCACGTTTTCAATTATGTTTTAAAAAAAAATGGCTCGTAATTTCACTAAGTATTTTCAAAGCATGATTAAGGAATGGAAGCAAAGAGTAAAGTCTAGTAATTAATCAGATACGACCTAGGCGTATTGGGTTGATTATTAGGGTGTTACAATAAAGACGTACAAACGAACTACACAATGACCCACAAAATGATATGACGGTTAACTAGGTCATAGTGCATTTCCCATGTAGGGGCATCAGCATAAATCACGAACGTTGCCATCTTCCTTTGAAGACAAGATGGAAAGAAAAGAAGAGGAATGAAAGACTTATAAAAGAATCTCAGTAGGGCTTTCGCTTCCTAATGCGTGTATCATTATCATCGTCCTCAGGACCTCGGATTCATTATGAAAATGTGAGCATATATAAGGTTCATTTATTAATTTCCAAATACCTTTAGTTGAGGTCTGTATCTTTTAGCATGAATCTTAATGTCATGGATGCATCATATTGTATCATGAATGCATGTCAATACCATATGCCAGTATCATAAAAATTACAAACAATGTACATGACATAATGAACCTAACTCTTTTCATTATTCTTTTAGGAGACTTAAATTTCTTATTCTCTTTTCCTTGGGGCCGCCCTATGTCTTCTCTCCTCTTTGAGAGTTCTAGGTTATGAGCTCATATCTAACTAGTCGTCACTAGTTTATACTTATCCCCTAGATAAGCTAAATTCCGACTCCTAGAGTGCGGGTTAGGGGGCATAGGAACACCTTTCATAACCATTAATTCCTGGAGTCTAAAGGGTCCTTTTTTGGATCACCTCTATAACCTTTAATTAGAAAGTCTAGAGGATCATTTCCATGTGTCTTATGTCACCTTAATATTGTCATATTAATTTATAGATGCAATGTGAGCATGTAATCATAATTTCATCATGACACATGTCATGTTCATAACTTTCATATGTCATGCATCTTAACCAATCAATCATAAACTCATCATGCCACAATATCCTCACATCATTTATTCACATATGCATTCACATATTTTGCACATATTTAATAGGCATATTACCAATCATCATCTACTAGCAGTAAACATGTTCCTACCCAGTATGCAGAAAAAGGGGACAGCTAATGCATATGCTATGCTCAACAGGATATATATACAACATACTAGAGGACATTATTTATATAATTCAAAGACCAGGCATACATAGTCATCAATTCATGTTATTTTGCATAGAAACACACTCATTTGCACATTTTTGTGCCTGGTAATTGATTAGGAGATGGTAATCGATTACATAGTTCAAATTTTCAAAACGATATGAACAAGCTATGGTAATCGATTCCAGTGTGGTAATCCATTACAGGAGCTAAGAGTTTCAAAAATTGAAGTTTTAACATACTTTGAGTTGCTCTTTCATTCTAAAACCATTATAAAACCTCATTCCAATTTTTCCCTTGAGATTATACTCATATTTTCCCAAATCAAAACAATCACTTCATAAAAAAAAATTACATCCTTTAAAATCAAATTCTCTTTGTACATCATAAAAATAAGATTCCAAGCCTCAAAACAAAGTAGAACCAACATCAAACCCAAGATCCTCATAAGGCCAAAATTCATATATTGAATTGTGTTCATGATCAAGATTTCCATTTAAGATAAAAGAGGCAAGTCTTTGAGCTTTAGAGGTTTAGGTGATAACTAGAATCATAAACATGTCATGCAATCTCATTTTTAATCTTGGTCATTATAAGGTGATAACTTGGAAATATAGATATGATATACAAGGCTTGAAATATAAACATGATATGGAAGTCCAATTCCTTATCTTTAAGATTTAAGGTGATAACTTGAAATTTAAACATGATATGCAGATCTATATTATTATCTTCAAGAATTAAGGTGATTACTTGAAATATAAACATGATTATGCAAGGCTTGGAAAATTAAACATGATATGCAAGTCCAATTTCTTATCTTTGAGATTTAAGGTGATGACTTGAAATTTAAACATGATATGCAAGACTTAGAAATTTAAACATGATATGCAATTCCGTATTATTATCTTTAAGAATTTAGGTGACTGCTTGAAATATAAACATGATTATGCAAGGCTTGAAATTTAAACATGATATGCTAGAGCTTGAAACATAAACATGGATGCAAGTTTATTTTTATATCTTGTTAAGCTCAAAGCTCAAGACCTTTAAAGAATAAAACTCTTTGACTCCAAATAATCTTAACAAAAAAAGAAGTGAAGTTTAGATTTCTTATTATCATGGTTCCAAGAATCTTATTTCTTGAACTCATCATCAAGCTCAAAAAGAATCAACTTAAAGAAAATTAACAATTATTCCATTAATCTTTTGATAACTGTAACACCCTAACTCTTAACCTCATACGCTCAAGTCGCATTTCGGTTATTTATTAGTTGTTATGTCTTTGTTTCAGATCTTGACTTACTTTTTTAAAATACGAGTAACAAAAATATGACTAAATTTTTTTTTTTGAACTTAAGACTTAAAATGCGAGCTGCGCTGTGCATAAATATTGACTATTATACGTAAGACATGGCAACATATACACGTCATCATAGCAATCATAAATAAAACCATAGAGTAGTCACAACATAACTTATAGTATTATATCATAATCATAACATAACAACGATGTCCTTATAAATATAAGGACACCTAGGGGTATCAATTACACCAAACAGCTTTAACTAACGCAAAACAGAATGTTAACAAGGCTAGACTAGTCTTCATGCTTCCGCTGCGCCCTCTAATCTGACTAGACGACGTGGTTCCTACGCCCGCACCTCAAGGAAGATCACGAACATTTGCATCAATCCCGCTGGAGATAACACGGAAGGGAAAACAAAAGGGTGAGAATACTTATACAAGATTCTCAGTAGGTCTCTCCACTTTAACACAAGTGTCATCGTTGTCGCCCCTAGCCACTTAGGTTTCATTATAAAAGAGGTGTACATGCATAGGTTCAGTTTTAATTTCTCAAATCCTATTATCCGAAGTGGGTTTCTTTTAGCATGAGTCTTGATGGTATGAATGCAGCAGATATTTTATGTATGCATGGCAATGCTTAAGCATGATAGTTCACGTACTCAACATATATCACTTAATCACAAGCACCAATGGAACAACCACAAAACATATGCATGTGCGTCTTTTACTTTATCATAATTGAACTCCTTCAGTTCCTTTCTTAACTTTTTTCACCCTCATCATAGCCACCAAAATCCACCCAACATGCCGCCCGGCGATTTACACATAGCCACCAAAACTCCAAATACACCCATCGCTTAGGAATGAGCTCATCCTAACTAGCCGTCACTAGATTCAAACGGGAAAATAAAGAGGGGAATCATATCTCTTTCTTGGATCACCCCGTACAACCCTTAACTCGGGAAGTCATAATGGGATCATTTCCTCACTAACATGTTTCTTTTCTTGGATCACCCTATACAACCCTTAATTCGGGAAGTCATAATAGGATCATTTCCACTTTATCATATCTTGTATGGATGCAACATGAGCATACAACCATAGAACATCATATAACATATCTTCTATTCATGTCTCATATTTTCATGCATTTCAAGCATAGCATACCACATCATTATAGCAACATGCCACACATCCATACATTCTCATACTCATGGCATTTAAAACATTCACATACATCAAAGTATACACTCGGTCTCATCTCACATCACACCTCCTATCTCATATGTCTTATGCTTTGGCCCTTACGGGTCTTAAACTTATGTTCCAATTATCCTTTCATTATGGATCTTTATTACACCTAAGGGATCATTACCTATAATTTCCTCTAATGTTTATGCTTACTAACATAACCAAACAGCATTACATCACTTTGGGCAGAAAATTATCATATGATTACGGGTTCTAGAATCTCCTTTGACCCTTTTTAAGTTCCGTCTTCGCCTAAGGCTCTATAATCAACTCCTAAACCAATTATGAGGGATTCCTACACATATCCACTAATTATAAACCATTTTTCTTAAGTCCAATTATGCTGGAATAGAATTTACAATTTGTGCATCTAAGTGTTCTAGAATTCTCATTTTAAGTCCTTTCTAGTTACTTGTTCTTTCCTAACTTCCCTAAATCATTCCTTGCTTCACTCAAACATAATTTTACACATTTTAACACCATAAAACAGAATTTATACAGTGGCCAAGTTGCACAAGGCAGAACCAAAATACAAGCATCATAAAATCACATAATCTCATGATTTAAATACATATAAGTTGCTAGTTTCTCTTGGAATCATTTTAGGAACTCAAAACTCTTTTAGAAACCAATTATCTCATTAAAATCATACAAAAATGGGTAAGGTCAGTAGCTAAATTATTTAGCTCAAGGAATAGATTTAAAACATAAAACTTTGTTCATAAAGTTCTTTAATACACCTAAGCTTAGAAAAATTCCAAGACTTAGACTATGGGCACTTATGATTAGATGAACTCATCTCAAGTCCATCATCATCATCACAAGGCCGAAATGGCATTCTTGAAATGCCTTCATTTTCTAAAACTTTATGTAAGATACTTGGGCAAGTCTTTGAGCTCTAGGAGGTTTAAGTGATGGCATAAACTTAAACATGATATGCACTTATTTTATTCTTCATTAGAAAATAAAGTGAGAGCATAAAATAAATATGAGATGCAACCTCATTATTATCTTTAAAGATTAAGTGATGACTTGAAATATAAACATGAAATGCAAGCTTGGAATTTAAACATGATAATGCAAGTTCATTTAGTTATTCTTGAGAGTTTAGTGATGGCATCAAAATAAACATGCTATGCAAGGCATAAACATAAACATGTGTGCAACTCATTTTATCTTAACTAGAGCTCTTACAAGACTTTAGAGGAACATTACAACCTTAACCCAATATGTATCTTAACAACATAAAGTGAGCTTTAGAGTTCTTAGCACCAAGTCTTCAAAGAAGCCTTTGGTTTTGAACTTCATCATCAAGCTCAAGAAAATGGACACAAAGCTCAACACTTTGTCTAAACAAACATACAAAAACTAAGTCATATTCTTTATTTTATTGCTCATGGGCTTCAATCTAGAGTAAAACTCTTAGAACGGCCGACCAACTTTAAGGTTGGCAAGGGTAAGCTTAGAGCTTTTTGAAAACATAGGATTAATTTTCTTAACAAAACTTTTGTGATCTACTTAACATTTTTAACAAACTTTGTTCAAATAAAGGAAAAAGAAACTAAAATCAATCAAGGGAAAGGAAAGAGAACCAAAACCAATAGAAGGAAAAGGGAAAGGAAAGAAAACATAAACAAGAGAAAGGAAAGAAACCAAGAGCATGTATGGTCCAAGACCAAGTTTTTCAAGCTTTAGAGGTTTCTCACATGACAACAACAAGTCATTATCTTGAAACCTCATCATCAAGCCAAAGTTTTTCTCATGAAAAGGCCTCATGGCCAAAAGAAAAAGGAAGAGGAAAAGAGTTTTGAACCAAGAGAAAACTAGAACTTTTCTTGAAGAAAACAAGTAAAAACTTTGAAACAAAACCCTACCTAAAGAAGTCTTGAAAGAAATGAAAGAAAGCTTGTATCCTTGATGAAATGAGAAGACAAAATCTTCTCTTGGATGGCAATGAGGATTCGGCCAAGGGAGGACACAAGGAAGATGGATTTTCCTTGAGAAAGTAAGCTTGGAAATGGAAAGGTTTGGTGTTTGAGAGGTGGTTTGAGGTGAGGGAGTGGTGGTTCAAGGTTGTTTGTGGTGGTTTGTGGTGGTGGAAAGGTTTCTTTGAGGGAAGAAGAAGAAGAACAAGATGAAGAGAACTTTGAGAGAAAAAGAGAGAAAATGCAAAAAGCTAAACTTGGCAAAGCTTCTAAAGTGTAACCAAGTTCTCTAATGCTTGGTATTTATAGAAAAAATGCAACATGGAGGCTGATTTGAGGATGATGGCCGACGGTTTCTCTTGGCCTTTGGGGAGGAAAAATATCTTCAAACTTTAGTCATTCAAAGGCATGGTTAAGGTATAGCTAGGTATGGGCAAGGCATGGCTTAAGGCATGGTCTTTGGAGTGAAACAAAATCAACATGTGACACAATTTGGGGAGGATGAATTCGGCCAGCATTTCAGCCAAGGGGAGGAGGATGATTTGTTCATGTAATTGTGGTTTAATGATGTGTTTAGGTGTTTCTTTGATTAAGGTTTTGATTAGGAGTTTGTAAGAAAGTGTTTAGGTGAGGTAATGGCTAATTAAGGTTGTCAAGACTTGATTAGGAGGGTGATCTTGCTAGATTAACAATTTAAAATCATTCTTTTGGTCAAATGAGGTATGGCACAATTCCTTAATTTAAGGAATTGGAGAAAGAAAATACTATTCAAGATTCCATGACTAGGAATCTTGAATTAAAGAATGTAATTAGAGTTTAACTAAGCAATCTTAGGTTCTAATTAACCTTAATAAATTATTTTGACTCTAGATTAATTATCAAAATAAATTAATCTTCGATTAGAGCCTAATATTGCTTAGGTTTGCTTAATTACGTCATTAGGCTCACTGTACACTGTTCTAGGGACAAAATGGTAATTTTGCACTAAAACTACTTGACCTTCAGAGCTGAACTAAACATCAAAAACCACTCATAAACATCATTTAAAACCTTTTGGTAAAGTCCGGGCTCAACTGGCACATAAAACGATGACAAATAGCCACATGGGCGTTTTGGTAATTTCACGCGTCGAAACTCAAAATGAGATTCTTCTGCTCTATTACCACACATAACACATATAATCCCTTATCAACATCAAAACATCCCCTTGAGGATGGCCGGACCCCCTCATTTTGAGTAAAATGACTTCAGGGCATTTCGGTCATTTGCACACGGAACAATCTGGGTACAACAACAAAAACTAAATCTTGAGCTTTAGAGGTATATTATATAATGGATTCAAAACTACCACCATGATTCCTCATCATCAAGCCATAGAAACCAAAATTTAGAAGAAACAACAAGAGAAAGAACATGAAATAAAAATCACTACCAAGTTGTTTCTTATTTACAAAAGATAAAGCTTGATCTTTTATCAAGTAAAAGAAGAAAATCTATGCTTAATGATGATGGTGAGTTTGGCCAAGGCAAGCTAGAGTGGAGGAAGGATTTTTCTTATGTTCTTGTGTTTGGAATTGGAAAGTTTAGGTGTTTAGGAGTTGATCTATGGTGTAAATGTGTTAGTTTGAGGTTGCTAGCTTGGATGAATGTCAAGAATGGAGCTTTTTAGCTATGGAGGAGGAAGAAGAAGGAAGCTTGAAGTATTGAGAAATGCAGATTTTTTTTTTTTTTTTATGATTCTTTTGAGCAAGACAACTCCAAAAAAGCAAATGGTAAGGCAATTATGCTTGCAAGTGCATTATTTGTTGAAATAAATAAAACAAGAGGATGATAGGGAGCATGGAGGCCGCGGCATTGCTAGGCTGTAATGGGGGACAATTGTGGATTCTTGATAAATGGTAGGACATGTAGGATAGCTTATTTAATTAGATAGTAAATCATGAATTGGTAACTTAGTGTAAATGATAAAAATCAAGTGTTTAGGATTTACCAAGACAAGGTAAAAGAGTAATCTTATACTAGTAATGGAATTAATCTCAATTGAGTTGAAAATCAATTAGTAACATAAGTAATAATCTTAAGACAAAGAAAGAAAATGCACTAGATTTATCGAAATTAACATCATTGATTTTATGAGTCCTTGTAATTAAGAAAGGAAATTAAATTTCCCTAAACAATTCTTAGGCTCTAATTACCTCAAGTAATTATTTTTAACCTTAAGTAATTATTTTTAACCCAAGATTAATGAATGAAATCAATTTGAAATGAATTAGAGCCTAATATTGCCTTAATTACTTAAATGAACTTATTAAGTACTAACTACGGGTAAAAAGGTCATTTCACATAAAAACTTGAATTACGAACATTCCTAGATATTACATAGTACTTGTAATAAACATTTTAAACTTCTCAGGTGATGACTGAGTTCAAACATTACTCAATTTGATAATTTTACGTAAATAAAAATCGAGAGTTAAGATTTTTACCTCAACATCAACATATCACAAATAATTCCCTCCAAACATAAAACTAACCCCTTGAGGATAGGGATTGGCTATCTTTGATTTCAAGAAAAAAATGACCTTAGAGGCATTTTGGTCATTTTGCACAAAAATTGAAATTTGCGATTTTCGCACAAATTGCTATTCAAGTCTCATATAATGTTACCCTAATGTTAAAATTCCTAATTAAGGATTATTCGACCTGAATCTCATGCCAAAATTACCTAGGGGTATTTTGGTAATTTTGAACAATAGGAAAAATCGGGTGTTGTATACAAGGTTATAATCAACAAGAAGGAATTGATTATGATGAAACCTTTGCACCAGGAGCTAGGCTTGAAGCCATAAGAATGCTATTTGCTTTGCTTGATAAAGGATTTCACTCTATCAAATGGATGTTAAGTTTGCATTCCTAAATGGATTCCTCTTAGAGGAAGTTTATGGAAAGCTGTGCCCTTATTTTTCTATTTGAGAACAAATGACCAAAATGCCCTTGAGGTCATTTTTACCAAATTTGAGGATTACCCAGTCCTCAAATGGGCCAACTCAATGTTCAAAGGGGATTATACTTGTAATGTTTGATATCAGAGGTGAAAATCTCGTTTTTCACTTTCGGCTCAAAATGGCCAAAATACCCTTGCAGCGTTTTACACGGGTAAATGTGCCGTTTGAGCCCAAACCTTTCCAGGAAGCTTTGAATGATGTTTATGAGTGGTTTGTGATGGTTAGTTTGGCTGGAAGGTCCTAGAGTTTAGTGCAAAATTACCATTTTGCCCTAAAAGTGTAAGTGAGCCTAATGATGTAATTAACCAAACCTAAGCAATATTAGGCTCTAATTGAAGATTAATTTATTTCAATAATTAATCTAGAGTCAAAATAATTTATTAAGGTTAATTAGAACCTAAGATTGCTTAGTTAGACTCTAATTCATTCCTTTATTCAAGATTCCTAGTCATGGAATCTTAAATAGTAATTTCTCTCCAATTCCTTAAATCAATGAATTGTGTCTATGATTTAATTTCACTAGAAAATGATTTTTAATTTGTTAATCTAGCAAGACCACCCCCTAAATCAAGTCTTGACAACCTTAATTAACCATTACCTCACCTAAACACTTTCTTACAAACTCCTAATCAAAGCCTTAATCAAAGAAACACCTAAACACATCATGAAACCACAATTACATGAACAATTTCTTTTCCTCCCTTGGCTAAAATGCTGGCCGGAATATATACCTCCCATTCTGTCACATGTTGATTTTGTTTCACTCAAAGACCATGCTTTCACCCATGCTTAAGCCCATACCTCACCATACCTTGCCCATGCTCACAACCATACCAATCAAGGAGATATTTCTTCTCTCCTTCTCCCTCTAAAGGAACCGGCCACTCCTCCTCCTCTAGGCCACCCATGAGTTTTCATTTCTCTATAAATATGCAATATTGAAAGCTCTTTGAATCCTTTACACACATTGCAAACTTTGAGCTCTCTTTCTCAAAGATCAAAGAAGTCCTTTTCCTTCTTCATTTTCCTAAACACAACCTCTCTTCTTGTCTTTTTCCCTCTTGGCAAAAAACTCTCCAAGCTCTAAAGAAGATTTTCTTTCTTCTCATCTCAAAGGATCAAGCTTTCTTTCATCTCATTCAAGACTTCATTTGGTAGGGGTTTATTTTCCAAGTTTTGTTTACTTTCTTTAAGAAAAGTTCTAGTTTTCTCTTGATTTTCAAAGTTCTTCCTTTTCTTCTTTTCATTTCGGTTAGAGCCTTGTGTTGAGAAAAACTTTGGCTTGATGATGAGGTTTCAAGATAATGGTCTTGTGATGCCATGTGAGAAACCTCTAAAGCTTGAAAACTTGGTCTTGGACCATATATGATTTCAGTTCTCATTTCCTTTCCTCCTCAGATTTCATTTTTTATTCCTTTCTTTGAACAAAGTTTGATAAAAATGTTAAGTAGATCACTAAAGTTTTGTTAAGAAAATTAATCATATATTTTCAAAGAGCTCTAAGCTTACCCTTGCCAACCTTAAAGTTGGTCGACCGTTCTAAGAGTTTACTCTAGATTGAAGCCCATGAGCAATAAAATGAAGAATATGAGTTGTTCTTTTTATGTTTGCTTTGATAAATGTTAATGTTTATCTCTTAGTCCACTTTTTTGAGCTTGATGATGAAGTTCAAACCAAAGACTTCTTTGAAGACTTGGTGCTAAAACTCTAAAGCTCACTTTATGTTGTTAAGATACATGTTGGGTTAAGGCTATTAATGTTCCTCTAAAGTCTTGCAAGAGCTCTAGTTAAGATAAAATAAGTTGCATTCATGTTTAAGTTTATGCCTTGCATATCATGTTTATTTTGATGCCATCACTAAGCTCTCAAGAATAAATAAATGAACTTGCATTATCATGTTTAAATTTTCAAGCTTGCACTTCATGTTTATATTTCAAGTTATCACTTAATCTTTAAAGATAATAATGAGGTTGCATCCCATATTTATTTTATGCTCTCACTTTACTTTATAATGAAGAGTAAAATAAGGTGCATAACATGTTTATGTTTATGTCATCACCTAAATACTCTAGAGCTCAAAGACTTGCCCAAGTATCATATATAAAGTTTTAGAAAATGGAAATTTTAACCATGACGAGTGGATGTGTTTTAGTCATGATACAATGATGGTTTTGATTTTGTAAAAATGTGAGGATGATTTCAAGAAAATGTTAGAAAGATGTTTTACGTGATCTCAAGGTGTTTAAGTAGCTTAGGATGTGTCAAAAATCATGTTTTCTCAAATTCTGAAGGTTTAAATCGAAGCTTATGTAATCGATTACTAGAATGGTTATATGAAGGATTTTAGGTTCTGGTACGACCAGACAATGTAATGATTACCAAGGCTGTTCCTAATGCCCAGAATCAGTTTTGACTCCTGTAATTGATTAACCTTTATGTAATCGATTACTATGATGTTCTTCATTTTAAAAGTTTTTAGCCTAAGTAATCAATTACCATCCTGTGTAATCAATTACCTGGATGTTCCTCATACCCAGAACAAAACCTAGGTTATGGTAATCAATTACTAGGCTCATGTAATCAATTATGGCCACCCTTTTGAGTTTCTAAAATTATTCCAAGAGAAAACTAGCAACTTATATGCATTTAAATCATGAAATT
>JAMLFY010000025.1:487679-542795 GCA_030441495.1 Dalbergia oliveri
GATAACCTTAAACTAGATAACCTTAAAAGCTGAGGAAGGCTACTCTAAACTGGGATGCATAACACTCTTAAGACTACTTAAAAACTCTCTAGGGCCATGTTTGGAAAAGGGAAGAAACCCGATCCATTCGAGCTTCCTCGGAAGGGGGCACACGACACGAGATGCCGGGTCGCATGGACGGTCTTCTTGCTAACCTCGGCTGAACAACCTTTTCCTCACTACCTCTCTTACACGTGGGAGAGTCAGGAGAGAGCTAGAATAAGCATGAGTAGGAGGGTCCTGAAGGATCAATTTCAGAATATTCGTTCGTGGATTATACTCTAAAACCATGGACAGGAGATGAGGCGGGATAAGAACGTAACATTCTTTCATCAAGTGGACGTGCATGTTCGAAAACCATTTCATCGCCATAGGGAGAAGTAGGAGAAAACGATAACTGGGACAGGATGTGCAAATGGACGACCTACGTAAATAAAAACACGAACCGAGCACCTTCCTTCAAAGTGATACGAATGATGCACCGGATCATAGTGGAATTCCCAAGTAGGGTGTCAACGGGACGAATGTCGCCATCTGAACTCTGAAGACAATGACGGAAATAAAGAAAAGGGAGTGAGAATCTTACTAAAGAATTCTCGTAGGTATCTCCTCTTACGGTGTCATCATCAAAGTCTCCAGGAATCTCGGGGTTATTATAAAATAGTGAACATACGAAGATTAAATTTTAAGTTCAGAAAATACTTTTACCGAATTCGACCAATTTTAATTATGCGTCTTATAATGCATCATAATCTTAACATGTCATATTTATAATGAACTTTTCTTTTATCATTACATCATATTCCTCATCATCATCATTAATATAACATGCATAGAAGAACATCATATTTCTCATCATCAACTCATGTATGTTGTGCAGGAAGAATATCATAATAGCTACACATGGACATGGTGCACATAATTTATTTCTTTAGTACCTTAGGTGACTTTAAAATCTTATCATCCTCATTATTTTCCTTGGGCCACCCTATACTCCACCCTTTTGGGAGTAATCTAGGTTATGAGCTCATACCTTACTAGTCGTCACTAGCATATACTTATCCTTTTTGATAAGTTAAAGTCCTGACTCTACCCTTTTGAGAGAACAGGGTTAGGGGGCTAGAATCACCTCTTCACCACCTATAGTTTGATGGGTCCAGAGGATCATTTTCTTATAAATTTTAAGTCACCAATAAGTCTTTGCATGTTACAAATCGCAATTCATAATAATTCTAACATTTTCTTATTTAGGTCTTATTCTGGAATAATATATATCAACTATAATCATGCATCTGGAGATTCCAGGAAAGAGAGGTGGGTCACAATGGACACGCTTAAATACCAAATCTTTCCTTAGCCAAATCTTTCCAAATTGCACTCTTAGTAATACACTTCTTCCTAACAGAATATGTCTTTATTTCATGCATAAGTTTTCATCGTTTGCAACAGCAACTATAACATACAAACCAGGGAATCAATCAATGACACCAAAGTCTTAATAAGCATCAAATCACATTTTAAGTACACATAAAATTACTAGCTTCCCATAAAATTCTCACAAAGTTTTAAAACTCTTTTAGAACTAATTCTTTTTGTTAAACTTGAAAGAAGCCTAACTTAATCATGGGACCGATTTATAACTTGAAAGAATGTTCATAGTTAAATCTTTCACTTAAGATAAAAGGAGCAAGTCTTGAGTGTAACACCCTAATAATTAACCAAACACGCCTAGGACGTATCCTGTTAATTATTAGTCATTACTCTTTGTTTCAGTTCTTATCATTTTACTTGGAAATACTCTAGTGAAAATACGAGTAAATTTTTTTTTTGAAACTATTAAAACAAAACGTGAGCCGCGTGTACAACTAGAACCCATCACTTCCTGTTATAGTAAACGGGGATAAAACTCCTCACAAGCATACATAAAAGGAAGCAAGTAATTAAACATAGTCACACTTCCATATATATACATATAAGTAGCGCAGACATTAACCGTTTCATAACCCATACCAAAACAAACCACTAAAACAGTAATATGCCCATTAGTAGGGGTTGGGCTAGTCCGTCATCACACAAAGATATGAACAATATATACACAGAAACCAAGATCCTCCTCCTGATGGCGCTCTCAAGGAGATGGACGGTAGCCAGTACGCGAGTGGGGTCAAAAGGGGAGCGAGTCGACCTATGGGTGAACGTGGGCTCCCCGACGTGGACGGGTGGGTCCTTGGCGCATGCTGGACTCCTATCATGGGCTGCATCAGTGGCCTCTCCTCACATCTCTGGGAACAATGGGAGTGGAGCGCCTGAAGAATGGGGAGGGAGACTCCTCCGACGGGTTCTGACGCGACTGGTCGGGGCGTATAAAATGGGAAATCACGGTGGCCGATGCGCAGTGTGACCATGAAGGGGCCGCTCGGACGCGGACGGGCGCGGTCGAAGGCAAAATCGTCAGTGAAAGGGGTAGCGGTGGAGAACCAAAAACTAGTAACTGGATGTGCGAAAGGACGGTCAGGAACATGAACAGACGGGCAGCACATCGTCCTACAAAGTGATAGGACTGGTTTGCAGGGTCAAAATGCAACTCCCAAGTGGGAGCTTCAAGGTAAATTACGAACGTGGCCATCGGCCTCTGAAGACGAAATGGAAATTAATAAGTAATCTGAATAATCACGGAGGACTCTTGCCTCTAGTCATGTGTCATCATTTTCATCTTAAGGAACCTAGGTTTCATTGTGAAAATAATAGGCATAATAAGGTTCATTTATTAAGTTTAAAAGCCATTAGCCAAGGTCCGTGTCTTTTAACATGATTCTTAATACTATGAGTGCATCATATCTCATTATAAATGCATGTGATTGTCATGTGAACACATATCATGATAATCATAATAAAATCAATATAGCATAAAGAACACGGCTATCACAACCTGATATTTCCTCTTTAATAATCTTAGGTGACTTAACTTTCTAGTTTCTGCTAAGGGCCACTACTACTCTCTTCTCTTGAGAGTTCTAGGTTATGAGCTCATACCTAACTAGTCGTCACTAGTCTATACTTATCATCTTGATAAGCTAATTCCCGACTCCAGAGTGCGGGTAGGGGGCATGGGATCACCTTTCATAACCATTAATACCTGGAGTCTAAAGGAGTCCTCTTTGGGTCACCTCCCATAACCATTAATTCCTGAGTTGGAGGATTCCCTTATTGAATCACCTCTCATAACCATTAATTCCTAGAGTCTAGACGATCATTTTCATATATCTTATGTCACCTGTTAATCTTAACATAGTATTAAGAGATGTAATATATGAACATATAATCATAACCATCATCATAACTTATGAATTAACATTTTATGTACAACTAAAGAATTAAGGAAAAGTCGAATAATAATAATAGTAAAGAAAAAGGAGAATGAAATTTTAAGAAAAATTAATTTTGGCTTGATAGCAATTGGCTACGCGACGTATCCCCTGTGCAATGAGGAACTCAAAGCCACGTCGTTCTCAATAAAAATATTCATTGGTTGATTGATTAAGAACAACAAGCGATTTGACCAAAAATTAAGTATCAATAGAAAGTGGTTTGCATCAGTATTGTAGAATAATATTATAATTATAGACAAAATAGCATATGTGATGTTCAGTCATGCCATCTTTAATCATATCGCAGTATAACCTTGTGCAAATATGTGTCCTGGCTAAAATAACGAAATAATTATTACTTAATTACGTCATTTAAAGAATGCTACAATGAAAACACAGTATAATAATGATATTACCATAACTACGTACACATCATGTACAATAAACAACAGCAAGATCAATCAAAGGATCAAGTAAGTATAGAACAAGTTGAGAAAATAATGAAAATTATTAAAAGTTGAATTGGGCCTAAAAATTAAACAACATCCAATATCTTTGTTGTATTTTTATCTTTATTTATTATCATTATTATTAGTGTATTTATTATCATTATTATCATGATATCATTATTATTATGATTCAAATTATCTAAATTATCGAAATCCTAAGATGCTAAAAATGTAGCCCAAATAAAAACCCAAACCAGAAAAGAAGGCCCAAACGGCCAAAAACACAAAAAATGCTCCTAAAACACCCTAACTCTAACCCAACTCATCATAGCACATGAGAAGGAAGGCACACCCTCTCACTTGATCACACACCCAACACACACACACTCGGCATCTTCTTTCCTAACGCACACAGAGAGCTCTAACTCTCTCTCACACACAATCTCACCTTGTTTCACACACAAACATACCCAGACTACACAACACAGAGAGAATGAGGGCTGAGAGTTTAAGAGGGAACGTATGAGAGAGAGAGAGAGAGAGAGAGAGCGGTGGTTGCATATGGTTCCTGAGGGGGTCTGGCGGCGCATCTCACGGTGGAAGCACCGCGCGGGACGGGGAAGGGAGGCCGGGTTGGGCGGAGCTTCGCGGACCTCCATAGGTCGCGATCTGGCCACGGATCGGGGTGGAGGTGGCGTTCCGCGCGCTGCATGCGAGATCGCGGCGGGGGTGACGGGCGGAGGTTGCGACGGGCCGAAGAAGGGAGCGGCGGTCCGATGAAAAAAAAAGAGACCGCACCGAGGGGAGGAGCGTGCGAGAGGCCGGGAAGGAGGAAGGAGGAAGGAGGAAGGAAGAAGGAGGGTTGCATGGCGAGGTTGGGCTGCGGGGAAGAGGGGGCGGCGGGCGGCGGCGATGGGCACCTGGTGGCGGGGCGCTGGAGCTCACGGGAAGCTCCATGAAGGGTCCCCATCCCTTCCCTCCCTTCTCACATTTTCTTGGTTTTCCTGAGTTTGGTTGTGCTTTGTTTCTTCTTTGATTTATGGTTGGGTTGCAGATGAGGGTGGCCGAAGCTGGTGGTTCCGGGAGCTTGATGGAGATGAGGGTGAGGGGATCGGCCATGGCTGAGGAGGGAAGCTAGCCACAGGGAAGGCCGCGACCTCTCTCTTCTTACTCTCTTAATTTTCGCTCTCAGGTTCGGCTTTTCTTGGTTTTTATTTTGAAAGATTTGGGTTGTGTTGGTTGTGACTGAAATGTTGAGACTGGTTGCGATTGATTGCTGATTTTTGGTCTATAGTTTACGGGTCCTGCATGGTTAGTTCAGATATATTTTGTAGGCTGGGAATGGAGTCTATTCTGGTTTGTGTTTTGTTCATAGTTCGGAGGGCACTATAATTACTAGGATGGATTTTTGAATCAACTTGGTTTTAAAAGTATAAATGGCAGAAACACTAGAAATATAGGATGAATTGAGCTTGATTTTCTTACTCCTGCTTGTGTTTTGATCTCCCCGAGCTCTAACTCTATATTGTTTCTTTGCTTTCAACAATTGAAGTGCTGGTGATGAAAGTGTGGTGAAAGGGAAAAGACTGAAAGTTGATAGATGATGAGGAGGGATGCGAGGTATTTGTTAGCGTCCTCTGACCCTACTTTTCTTAATCAAAGCTTGGTTCCATGCTATTCATGGGATAGGGAAGAACCCATCCTGACTTGCCTTCCACGATTCTCAGGCATGAATGTTTAACTAGAGGAGCATAGAGCCCATTCCTTTCCAGGGAGAGCGGGAATGGGAGGAGTACAATGGCCGCCTATTTTTCTGTTTTTGAAAATCTTTTTAATTGTGTATTCCTTTAGTATTTTATGCCTTACAACTATGCTGCCTAATTGTTTTGTAAATGTCCTTATGTTGCGTGGCTGTTTTATGTTTGCATTATAATGCTTTATATTATGCTATAGGATAAAACTAGGAAAAGACACGTCACCTTGCAAGTACTAAACCCATGCATACTTGTATGACATAAATCATTTATCACAATAAGGTAGCTGAGAAAGTAGCTCCTTCAAATCCACATAATTTTTTTTTTTAAAGACATTAGATGAGAAAAGATTTTCATGTCATAAAAAAGATTTTTCATATTTAACTATTGTTTGAAATCTGGGATGACCTTTACAAGGTTTCCAATACGTGTCAAATATTGCA
The DNA here is from genome assembly GCA_030441495.1 of Dalbergia oliveri. Lineage (NCBI taxonomy): Eukaryota > Viridiplantae > Streptophyta > Magnoliopsida > Fabales > Fabaceae > Dalbergia > Dalbergia oliveri. The sequence goes on from JAMLFY010000025.1 coordinate 493,733, forward strand.
AGTGAAGGGAGAAAAATTATTATACCTGCATATGTTAACACACTCACTACTTTTCTTATAGTGGAAATCTTATTTCTTTTTATGGTATTAAAGCTTTGGATTATTTTTGTCTTGAAATAATACAATCGACAAAACCCAATCAACGTCTAATATGTTAAAAGCAATATGTATTTGAATGACACATATGAAAATTTGCCGTTCAGAGCATAGTAAAATTTCTTCGGACCATATCAAAACAAAATTTCTATGTATAGAAGGCGCAAGAATATCAATCAATAAATAGATAATTAGTAAGTCTCGCACACCATACACTCAAATCAATTTTATCTCAATGAGGGGTCTTGAGATTTGGGCTTTGGGAGAGAATATCTAAATTTTCGGAAAATAATTAATTGACAAAATCATGCATTTTAATAAATTAGTGAGAGGCTAAAATTAATCAGGAAAGACTAATTATCGAGTAATTAATCACTCAATTAAGACGATATGAAAAATCGGGGCATTACATTTCTCCCCTTCTTAAAAGAATTTCGTCCTCGAAATTCGTTACTATAAATAGTTCGGGTCCTGCGACCCCATCTCCGACTCCAATTCCCACGTTGACTCTTCTCTCTCCCTGTCCCCAAACCACTCTGACCAATGGAACAATCTTATTCCTCAACTGCTTGACTCCTTTGTCCACGATCCTCGTGGGTGGCAAGTTAAAGGTTAGGTCCTCCCTTACTTGTATTTGTTCTGGCTCTAGCACATGACTAGGGTCGGATTGGTATTTTCTTAGACTGAGAGACATGGAAGACGTTATGAAGGTTGGACAACTTGGGTGGCAAGGCTATTCGGTATGCCACCGACCCGACTCTATCAAGAATTTGAAAGGGGCCAAGGAACCTAGGACTCAACTTTTTAACTCTCATGGTTCTCCCTATGCCTGTTGTGGGGGTGATCCTAAGGAATACATGATCTCCCTCTTGGAACTCTAGCGCTTCCGCCGCTTGTACCGCATAGCTTTTGTCGACTTTAGCAGGTAAGAATTTTATCCCTAATTTTCTTGATTTGTTCGTTGTTTCCCTTACAATTTTGGGCCTAACACACTTGGTTCATCGGGCTCATACCAACACAAAGGGATCGACACCTTCTCCCATATAAGGCCTCATACGGTGCCATACCTATGCTTGCATGATAGCTGTTGTTATATGCAAATTCAACCAGTGGTAAGTATTTATCCCAGCTCCTTCTCTAATCTAAAACACAGGCTCTCGCATATCTTCTAAGGTTTGTATTGTCCTCTTCAGATTGCCCGTCCGTCTGAGGGTGATAAGTTGTGCTCAAGCACAACTTTGAGCCAAATGCTTTCTGAAAAGCTTCCCAAAAACGTGACGTGAATCGCGGATCACGATCCGAGATTATCGTCGATGGTACCCCGTGCAACCTTACAATCTCTTGTATATATAAGTGAGCCAGCTTGTCCAATGAATATGTCACTTTAATGGATAGAAAGTGAGCCGACTTCGTCAATCGGTCTACAATCACCCATATGGTGTCATGACCAGCTTGGGTCTTGGGTAGACCGTCACGAAATCTATTGAGATACTATCCCACTTCCATTCAGGAATTGACAAGGGTTGTAACATTCCAAAAGGTTTCTGGTGCTCAATTTTCACCTTCTGCAGACTAAGCACTTGCTTACCCATGCGGCTACATCTCGCTTCAATCCAGGCCACCAAAACATCTTCTTCAAATCGTGATACATCTTGGTGGCACGGGTGAATAGTGAAATGGCTCTTATGAGCCTCCTCCAAAATCTCCTTTCGAAGGTCACTACCGGCTGGAACACAAATTCTGCCTTCAAATCTCCATAGATTATCAGTTCCAAGGGCAAATCCCTTCAACTTTCCTGATTCTATCGCCGCCAAGGTCTCTTTAAACTCCTTATCTTCTTGTTGAGCTCGAGTGATCCTTTCTTTGAAGTCACTCGTTATCCTGAGATGGCCCATGCTTATACCTTAGTGGTCAACGTAATCCCCAAATCTAGGTCCCTAATTTGATGGTATCCAACCTCAAGTCAATCTTCGAGAACACCATTGCGCCTCTCAACTGATCCATCAAATCATCAATCCTAGGTAAAGGGTATTTATTCTTCACCGTCACACGATTCAACCGCCTGTAGTCTATGCAAAGCCTCATACTCCCATCTTCTTTTGACAAACAAAACCTGGGATGCACTAGGTCTTACAAACTTTTTCTCCAAAAGCTCCTCTAATTGGGTGTTCAATTCGATCAACTCTACAGGTGACATTCTCAGGCGCTATAGAGATAGGCCCCGCCCCTGGACCAACTCTATAGAGAACTCAATCTCTCTTCGGAGGGAACTCAGGATTCTATCCAAATACCTAGGAAAATCTCTTACCAGGTATATCTTCAATGTTCTGCTCAAGGTCTACATCACTAGCGGCTGGGAGAACATATCCCTTACTCTCTTTCCGTAACAGTTGACCTCTATAGCACTTAGGTAAAGATTTAAAGGCTTACTAGATACATCAGGTATGGGGAAAAGATGACAGACTTTGTGTAACAATCCAACAGTACACGGTTAGCGTAAAGCCAATTCATGCCAAGAATCATATCTAGACCACGCATGGGTACACATATCAAATCTAAGACAAAATGTCTACCTTGAGTGATGAAATGACAATTCAGACAACATCTACTTGTCCTGCAGGGTCACCGTAGGGGTGGAAACAGGTAAGGTCATAAGGAAGTTCTGACTCATGCAATTTCAAGGACTTGACACTATCATGTGCTATGAATGAATGAGTAGCGCAGAATCATACAATACAATTAAGGTCTTATCGTTCATTTCGCACTTACCTTCTATGAGATCACTGGACTTTGTCGAGTTTTCTGCATTAAGGGTAAAGACCTCCCTTGGAACTGTGGTCTGGTGGGGCTATCCAGTTCCTCAGGGCACTCTCTGGCATAGTGGCCTGGCCTTCCGCACTTGAAACACACTCCCTGACCCATCAAGCAAGGTCGATCTCCATGTGACTTTCCACACTTGGAACATGGTACAATAGGTATGCCTGGGGGTCGACAGGCTGCGAGGGTGTAACTGAGGCCTTCCTGGGTGCCTTGCCTTGGGACGTTCGATCCCCCATGATGAAAAGTATTCCTCGGGCCCTCGGTTTGAATTGCGGCCTAAATTGCGATTTGAACCTTGGAGTTTGTGGTGCTAACTTCCTAGTGAAGTTCTCGGCCCTTGACACGTTCAGCTCTTGTGGCCATCTTCAATGATGCGGCATTTGTTGACTAGGGTAGGAAAATCCCTAATCTCCAAATGTGCAATAGCCACGTTGATCTTGGCTTTAGTCCAGCCTCATACTTAACACACTTCCAGAACTCATCGGGGTTCCCTTGGAAAATCCTCGAAAACTTAATTAGCTCCTCAAACTTCGTGTCCTGGGCAATACTCGTCCCTCCTTGGGTTAGCTACATGAATTCTACATCCTTGGCATTCCTCACTAATGCCGGAAAGTACTTCTCATAGAAGCAATTCTTGAACGTCTCCCAATTAATCAGGTGCCCGATGCCTCTAACAGTCTTCGGGTGCCAGTCCACCAGAACTATCCCCTCTAACATAAAAGTAGCGAAAGTTACCTTCTCTCTTTGTGCAGATGATTACTGAAAAGATCTTCTCCATACTCTTAATCCACTCATCGGCCTGGTTGGGATTTGTAGCTCCCTAAACAACGACGGGTTTGCCTTGCGAAACTCCCCGAATTGGGCATGCTCGTGACCTTCGGCGTTGTTAGGGCCACGACCCGCTTCGCCCGCGGTCCATCCTTTCAAACATCATTTGCATGGCCCTTGCCATGTCCCTGAGGGCTTCGGCGGTCTCATTTCCCTCCCACTTCCTCCCGGGTCCTATTCTGTCGTGGTCGCACCATCGGTCCCTGAGCACACAAAACAACAAAACACTGAGGTGATCAGGCTCAATACTTCATGTTAAGTGAGCTAGTTACCATGGCACACACACATACAGGAGTCATGCATCTTTATCCTATAGCTTATCTTAAAGCAAAGCACTACACATGACATAGCTATCGTATCATGCTTAAAAAGCATCAGTCCAATCCTCAGGCTCCATGAGAACCGAACCTCTGATACCAAAATTGTAACACCCTAATAATTAACCAAACACGCCTAGGACGTATTACTGTTAATTATTAGTCATTACTCTTTTGTTTCAGTTCTTATCATTTAACTTGGAAATACTTTAGTGAAAATACGAGTAAATTTTTTTTTTGAAACTATTAAAACAAAACGTGAGCCGCGTGTACAACTAGAACCCATCACTTACTATTATAGTAAACGGGGATAAAACTCCTCACAAGCATACATAAAAGGAAGCAAGTAATTAAACATAGTCACACTTCCATATATATACATATAAGTAGCGCAGACATTAACCGTTTCATAACCCATACCAAAACAAACCACTAAAACAGTAATATGCCCATTAGTAGGGGTTGGGCTAGTACGTCATCACACAAAGATATGAACAATATATACACAGAAACCAAGATCCTCCTACTGATGGCGCTCTCAAGGAGATGGACGGTAGCCAGGTACGCGAGTGGGGTCAAAGGGGAGCGAGTCGACCTATGGGGTGAACGTGGGCTCCGACGTGGACGGGTGGGTCCTCTAGCGGCATGCTGGACTCCTCTCATGGGCTGCATCACAGTGGCCTCTCCTCTCACATCTCTGGGAACAATGGGAGTGGAGCCGCCTGAAGAATGCTGGGAGGAGACTCCTCGACGGGTCTAACTGACGCGACTGGTCGGGGCGTATAAAATGGGAAATCACGGGTGGCCGATGCAGTGTGACCATGAAGGGGCCGCTCAGGACGCGGACGGGCGCGGTCGAAGGCAAAATCGTCAGTGAAAGGGGTAGCGTGGAGAACCAAAAACTAGTAACTGGATGTGCGAAAGGACGGTCAGGAACATGAACAGACGGCAGCACATCGTCCTACAAAGTGATAGGACTGGTTTAGGGTCAAAATGCAACTCCCAAGTGGGAGCTTCAAGGTAAATTACGAACGTGGCCATCGGCCTCTGAAGACGAAATGGAAATTAATAAGTAATCTGAATAATCACGGGAGGACTCTTGCCTCCAGTCATGTGTCATCATTTTCATCTTCAGGAACCTCGGGTTTCATTGTGAAAATAATAGGCATAATAAGGTTCATTTATTAAGTTTAAAAGCCATTAGCCGAGGTCCGTGTCTTTTAACATGATTCTTAATACTATGAGTGCATCATATCTCATTATAAATGCATGTGAATGTCATGTGAACACATATCATGATAATCATAATAAAATCAATATAGCATAAAGAACACGGCTATCACAACCTGATATTTCCTCTTTAATAATCTTAGGTGACTTAACTTTCTAGTTCTCTGCTAAGGGCCACCCTACTACTCTCTTCTCTTGAGAGTTCTAGGTTATGAGCTCATACCTAACTAGTCGTCACTAGTCTTATATCTTGATAAGCTAATTCCCGACTCCAAGAGTGCGGGGTAGGGGGCATGGGATCACCTTTCATAACCATTAATACCTGGAGTCTAAAGGAGTCCCTCTTTGGGTCACCTCCCATAACCATTAATTCCTGAGTCTGGAGGATTCCCTTATTGAATCACCTCTCATAACCATTAATTCCTGGAGTCTAGAGGATCATTTTCATATATCTTATGTCACCTGTTAATCTTAGCATAGTATTAAGAGATGTAATATATGAACATATAATCATAACCATCATCATAACTTATGAATTAACATTTTATGTACAACTAAAGAATTAAGGAAAAGTCGAATAATAATAATAGTAAAGAAAAAGGAGAATGAAATTTTAAGAAAAATTAATTTTGGCTTGATAGCAATTGGCTACGCGACGTATCCCTGGTGCAATGAGGAACTCAAAGCCACGTCGTTCTCAATAAAAATATTCATTGGTTGATTGATTAAGAACAACAAGCGATTTGACCAAAAATTAAGTATCAATAGAAAGTGGTTTGCATCAGTATTGTAGAATAATATTATAATTATAGACAAAATAGCATATGTGATGTTCAGTCATGCCATCTTTAATCATATCGCAGTATAACCTTGTGCAAATATGTGTACTGGCTAAAATAACGAAATAATTATTACTTAATTACGTCACTTAAAGAATGCTACAATGAAAACACGGTATAATAATGATATTACCATAACTACGTACACATCATGTACAATAAACAACAGTGCAAGATCAATCAAAGGATCAAGTAAGTATAGAACAAGTCGAGAAAATAATGAAAATTATTAAAAGTTGAATTGGGCCTAAAAATTAAACAACATCCAATATCTTTGTTGTATTTTTATCTTTATTTATTATCATTATTATTAGTGTATTTATTATCATTATTATCATGATATCATTATTATTATGATTCAAATTATCTAAATTATCTAAATCCTAAGATGCTAAAAATGTAGCCCAAATAAAAACCCAAACCAAAAAAAGAAGGCCCAAACGGCCAAAAACACAAAAAATGCTCCTAAAACACTACCCTAACTCTAACCCAACTCATCATAGCACATGAGAAGGAAGGCACACCCTCTCTCACTTGATCACACACCCAACACACACACACACTCGGCACTCTCTTTCCCTAACGCACAGAGAGCTCTAACTCTCTCTCACACACAATCTCACCTTGTTTCACACACACAAACATACCCAGACTACACAACACAGAGAGAATGAGGGGCTGAGAGTTTAGAGAGGGAACGTATGAGAGAGAGAGAGAGAGAGAGAGAGAGAGAGCGGTGGTTGCATATGGTTGCTGAGGGGGTGCGGCGCATCTCACGGTGGAAGCACCGCGCGGGACGGGAAGGGAGGCCGGGTTGGGCGGAGCTTCGCGGACCTCCATAGGTCGCGATCGGCCACGGATCGGGGTGGAGGTGGCGTTCCCGCGGCGCTGCATGCGAGATCGCGGTGGGGCGGAGGTTGCGACGGGGCCGAAGAAGGGAGCGGCGGTCCGATGCCTGGGAAAAAGAGGAGCACCGAGGAGGGAGGAGCGTGCGAGAGGCGGGGAAGGAGGAAGGAGGAAGGAAGAAGGAGGGTTGCATGGCGAGGTTGGGCTGCGGGAAGAAGGGCGGCGGCGGCGATGCCGGGCACCTGTGGTGGGGCCGCGGCCTGGAGCTCACGCAGGAAGCTGCCATGAAGGGTCCTGCCATCCCCTTCCCTCCCTTCTCACATTTTCTTGGTTTTTCTGAGTTTGGTTGTGCTTTGTTTCCGCTTTGATTTATGGTTGGGTTGCAGATGAGGGTGGCCGAAGCCGGTGGTTCGCGGGAGCTTGATGGAGATGAGGCCGTGAGGGATCGGCCATGGCTGAGGAGGGAAGCTAGCCACCAGGGAAGGCCGACCCTCTCTTCTTACTCTCTTAATTTTCGCTCTCAGGTTCGGCTTTTCTTGGTTTTTATTTTGAAAGATTTGGGCTGTGTTGGTTGTGACTGAAATGTTGAGACCGGTTGCGATTGATTTCTGATTTTTGGTCTATAGTTTACGGGTCCTGCATGGTTAGTTCCAGATATATTTTGTAGGCTGGGAATGGAGTCTATTCTGGTTTGTGTTTTGTTCATAGTTCGGAGGGCACTATAATTACTAGGATGGATTTTTGAATCAACTTGGTTTTAAAAGTATAAATGGCAGATCAGACACTAGAAATATAGGATGAATTGAGCTTGATTTTCTTACTCCTGCTTGTGTTTTGATCTTCCCGAGCTCTAACTCTCTATTGTTTCTTTGCTTTCAACAATTGAAGTGTTGGTGATGAAAGTGTGGTGAAAGGGAAAAGACTGAAAGTTGATAGATGATGAGGAGGGATGCGAGGTATTTGTTAGCGTCCCTCTAACCCTACTTTTCTTAATCAAAGCTTGGTTCCATGCTATTCATGGGATAGGGAAGAACCCATACTGACTTGCCTTCCACGATTCTGAGGCACTAATGTTTAACTAGAGGAGCATAGAGCCCATTCCTTTGCAGGGAGAGCAAATGGGAGAGTACAATGGCCGCCTATTTTTCTGTTTTGAAAATCTTTTTAATTGTGTATTCCTTTAGTATTTTATGCCTTACAACTATGCTGCCTAATTGTTTTGTAAATGTCCTTATGTTGCGTGGCTGTTTTATGTTTGCATTATAATGCTTTATATTATGCTATAGGATAAAACTAGGAAAAGACACGTCACCTTGCAAGTACTAAACCCATGCATACTTGTATGACATAAATCATTTATCACAATAAGGTAGCTGAGAAAGTAGCTCCTTCAAATCCACATAATTTTTTTTTAAAGACATTAGATGAGAAAAGATTTTCATGTCATAAAAAAGATTTTTCATATTTAACTATTGTTTGAAATCTGGGATGACCTTTACAAGGTTTCCAATACGTGTCAAATATTGCAAGTGAAGGGAGAAAAATTATTATACCTGCATATGTTAACACACTCACTACTTTTCTTATAGTGGAAATCTTATTTCTTTTTATGGTATTAAAGCTTTGGATTATTTTTGTCTTGAAATAATACAATCGACAAAACCCAATCAACGTCTAATATGTTAAAAGCAATATGTATTTGAATGACACATATGAAAATTTGCCGTTCACAGAGCATAGTAAAATTTCTTCGGACCATATCAAAACAAAATTTCTATGTATAGAACGCAGCAAGAATATCAATCAATAAATAGATAATTAGTAAGTCTCGCACACCATACACTCAAATCAATTTTATCTCAATGAGGGGTCTTGAGATTTGGGCTTTGGGAGAGAATATCTAAATTTTCGGAAAATAATTAATTGACAAAATCATGCATTTTAATAAATTAGTGAGAGGCTAAAATTAATCAAGAAAGACTAATTATCGAGTAATTAATCACTCAATTAAGACGATATGAAAAATCGGGGCATTACATTGAGCTTTAGAGATTTAGGTGACATCTTAGAATTATTACCATGCTATGCAACCTTATTTTAATCTTATCTTTATAAGGTGATAGCTTGGAATTATAAACATGATATGCAATTCCATTTCTTTACCTTTAAGATATAAGGTGATGACTTGAAAATTAAACATGATGTGAGAACTTGTAATATAAATATGATGCAAGAAACTGAGGCGGTACGCATAGGGAAGGAGAGGGAGAAGAATCTTAAGCAACAAGCGCGGTAGTCCGCATAGGACCGGTGAGGGAGAAGAGATATATATATATATATATATATATATATATGTATATTTTATAAGCTCCAATTCTCAAGACTTCTTAAAGAATAAATTCTTTAACTCCAATTATCACATTTCTTCGCTTATGATTAATAGGCAAGTCTTTGAGCTCTAGGATTTTTAGGTGATGACATAAAATAAACATGCCATGCATTGATTCTTTTAGCCATTATAAAATAAAATGAGAGCATAAAATAAACATGAGATGCAACTTCTTTATTATCTTTAGAGATTAAGTGACAACTTGAAATTTAAACATGAAATGCAAGCTTGAAATTTAAACATGAGATGTGCAAGTTCATTTATTTATTCTTGAGAATTTAGTTATGACATAAAATAAATATGGCTGCAAGGCATAAACTTAAACATGGATGCAAGTTCACTTGATCTCTTTACTAGAGCTCCTTCAAGACTTTAAGAGAATTATGATTTCAACCCAATATATGTATCTTAGCAAGACAAAATATATATATAAAAAAATATATATATACATATTTCATATTCAAACCTCAAGATAAAAACATTATTCCTTAAAGTTTTTCATTAAATGGAATGTTCAAGCTTTAGAGGCCTAACTTGTGATGGATTTACAACCCATATTCAAGGTCCTCATCATCAAGCCATCATTTCATTCCTTCCTAGGCCATTTGGCCGAAAGCATGAAAGGAAAATAAGGAAAGAAACTGAAATTTTAGAAGCTTTGGAAACTAGTGAAACCTTCAAGTTTTAGAGATCTAACTTGTGAAAGCTTTGCAACCAACACTCAAGAATCTCATCATCATACCATGGTCTCATCATAAGCTAGGCCATATGGCCGAAATACTTTAAAAAGAAAGGAAGAAGAAACTGAAAATGAAAACTTAAAAGAAAGCTCATGAAAACATCATTTTTGAGCTAGAAACATAACTTGTCTTAGCATAAAATGAACTTAGAAACACCTCCCTACCTAATTTGATTTGAAAGAAAGGAAGAGAACTTGGTTTCCTTGAGTGAAATGAAGCAAAATATTCTTGAAAACTTGAAGAAAGAAATCAGCCAAGAGGAGGAGGAAATGAGAGCTTTTGGTGCTCCCAAAACTAGAATTTGTGTAAGTTATGAACTAAGCATCTAAACTATCTTCAAGCATGCCTATTTATAGAGATTTTGCAGCTCATAAATGGACAAAGGAAGTAAAGAAATCTGACCAAAAAATTAGAGGAAAAAAATAAGGAAGAAAAATCATTTTGTTTGGTGGCTTAAAACATGGAATCATGTTTCCATGTTTTCATGATTCTTTGTTTTCATTCTTTGGATTTTTGTGTAATAATTTTCTGACTTATTACTCAATAATTTCGTGCATTACAGCCTTGTGGAAGAGGATTTTGTGTGTTCCATGTATTTTTTAGGTGTAGGCAAGGTATTCATGCAATTTAGAGAATTTACGGTTAAGGGTTTAAGTGAATTACTAAGCAATTTGGGTGTTTTAAGCAATTTTAGGTTCTAATCAATCTAAATAAATAATTTTGACTCTAGATTAGTAATTAGAATTTAATAAGCTTTAATTTGAGCCTAATATTGTTTAGGTTTCGTTAGACAAATCGAAAATCTCAAAATTTGCAAAACTGCACAACAAGGGGCAAAAACGGTAATTAACCCAAATCCGGGACCATCGGACTTAACCAAAGGTCATTCATAACTTAAAAACACCTTTTAAAATATTTTAGTGAGGTTTAGACTCAGTCGGCACACAAATCGGAGTTAAAACAGCCGGAGGGCGTTTTGGTCATTTCGCGTCGAACTCAAAATTGAGATTCTTCTGCTATTAACACACATAGCACAAACAATCCTTTATTATCCTCAAAACATCCTCTTGAGGACGGGTGGGGCCCACGATCCTCATTTTCTGAGTAAAATAACCTCAGGGCATTTTGGTCATTTTACACATACAGAAAATTGGGGTTTGCAATGCTTGTACGAATTGCTCCTAACTTTTCTTCTAACATTATATTCCTTTATTGAGAATTGTTTGATCTCAAATTTTATATAATATTTACCTACGGTAATTTGGTAATTTCTAATGACAGTAAAGATTAGGTAAAAATTGAGGCGTTAGTCTTACTAGATTAACAAACTAAATTCATTTTCTTAGTCAAATGAGGTATGGCACAATTCCTTAATTTAAGGAATTGGAAAGAGAAACACTATTCAAGATTCCATGACTAGGAATCTTGAATTAAAGAATGCAATTTAGAGTTTAACTAAGCAATCTTAGGTTCTAATTAACCTTAATAAATTATTTTGACTCTAGATTAATTATCGAAATAAATTAATCTTCGATTAGAGCCTAATATTGCTTAGGTTTGCTTAATTGCGTCATTAGGCTCACTGTACATTATTCTAGGGGCAAAATGATAATTTTGCACTAAACTGCCTGGACCTTCAGGCCAACTAAACATCAAACATTGCTGATAAACATCATTCTAAGCTTCCTGAAGTTTGGGCTCAAACGGCACCTTCCCGTGTAGACACAGCAGGGTATTTTGGTCATTTTGAGCGAAAGTTTAGAAATTCTCTCCTCAAATATCATTCTTAACAGCATAATCCCCTTCAAACATCGAGTTGACCATTTGAGGGTTCGGGCAACTGCCCTTTAATTTCGGGTAAAAATGACCTCAGGGGCATTCGATCATTTGTACTCTAAAGCAAAAATCGGGGCGTTACATTACAAAGTAAATAGAACCAGAAAGAAAATTTGAATTTCAAATTTAGTCAATGTAGAAAAGTATTAACAGTGACACATTGTATTGTACTTGGACAAATTCCTCGTATTCGAAAAAAAAAAAGTTTAGAAACCACAAATTTAGAAAGTAAAAGTTATTTATGAAGCTTGTCTAGAAATCACATTGTCAACGTCTCTACAAGGATAACTCTGACACAACGCTACTCTTTTAGAGGCCACTTTCTAGGACTTTAAATGAAAATCGACATGTGTCAATAGGAGATGAAATCAAAGGACAACAGTTGTAACATCCTAATATTTAACCCTAACACGCCTAGGATGTATTAAGATTAACTATTAGTTATTACTTCCTTTTGATCATCATTTGTAAAATAACTTAGCGGAAAATACAGATTTTTGAAATGGAATATGTAAAACAAAGTGCGAGCCTTCACGTATGACATAAACGAAACGTAAAGCGGAAGAGCAAATAAATCATACAAGACAAAAGCAATAAAGAACACCTCAATCGTGAAAACATTCTTCATAACATTAATTAACATAGTTTAGTATATAACTACTAGAATATAAAGGAAATGCATAGAGTTTTACCCATATACATGGGCAGAGCTTAAGGACATAGAAATTGGAAATACATAAACAAAAAGGAAAATAAAAGCAAGTACATGGTAAATCCCAAAAGATAAGAATCCCAACTATCACTACCCTCACCTTCCACGCCTCCTGATGACGCTGTCCTCGGATGGGGAGATGTAGCCCACGACTACGGAGCTCTCGGATGTAGCCCAATGAAGCGGAGATCTAGGCATGGGAATCGAGGAAATGGCATGGCCTCCATGATGTGGTCGCCTTCTGTTGAACACGCCTCGCATGCCTCGGCTGGGTGATAGTGTCCTCGCTACCTCCAGGAGATCCATAGGGAACGAAGGAAGAACCCTCCAAGGATCGGCCTCTGATCGAGAACGGGGAACATACTCGGGGTATCCATGTACCACCGATGAAGAAGGACGGGCACGACGGTCTCTCGTCAGGGTCGCGTCCTCTCAAAGATCAAGTCGTCGCCAAAGGTGAAGTCGGATCGAAGCGATAGCTAGAGACGGGGAAAGCAAACGGGCATCCTACGTACACAAAATGAACACCTCACAATGACCCTGGAAGTGGTAAGACTGATGCTCCGGGTCATAGTGCACCTCCTAAGTGGGCAGGTCAATGAAGATCATGAACGACGCCATTGATGTCTGACGTAACGAAAAGAGAAACAGGGAGAGGGTGAGAATCTTGCTAAAGAATTTCAGTAGGGAAAACCTCTATCCTAGTGTCGTCGTTTACGTCCCCAGGAACCTTGGGTTTATTATAAAAGGGTTAAACATGCATAGGTTCATTATTAAGTTTTCGCAAAGATAATTATCCAAGGTCTGTGCCTTTTACAATGAATCTTAATGCATGTATGCAGGAGCAGAACATGAATGCATGGCAGTACTATAGGCAAACCAAACAATATCAATCAACATATAAGTGGCATGTAACTTCTCTTGAACATCATTCCTTCTCTTCAAACTTGTGACACTAAGCATCATAATAGTAACCGCACCCCTAAAACTAGGCTATGAGCTCATACCTTAACTAGTCGTCACTAGTTCTTACTTATCCTCTTGATAAGCGAATCATAATCATCATAATCCCGACTCCTAGAGTACGGGTAGGGGCCTAAGGATCACCCATCATGGGACTTTTTCCTTCTTCGAAATGCATAACTTTAAGACCAGTGACTTTGTCCGCTTTGGAGGTGATGTCGATGCCCTCACGGTTTTACCTTCTCCTCACTAGCAGGAGAAGCACGCTCGATGTGTCACATTAAACATCTTAAAACTTTCTTAAGTTCTCAAATTTGACGGAAATTCGGCAGCATAGCAACTTGCTTTAAATTTCCTCAAATTTGAGTCATGCCACATAACTCACATAATACATGTTGTCTCATAGATTCCTCAATCAAATAAACCTTTCAATCATGAAAACATACTTTCTTTGATTCATCTATATCACATGGTCTCATGCATTATGCCCACAACATACCAAAATCATCATCACAACACACCATGAATCCTCATGTTATCAAACTCATGTCATTAACACATTCATACATAACACAAGCACACTCACTTGGTTTCATTCTCACATCACACTTCCTACCTCATGGTGTCTTATGCTTTGGCCCTTACGGCTTAACTGTGTTCCAATTATCCTAACCTTTATTACGGATTCTAAAACACCTAAGGGATCATTACCTATAGTTCTTTCTAACATTTATGTTCACTAACTCATCCAATCAGCATCGTATAGATTAAACATCATGATCATTACTTGACTATGGGGGATTCTAGGATCTATACCTTAGACTCTTTTCTAAGTTCTGCTGTGCCTAAGATCCTAGGTTCGACTTCTAGGCATAAACACTAATTATGGGTCATCTTCCTTAAGCTCAATTATGCTGGAACAAAAGTTATCACTATTCTCGTGTCTAAGGGTGTTAAGATTTTAGTTCTCAAACCTTTCTATTTACTTAGCCCTTCCTAACCTTCACATCGTTCCTCACTTCTCTCAAACATAATCTTATGCATTCTAACTCCTCAAAATAGAATTCATATAGTGGCCAACAAGATAGAAAACCAAAAGTATGTATCACGCACAATCACATAAAATCATGTTACAAGTGCATACGAGTTACTAGTCTTTCTCTTGGAATAATTTCATGAGCAAAAAGTATAACGCCCTAAAAATTATTTAAAAAAAATTAATTTGAATTTTGTTAGTCATAATTTTAAAAATATAACAGTTTAGCAATGATGAGGGTGTTGCAACGAACGTATCAAAAAAAAAAATTTCGGCTGGGTGAATAGTAACCTCATGGGCCCGCCGCCGGACAGCTGAAAACCCAGATCAGGACCTGAAATGCCCAGGATTGTGAAAAGAGAGGGTTAAGGCTAGAAATAATTAGAAATAAGGATTTTATACCTGAATTTAATTTTCAGGTAATATGGTCTAGTGGGTACGGCATTTTACCCGTTCGGTAAATTTCCGTGTGCGATTTCTAACAGAAAGATAGTTTAATATTATAAAAGGATAATGCCTATCCTTAATATGGCTAAGATTTAATCTTGCTTTGCAAAATTAAATCCTAGCCATTCATCATATTTTTCCTTTTTAAAGAATTTGACTTTATGTCACATAATTCTTACAACATGATTTAAAATCATAAAAAGCCATCAACCTTGTCTTTTTCATCATTCATTCTCGGCCATGACTGAAACACAAACAGCTACCATTGTTTTTCTTCAAGAACATCAAAGAAACATGATTTAAACCTCAAAAATCCTAGCCTAGACTTGCTAAATCCTCAAACTTCCTTTACTAAACTTCTTCCTCTCATCAAGATCTACCTAACTAACCGATTAAAATTCCAATTTTCCATCAATCCTCACCTTGACATATCACTTCCTCACTGATTTAGGAAGGGATTGGGCTTGGCTTGGGAGCTTTGGAGTTGAAGGGATCAAGCTTGGATCATCTTGGAGCCAAGGAGCTACTAGGCTACTAAAAGTAGGGTTTTTCTTGCCTTCTCTTGTCAAATTTGTTCTGATCTGTTTGGGATGAGTTATGTCCGAAATTTCTAGTTATGTTGGATGATATTATGTTGATATTGATGTGTGAATTTTGGTGGTGGGTTTGGATGGTGTCATAAAATGGTTTTTATCAAAATAAATTTGGACTAGGTTGCTGGAATTTCTGTTGTCCTGAGGCAAGTGGTATTGAATTTTTTGGTTTATTTGTGGTTGTTTTGATGAGCTACAAAAATTTTATGTGGAAGATAGCACCTTAAAATAACTACATTAATTTTCTTGGGTGTTAGTTTTAAGGTTTGATTCCTCATAAAAATCAGAAATCGAAATGAGGCAGATGCTGTCCTGATTATTGAAACTGAAGCAATAAGATTTCCCATTTTATTAACATAGCAAATGATTGAACTAGCCCTTGAAAGTTTTACATGAAGTAAATAACATATTGAACTATCACTGTAAATTTTATTGTGTATTGGTCCAATCATTTTCTAGGGTTAAAAATTAGGGAACTCGGGTAGGGTCTATGAATTGGTAGCCCTGACTACTAAATTTGTACATTTCTGAGGTAGCTATAGAGCTCTGTTTGTCCTGAAATTTTTACAGGTCATTCTAACCCCATTGCAGTTTTGTGTAAAATTTTTGTGTGGCTCTTAAAATGGCTGTTTGATATGGTAATTAAATGTTGAACTTAGTAGTAAATCTGCCAAAGTGCTGGAATGTGAGAATAGTTTAAAATTTGTGGTAAAATGATACTTAGTCCAAGTGTATGACTTATGAATGCGTGCTAATTATTTGATTACTTATTCAGACATGAATGAGCCTCTAATATGATTGAAATACCTACAAGCGACTTGTGACATATGATTGCATACTGGATAGTTTAGAGATTGATGTATTGGACCCAAATGAGAATTTCATTGTGAATGGATGCCTGTATGTATTTTATGCATGCAGTGAATGATGTACTGAATTAAACTCTATAGTTAAAGGAAACATAGAATCCTCTTTCACTTTTCAAGGGAAAATAATGACACACAAGATCCTTTTGACTTGTCGAAGGCAAATAAAGTGAATTGAGATCCTTTTGGCTTGTCAAAGACAAATGGAGTGAATTGAAATCCTTTTGACTTGTCAAAGGCAAATGGAGTGAATTGAGATCCTTTTGACTTGTCAAAGGCAAATGGAGTGAGTTGAGATCCTTTTGACTTGTCAAAGGCAAATGTGGAGTGAGTTGAGATCCTTTTGGCTTGTCGAGGGCAAATAGAGAGATGAGATCCCGTTCGACTGGAGCAAGAAAATAAAGAGGGATGTGATCCTCCTTGATTCATCAAGGGAAATCAAAGATGAATTTCATTACACTGGGCATATACATATTTATACATATTGGTTCTTTTTGGTTGCCATTACTTACTATGTGTATGCGCTGATGGTAAAAGGTGTACTAAGTGATTGATTTATTAAAAAGTAATCCACTTCGAAAAGATTGATTCTGAACTTTAAAAATGAATAGTTATTATGTAATGCATGATCACCTTTTGTTAAATAAACCGAAGTGGCTGGGGTGGTAACGATGACATGAACTTCAGCATATGTTTTCGGGGACGCCCCTGAGAATTTTAGGATTCTCACCTCTATGTATTTGTTTTTCCGTGTCATCCCAGGTTGATCTAGAAGACGGTGAGGCCTAGGAAAAGATCAAGCATTTTGCAGGTAGTTAGTACAGAACTTGTGTTTGTTGTACTTAAGTGCATGTATATGTCTGTAAAACATAAAAGGTAACATATGTATTGTAAAGCTCTTAGAAGAGCTTACTTTTGTACTTGACTTGTATTAAATAAATAAGTTGTTTCTGGCTATATATCTCAATAGAACCACAAGTTAGTTAATAAGCGATTCGATCAACTCTTATTATAGATAATTAGTCCGCAGAATATAAGTAACAACTCTCAAGTATGATATCATGACTTAAGGATGAGGTTATACTTGGGAGGATGTTAAAAGGTGTTCTGGTAATCGATTACATGTGCCTGGTAATCGATTACCAAGGACTAAATTTTATTCTGGGTTCAAAAACAACGTAATCGATTACATAGGATGGTAATCAATTACCTAGGGTTAAATTTGTTTCCGAAAAATGAAGAACATCGGAGTAATCGATTATACAAATAGGTAATCGATTACCTGGTTTTGGACCAATTCTAGGCATGAAGAACAGCCTTGGTAATCGATTACATTATATGGTAATCGATTACTAGAACTAAAAACCCTTCGAAAAATCACTCCTGGTAATCGATTATATAAGCTGGTAATCGATTACCAGAACCTCAAGAATTTGAGAAAACATGATTTTTGACACATTCCAAACTATTTAAACACCTTGAGACCTCATAAAACATTTTTCCAACATTTTCCTAAAATCATCTTTACATTTTACAAAATCAAACCATTTATTGTATCATACTAAAACACATCCATTTTTTTTTTTTGGTTAAAGTTTCCCTTTGAAGATACTTAGGGGAAGTCTTTGAGCTCTAAGGTATTTAGGTAATAACATAAACTTAAACATGCAATGCACTTATTTTACTTTTTATAAAATAAAGTGAGTGCATAAAATAAATATGAGATGCAACCTTATTATTATCTATGAGCTTAAGTGATGACTTGAAATGTAAACATGAAATGCAAGCTTGGGGAAAATAAACATGACAATGCAAGTTCACTTAGTTGTTCTTGAGAGTTTAGTGATGGCATTAAAATAAACGTGTTATGCAAGACATAAACTTAAAAATGAATGCAACTTGTTTTATCTTTACTAGACCTCTTGCAAGACTTTTAGAAGGACATTATTAGCCTAACCCAACATGTATCTTGAACAAATGGGGGATGAGCTTTAGAGTTCTTAGCACCAAATCTTCAAAGAAGACTTTGGTTTGAACTTCATCATCAAGCTCATGAGTGTGGACTAAGACGAAAACACCAACACTCAACAAAACTTCAAAAATAAAAATACTCATATTCTTTATTTTATTGCTCATGGGCTTCAATCTAGAGTAAACTCTAGAACGCCAACCAACTTTAAGGTTGGCAAGGGTAAGCTTAGAGCTCTTTGAAAACATGTGATTAATTTTTCTTTAACAAAACTTTTGTGATCTACTCAATATTTTTAGCAAACTTTGCTCAAACAAAGGAAAAGGAAACGAAATCATTCAAGGGGCGAAGAAAAAAGAACCAAAAAATAAAACCAAGGAAAAGAAAAAAGCACAAGCATGTATGGTCCAAGACTAAATTGTTTCAAGCTTTAGAGGTTTCTCACATGGCATCACAAGTCCATTATCTTGAAACCTCATCATCAAGCTAAAGTTTTCTCAACAAAGGCTCAAGGTTGAAAATAAAAGGAGAGAAGAAGAACTTAAGAAAACTAAGAGAAAAACTAGAACTCTTCCTTAAAGGAAGCACACAAAACTTAAAAATAAACCCCTACCTAAAGAAGTCTAGAAGAGAGGAAGGAAAGCTTTGTTTCTTGAGAGGAAAAGAGAAGGAAATCCTTCTTGGAAACTTGATGAAGAACTCGGCCAAGGGAGGAGGAAAGAGGTTCTTTGAGTTTGGGAATAAAGCTTGAAGTTTGCTCAAGTGTGTAAACATTCAAAGAGCTTGCAAGCTAGCGTATTTATAGAAGATTGAAAGCTCATGGATGGCCTAGAGGAGGGAGGAGTGGCCGTCACTTTGAGGGAGAAGGAGAGAAGAAATATCTCTTACAAGGCATGGCTTTGAGTATGGGTTAAAGCATGGTTGAGTATGGGCAAGACATGGTGTTTGGAGTGAGGAAAAATTCAACATGTGGCACTTCTTTTGGGTGAGAATTCGGCCAGCCTATGCAGCCAAGGGGGAAGGGATTTTGTTCATGTAATTGTGGTTTAAGGATATGTTTAGGTGTTTCTTTGATTAAGGTTTTGATTAGGAGTTTGTAAGAAGGTGTTTAGGTAAGATAATTGGCTAATTAAGGATGTCAAGACTTGATTAGGGAGTGGTCATACTAGATTAACAAATTAAATTCATTTTCTTAGTCAAATAAGGTATGGCACAATTCCTTAATTTAAGGAATTGGAGAGAAAACACTATTCAAGATTCCATGACTAGGAATCTTGAATTAAAGAATGCAATTAGAGTTTAACTAAGAAATCTTAGGTTTTAATTAACCTTAATAAATTATTTTGACTCTAGATTAATTATCAAAATAAATTAATCTTCGATTAGAGCCTAATATTGCTTAGGTTTGCTTAATTGCGTCATTAGGCTCACTGTACACTGTTCTAGGGGCAAAATGGTAATTTTGCACTAAACTGCCAAGACCTTTCTGCCTGACTAAACATCAAATATCACTCATAAACATCATTCCAAACTTCCTAGAAAAGTTTCGGGCTCAAACGACACCTTTTACCCTGTAGAATCCAGGAGGGTATTTTGGTCATTTTGACGAAAGTTTGAAATAAGATTTTCACCTTGGATATCAAACATAACAGTTATAACCCCTTAAAACATTGAGTTGATCCATTGAGGATCCCAGGCAACTGTCCTGGAATTACAAGTAAAAATGACCTCAGGGGCATTTGGTCATTTGTACTCAAATAGCAGAAATTCTGGTCCGCAGTCCATTTCAAAATCCAAGTATAAAATGATGAGGCATTCATATGAAAGGAACGTTTGCACTTTAAGTGCTGAAAATCTTCTAACATTTTGTGAAGTTCATCATTTTCTCTTGAAATCAGTTTCTATATAGAAAATCTTCTTTCTTGTAACCATTACCTAACATTTTCTTCTTAGGAAGAATTTAGAAATAAGTCTCTCAAGTTTCTAATTCAAACACTGTTATTCTAAGGAAAACTTGAGTGTTCTTTGTTATAGCGTACCAACCCAGATCATATCCTTGTACCTATTGTAACACCCAAAAAATTATTTAAAAATTAATTTGAGCTTTATTAGTCATAATTTCAAAAATATAACAGTTTAGTAAAGATAAGGATGGCCTAATGGATGTGTTAAAAAAAATTTGGGGCATAAATAGTAACCTTGTGGCCCCACAAGTCCGTTTGGAACAAAATCCAGATTAGACTAGAAAATGCCTGGGACTAAGAAAAAATAGGGTTATGGTTACAAATAGTTAAAAATGATGATTTTATACCTAGAATTAATTTTCATGTAATGTTTGATTACCTGAGTACGGTGTTTCACCCGTTCAGTAAAATTTCATGTGTGATTTTTAACACCGAAATATAGTTTAATCTTTGCAAAAGGATAATGTATATCCTTTAGGAGCAAGTGTAAGGCTAAGAAGGCTAAGATTTAATCTTGAATTACAAGATTAAATCCTAGCCATCCATGATAATTACTTTTTGAAAGAATTAAGCATTTACATTACATAATATCTAAGGTTTACTTTTGGATAAATAAGTCAACCGACCTTATTACTCCAAACTCTTCATTCTCGGCCAAGTCTCCCACAAATACAGCCTCCATTTCTTTCTTTCCAAGCCACCATTAACAAACTTCAAGCTCCCAAAATCATAGCCAAATCTTGATAAAATCACAAACCCTCTTTACAAAACTTGTTCTACTTATCACCACCTACAAAACAAACCAATTGGAATTTCAATTCCTCATCAATTCTCACTTTGATATTTCATTCCTCACTATGTAAGGGAGGGATTAGGTGTTGTTTGGAAGTTTTGGTGTAAGAAGAATCATTCTTGGAATATCTTTGGAGTTGTAAAGCCCTAAAGCTTGCAAAGTAGGGTTTTGTGTTCTTATTTGTTCATTTTTATTTTTCTAGATTTTGAATTGTTGAAATTCTGAATTTTCTGGTCCTTGTATAATTTTACATAGATATACGTGTATTTGCATAGGTGGAGTTGTTTGGTGTTGTGGAAAAATCATTTTCATCAAAAAGAGTTTTAGAACACCTTGCTGGAATTTCAATTCTGATAGATTGTGATTGTTCATGAATTTTCTGGTATAATTGTAGGTATTTTTATGAGTTAGAAAAATTATATGTTGAAGCTAACATCCTAAACTAGTTCCATGAATTTTCTTGAGCTTTGGACTTTTACTACTTTGAAAAAATCATAAACTTAGACTATGCCTATGCTGCCTAAATTGCTAGACTTAAAGCTATGAATTTTGCTAATTTTGTTACCATAGCAAATGATTGATTTTTCCTTTGAAATTTTTACAAAGTATTAGAAACATCTTAAAGTTGAACCATCATTTTTATTTTGAATTGATTCAGTCATTTGCTAGGGTTAAAAATTATGGAACTCTAGCTTTAAGCTAAGATTAGGTTCTCTGACCACATAGTTAGAGAATGATTGTTGCTCTGAAATTTTTACAAACCTTATGGACACATTGTGGTGTCACGAAATTTTTATAGCCTTTGAATTGGTTGTTTGATGTGCAACTTAATTTTGCTATCCTAGTATAAAAATCTGTCCATGTGCTAGAAATGAACCCAAGACTTGAATTGGTAATGTAATGGCATTTTTGGTTCAATCATGATGCATGCTAGTGACTTTAAAGATTGGTTTATGAGGCATGATTGAAATCCCTTGTGATTGAATGTCTACATGTGGCTTATGCATGCATTTAAGAAAAGAAAGTATATGATGCAATTATGTGAGAAAAGAGAATGTATGATGAGAATTCAACCAAGGCCAACAAAGTTCAAGATCAATTACAAGGCATGGATGGACCAATGACTAAAGCTAAACAAAAAGGCTAAAAGAAGCTTTGTAAGGACTAGTCATGGAAGCACAGACCAGGAACAATTCAGTTGAGCATGAGCTCCCAAAATGGACCGTTCTTATTCAATTCTGAAGAATAGCCAAGTCCAACATGAAGAAGTCACTTGAAGGCCCGAAGATGAAGCCCAATTCAAGTGGTTAAGTTGCAAACAGATTAGGTTGGAATAATTAGTTTAAATTAGGTGTAATTTATCTTATTTTCTTATAATTTTCGTGCACCTTTTAATGTCTCCCATTTAGATGCTTTTTAGTTATTTTCTAATTAGTTTTAAGTGTTTTAAGAGTTCCTAGACAATTATGATAGATAGTGGGTGAAGTGGGACTATAATGTTGAGTGGAAATGATAGTGGGTGAAGGCTGAACTTAATGCTTAGTGGCTTTTGTAGTGGGATTTTCTATAGCCCACTTAAGCTTATGATAGTGGGACTTCAATACTTAGTGGGAATGATAGTGGCTGCAATGCTTAGTGGCTTGCATAGTGGGACTTTTCTATAGCCCACTTAAGACTATAAATAGGGACTCAATGTAATACACAAGGAGATCATCAATAGACTTTTCTTTGAGTTTTCTTCCCATGTGAAGAACTTCCTTTTTTTTTTTGTTCTTAGGTAAAGAACTAAATCTGATCTTATCAAGGAAACTTGTAGCAATCAAAACAAGACTTATCACTCACATTCTCATCTTATCTTGAGTGTGGCATCTATCTTTCTAAACACAAACAAACTCAAACACATTTCTAAACTCAAACTGAAAGTGTAAGGTTATCCTTGTTCATTCTAGTTGTTGAATCAAGCCATTCAACTCCAACCAAGCTAAATCATATCAATGTATAAACTTCAATTGTGTATGTTCTGATATATGGACAAAACAGAAACAAGACTTATGTTGGGTAAAGGGGAAGCCAAAAAGAGGAACTTCCCTAGAGATATTATGAGTCGTAAATAATTCGGCTAGGAATAGAGTCTCTGTGAGATTTGAAGAGGAAAAAATGAAGTTCTGATGATCATGTATAGGAATGAGCTAGTCCTGATAAGTTGTCTATATTACCCATTGTGGAGTTGTCCATAGATACCATTTGGTATAAACTATCCATTGTGGAGTTGTCCACGATAGATGCCTATTGGGTATAAACTAATCTCCTATGGCAATGAAAAGAGAAAAATGCACTAAATTGAGTTTTGTGGTCATAAGAAAGTCGGGACCACTTTGATTATGTCAATGACACTTTAAGATAATTTCACTACAATTAGCATATGCATATTCGTATCATATTGAATCATTTTGTTTAACATTATTTACTATGACTAGGAGCTTTATGATATAGAGTACCAAGTGACTGATTATTAAGAAGTAACCCACTTCAGATGTATGATTTGGAACTTTAAAAATGATTTGTTGTTTTGTAACGCATGATTACCTTTTTCCAATAAACCGAAGTGGCAAAACAATGACAATGACACTTATTGTTGTGTATTTAGGGAAAAGCCCTACTAAGAATTCTATAATTCTCACCCCTATGTGTTTGTGTTTCGTGTCGTCTTCAAGTTGATCTACCAAACTATGGCGTTGCCACACAAAAGAATCAGATTCCAGTAACTTCATGTCTAAGGCTTATGTTGGTTGTACATAGTTGTAGGTATATGTATGTAATTATAAATAAGAATAGATGTGTATGAAAGCTCATAAGAGAGCTTTCTTTTGTACTTGACTTTGGATTCGACAAATGTAATGTTTCTTTGTTATATATATTCTAATAGAATTACGACTTAGGTACTTCACAATTCGATCGATCTTGCTATAGATGATTAAGAAAGGTCCGCTAATCTATAAAATAACAACTCCTAAGTATAATGTCATGACTTAAGGATGATGTTGCACTTGGGAGGTTGTTACACTTGTTGGCTCCAGAACCTTTAGAAAGCTTCAAGTGCTAAACATTTTGAATGATAACAAAACCAATTTCCTAAAAATATGTTGAAGAAGGACTAAAATCTATTACTTGAGTTTCTTGAAGCACCAAGTAGGTTTATTCACATTAGCATACTAGTTCTTAAAATAAGAACATTTTCACAATGACATCTGCAAACATGTTTAATCTCATCTAAAGAGATTTGGAACTCAAAGAAGTGAAAATGAATCATGGAATGAACACTTCTATGCTCAACACATGAGAGGAAATTTTCAACAAGAAGAAACCAAGTTTCAAGTCTTCAGAAAGTATGCCACAACTTCAGAAGCGAGTTTCAAATGAAGATTTCAATCAAGCTTTAAAGAAAGCGTATACCACCTTCAATCATGATGATCGTAAACATATAATTCACAACAAGCTCTGATTGAAGCATAGAAGATCAAAGAGAAGTCCATAAACTAACACGGCACTTCAAAAAGCATGTTTTACTATAAACGGTGCACTTAATGGAAATGCGAAGGAAATTTGAAATTCAAATTTAAAATCTAACCCGGTCAAAGGACTAC
Organism: Dalbergia oliveri; assembly: GCA_030441495.1. Taxonomy (NCBI): domain Eukaryota; kingdom Viridiplantae; phylum Streptophyta; class Magnoliopsida; order Fabales; family Fabaceae; genus Dalbergia; species Dalbergia oliveri. The sequence continues at coordinate 518,661 of JAMLFY010000025.1, forward strand.
GTGACATCTCTTCTCGACTGGTCAACTGCCTCGGCTTCTAGAAAGAAAAGTTTAGAAACCTCATTTAGAAAATAAAAAGTAGTTTTGAAGGTGGACTTAAAAACCTATATTATACAACGCTTTTGTAATTGCTTCTAACATGCGAGCTACTCCTTTGAGACTTCTTTTCTAAGACACAAAAAGGAAGATCAACACGTGTCATAGAAAAATAGATCAAGGGCAACGATCATAAATGAAGATCAAGTATAAAAGGAGATGTTATGCTTACAACAAAAAGAACTTTTGCTCATCATCAAGTGTGCTGAAACGCTAAAGAATTTCAACTTCTTTAAAAACTATTATAGCTTATAATTGAGTTTCATGTTTGTAAAAATCTTCTTTCTACGTTCTTAGAAGATTATATGTTCTTCCTAGGAAGAATAGCCATAAATAAGTCATTCAAGTTTTCAGCTCAAATCCTGTTTTATTTTGAGAAAACTTGGGTGTTTGTTTGTTTGAGTGATCCAACCCAAACAAAAATCTCTATAACATGATCCAATACTGATTCCTGTGAGTTAGCTCAAAAAGGTTAAGCAAAGACTACATGTAAGTGACAATAGATTGAGCTACTCGTCACAGAGTTAGCTTGAGAGGCAAGTCAAAGACTCCTGGTGGCCTTAGAAGAGAACAATAAAGTTAAGTCATCAAAGAAAGTAAAGACAAAAGATTATGTTATGACAATTTATGTTCTGTATGCCATGTTGATTTATTATGATTCTTGTGATATGTGGCATATGGCATTGACATGCATGCATAATGAGGTATGATGCATTCATGACATTAAGAATCATGCTAAAAGACATGGACCTTGGCTAATGGCTTTTAAACTTAATAAATAAACCTTATTATGTCCACTGTTTTCATATGAAACTTGAGGTTCCTAGGGACGATGATGATGATATGTGTGTGGAGATTGGAAAACCCTATTGAGATTCTTGTATAAGTTTCTCACTCCTTTTCTTTCTTTCCATCTTCATCTTCAGACAAGGTTGATATTGAAGTTCGGACTTCCTTGAGGTCCTGGCATGGAAGTTGCATCATGATCTGAGTAGAGTGACACGCGGAAGCGAAGATATAGTCCTTCTTGTTTGTAGCGCTTAGGAGTTGCCTCATCTTCGTGCATGCTTCATAACTTCATCTGGTATACGTCCACCACGAAGGGTTTAGCTATGTCATAGTTATGCTTAGCTTTTGAATTATTGTATACTTAACCTCTATAGGTGGGCTCGGTATAGTTGATATGGTATTATACTTGTGGAATACTTCTATATCCTTATTATTATTATATGATGTGATATTTAAAATTAATGTTATGCTATGATGATGTTTTCAATTTATGTTATGCTTTCTGTGATTTGCATGTAAGCTATGTGATGAATGGTTAAGATTACATCGATGAGATGTACTACTATCACGTATTATATGATGAATACTTATGCGCTATATCTTATAAGCTTACGGCTCATAGTTTGATCTTTCAATAAAAAAAAATAGGTCATATTTTCCATAGGCTTATTTTCAAAGTTTAAAAATCAAGTAAAGTTAGACAAAAGAGTAGCAACTAACGATTAACCATTATGCGTCCTAGGCGTATTGTGTTGAAAGTTAGGTGCTACAAATTCCACTTCTAGACAAGTCATTTTATCTAGTAAAAGACATGATAATGCTTATGTGTTATTCTTGGATGACCTTCTAGATCAATATGTAAAATTTCTTGCATCCTTCATGGATGATAAGTAGATATGGCATAAGAAGCTTGGACATGCTCATATGAAGCTTATTTCTAAACTATCTCAAAAAGAGCTTGTTAAAGTCCTCCAAAGATCATATATGACAATGATTCAACTTGTGATTTATGTGAGAAAGGTAAGCAAACCAAAGCTTCTTTACACAACAAAAATGTGGTTTCAACCACCAAGCCACTTGAGCTTTTACATATGGATTTCTTTGACCAACCAACACTCCAAGTCTTCCTTGAAAGATCCTTCCTTTTCATCAGTGGATGATTACTCTAGATTTACATGAGTTATCTTCCTAGCTTCTAAGGATGAGGTGGTAGAAAGATTCAAAGATTTTGTAAAACATGTTTGTAATGAAAAAAGATTCTCAAATCACCTCTATAAAATCAAGTCATGGAGGAAAATTTGAAAATCATATTTTTGAAGAGGTTTGTGAAAAACATGGCATTTCTCTTGAGTTTTCTACATCTAAAACTCCCAACAAGATGGGTTCCTGAAGAAAGAATAGAAGTTTGCAAGAGATAGCTAGAACCATGCTTTTAGAAAAATGGTTTATCAAAAGATTTTTAGGTAAGGTTATAAACACTTCATGCTACATTCAAAATAGAATATTTCTAAGGCCAATCCTCAAGAAAACTCCTTATGAGCTATGCTACATATCATATTTCCATGTTTTTGGATCATCTTGTTTTATTCTTAATACCAAGGACAAACTCACACAATTTGATCCTAAATTTGATGATCGAATATTCTTAGGATACTCTTCATTTTCGAGAGGCTTCAGGGTATACAATAAGAGAACTATAACATCCCAAATTTTGTCTAGGCTAACTAATAAACTGAGCAAGTGATTTATTGACTAGGCGGTTATAGCCCATAGTAGGAAGGGTCAACATTGGTGATTTATTGTTGATTAATGACATTGGCATAGTTATAAGACACACAAGAATAAGTAATGATAAGTACTATTAAGACATAAACCCTAAATTAAGCATATTGGACAAGAATAATTTATTTACAAGGTTAAATTTCCTAATCAATATTAATAAATTACATTAATCAAATAGATAGTAAGAAATTGATTTGAAAGATTAACCTAATTAATGATACAAAATGAGTAAAACTAATAGAAATTAGACAAATGTCATAAAAAATAACAAATAATGTTAGAATAATAAAATGTGCCTAGAAAAATATGCAAAGAATTACAAAAATGCCATTACTTAGTAAAATCATGAAAATACCCTTGTTATGTAAAAGAAATTACTAAATTACCCTTCCATTATTAATAAATGACAAAGACACTCATATTCTATAAAATGGAATTACAAGAATACCACTACCATTGTCTAATTACAAAAATACCACACTCATGTAAGTGACAAAAACATGGTCGATGTTCCTTGTGTTGAGGTATAACATCAAATATAAAAATGATAGTGCTGGGTTTTTAACTATTTTTCTCAGTAGCTACTTCAAAATATGAAATTCATAGAATATGAAGCTTTTGGGAATATAACTATTTTTTACAAATTAGACTTAAGAAAGAACATTCCCCAAAAAGAATCACTTAAAGCGGAGTTCTCTAGCTCAAGATACATATTTCAAAGTTAAGCCAAAGCTTGAAACTCTAAATATGACCCTATAGTAGTAAAATAGGTGTAACTCACTCTATAAAAATGTAAATGGATTGATTTCAACTCTGTTGGAAACCTAAGACACATAAAAATATTGAATAAGAAAAAAACTTACGGGTTAGTGAGCTAAGAACCTGGAAAGGGTACTTTGCAAAGATACTATGGCATAATCATAAATGTGGTTTTAATGAAATTACCCTTAATGAAAAGTTTGATGAGTTAGAAATCTGGAAATACCTTTAAGAGGCTAAGATATTAAGTATATAGAAAGTTATAAATTTTCATGTAAAAGATATAGAACTATAGACAAAATATTAAAGTCTTATAAAGAGAAAGTTTTAAGAATTTAAGTTGCAATAATCTTCAAGGAAATATATATATATATATAAGGGAAGCTTAAAAATATATAAAGAATCTCTAATAATATTTTAAAGTGCATTAGCTGAGTTCGGTTCTTGATATTCGGCATCCTGGGTAGGAGCATGTTTACTTTTCAATGAGATATTGATGATAACATGCTTATGGATATATGCAATGAATGTGATGTATGCTTATGTGATTAATTACATGATGATTTGTGGCATGTTGTGATTATGAATGATTGATTGAGATGCATGTTTGATATGTTATATGACAAGAAGCAAATTTGGGGAAATTCCATTCCAACCGTTATATGGTGGATTTTCACCAAATTCAGACATAAAAAAATTATGGAATTTTGAGCATGAAATGATGAATGATAAGTTATGTTTATGTGCTCATGTTTGCGTCTCTAAATGACTTGCTAAGATTATTGGTGACATAAAACACATGGAAATGATCCTCAGACTCAGGAATTAATGGTTATGAGAGGTGATCTAATAAGGGGATCTTTTAGACTCAGGAATTAATGGTTATGGAAGGTGACCCAATGTAACAACTTTCTCCTCACACGCTCGAGTCTCATTTGGCTAGTTATTAGACGTTACGCCTTTTGTTTCAGAACTTGGCTTATCATTATTTAAAATACGGGTTATAAAATATGGCTAAATTTTTTTTTATAAAAAGATTTAAAATGCGAGCCGCAGTGCGCATACATAACGATTAATACACACATGATATAGCTAACATATACACATTATCATAGCATATAGAAACAAGTCATGGAATAGTCACAACATAATTTATATTAACATATCATAGTCACATCATCACGATGCCCTTCGAACATGAGGACATCTCAAGATACTGAACACAACAAAAGATGAACGTACACGAACCCAACGCTAGACATTACTATAACTTTACTAGACTAATCTTCGCGCTTCCGCTCGAACCTCTACCCGTACGTGGTTCCTAAACTTGCGCCTCACAAAGGATCACGAACATCCGCATCACTCGCCTCTCGGAGACGACACGGAAGAAAGGAAAAGGGATGAGAAATCTATATAAGCTTCAGGAGGCTTAACTCTAACACAAGTGTCATCGTCGCCGCCCAGCCACTTCGGTCTTATTATGAAAGGGTGTGCATGCATAAGATTCAATTTTACATTTCTCAAGTTCTTTTTTATCCGAAGTGGGTGTCTTTTAACATGGGTCTTAATGACATGAATGCAACATATATTCTATGTATGCATGGCAATACTTGAGCATGACGGTACACATAGATAGCACATATTACTTAATCAAAGTATCAATGAAACATTAACAAAACGTATGCATGTACATCTTTTACTTTATCATAATTGAATTTGTGAGTTCCTTTCATAACTTTTTTCCATTATTCCACCCTCATCATGGCCACCAAAATCCACCCAACATGCCCGAATTTATCATGGTCACCAAAACTCCTCATCATTATCGTCTAGGAATGAGCTATCCTAACTAGCCATCACTAGATTTATACGGGAAAAATAGGGGGAATCATATCTCTTTCTTGGATTACCCCGTACAACCCTTAACTCGGGAAGTCATAATGGGATCATTTCCTCATTAACATATTTTGTATGGATGCAACATGAGCGTACAATCATAATACATCATATAACATATCATTTATCCAACATGAGCATGGAGTCATCTTAAAACATACCATATACTTTTCTCATATGCAACGTTATAACATTTCAAGTAACATTCATCACGTCATATACATTTCAAGTAAATAATCAAGTAAGACTTCAATACACATAGGCATTCTCATCATAATTTCTTTTCATCATATCATGTACATTCCCATTAAGTAATCATGTAAAAAGGCAACATCACATAAGCATCCATATCATAGGTTCATCCCATTAAAATCAAAACACTCATTTTTGGCACATTTAGGTCCTGGTAATCGATTACAGGTGCTAATCGTTACCAAGACCAACTTTTTCTGGAAAAGAATATCATGGTAATCGATTACATGAACTGGTAATCATTACATGATGTCTAAACTTCTTGCGGAGAACATTGGTAATCGATTACACTTTTGGTAATCGATTACTAAACCCAAAATATCATAAATTGCTTCCTGGTAATCGATTACATAGCCCAGGTAATCGATTACCAAAATCCCCTTTTCAAAAAACTAAACTTTCTAACACATTTTCAAGTATCCTTCCTTTCCAAAAACACTTTATTACACCTTTCTTAAAAACTCTTTGAAATCATTATTATATTTCCACAATTTAAAACCAACATTGTAACATAACTAAGAAATAAATCTCAACACGCATAAAAACAAACATAAAGGAAACTACTTCATATTCTTTATTTTATTGCTCATAGGCTTCAATCTAGTGCGGATTCTAAACGGCGACCAACTTTAAGGTTGGCAAGGGTAAGCTTTGAGCTTTTGAAAACATGTGATTAAGTTCTTCAAACAACTTTTAGTGATCTACTTAGCATTTATATCAAACTTTTTATAACAAAAGGAAATGGAAACCAAACTATTAAGGGGAAAAGGAAACAAGAAGAAAACTTTGAACAAGGAAAGGAAAGGAAACTGAAATCATTTATGGTCCAAGACCAAGTTTTCAAGCTTTAGAGGTTTCATTGTGATGAACTCAAAGTCATAATCTAAAACTCTCATCATCAAGCTATCATGAAACATCATCAATGGCCTTGAAGGCCGAACATGAAAGGAAAAGAAAGAACTTGAAAGAAAACTCCCTACCTAGTGGTGAAGAGGAAAGCTTGGTTCTTGAAGCAAGTTGAGAACAACTTCTTCCTTGATGCTTGATGATTTTCGGCCAAGGCAAGGAGGAAAAGAAGATGAGGTGTTTTCTTTGTGAGCTTGAAGAGATGAAGAAAGGAAAGGAACTCTTGAGTCTTGAAAGAAAAGAAAGAACTCAAGATTACTCTTTGAAGCTAATCTTGGCAAATGAACAAAATGCAACCAAGCTCATCCAAGCATGGTATTTGTAGAGGGAATGAGACCTTGTGGCTGATTTGGGAGGAAGGCTTGGCCTCATGTTCCATGAGGTGAGAGAATTTGCTTTATGGAGGCATGGTGAGGTATGGTGGAAAGTATGGGCAAGACATGGGCAAAGCATGGGCAAGGCATGGGCAAGGCATGGGCATTTTTGTGTGTAAAAATAAATCAACATGTGAGGAATGGGGAGGGAATTTTCGGTAGATTATGTAGCCAAGGGAGGGAAAATCTCTCATTTAATTGTGGTTTAATGATGTGTTTAGGTGTGTCTTTGATTAGGCTTTTGATTAGGCATTTGTAAGCAAGTGTTTAGGTGATAAAATGGCTAATTAAGGTGGTTCAAGATGTAACACCCTAAAAAATTACTTAAAAATTAATTTGAGCTTTGTTAGTTGTAATTTTAAAAATATAACAGTTTAACAACGATGAGGGTGGCCCGACGTTTAAAAAAAAAAAAGGCCGATGCGGCCTGCAAGCGCGGACAGCTGAAACCCTAGATTCGCCCAGGAGCCCAAAATTAGGAAAACATGGGAATAAGGTTAGAAATATGTGGGAATGATAATTTTATACTTAAAATTAATTTCGGACAATATCGATTCGGTTTACGACTCGTTCGTGAGATTTCGGTGTTTTTAACACCGAAGGTATTTCCATCACCACAAATGGATGATGTCCACCTACTAAGGACATGTGGAAGGCCAAGATTTAATCTTGGAATCTAAGATTAAACCTTAGCCATCCATTGTTGCTTTATGACATAAATAATGATTTTTTACTAAATATCTCCATTTCAACTATTAAAGCAAGCCTAGTCACCAACTTCTCCTCCAAGATAAGAGCAATTTCGTGGTCAGCAAGGGGAAGAAGAGAGCAGCCACCATTTTTGTCCTCAAGAGCTTGTTCTTGAGTTCCAAGCCCAAAAACTCCAAGCTAGAGTTGTTGGATCATCAAAAGTTCTTCACTAAGCTTGTTCTACACCCAATTCCCTACAATCTAACCAACAAAATCTCAATCACTCATCAATCCTTACCTTTCTCCCTCACACTTCACTGATATCAGAGGGTTTGAAGTTAGATTGGGAGCTTTGGAGGAGAAGGAATCAAGTTTGGTTAATCTTGAAGCCAAGGAGCTAATAGGTTACTACAAGTAGGGTTTTTCTTGCCTTTTCTTTGTCAAATTTTTCTAATCTATTTTGGGTTGTGTTAAGTCCGAAATTTCTGGTTATTTTGGATGATATTATGTTGATATTGATGTGTGAATTTTGGTGGTGGGTTTGGATGGTGTTAGAAAATGGGTTTTATCAAATAAGTTTGGACTAGTTGATGGAAATTCTATTTTCCTGTATGTTACAGTTGTTCACGAAATTTTGGAATATTTTTGGGTGCTTTCATGACCTATAAAAATTATATGTTGGAGTTAGCACCTTAAAATAACTACATGAATTTTCTTGGGTGTTAGTTTTAAGGTTTTATGCCTGAAAAATCAGAAACCGAAATGAGGCAGATGCCTTGATTGTTGAACTGAAGCAGGACTTGTGAATTTATTATCATAGCAAATGATTGAATTAGGCTTTGAAATTTTTACATGAAGTTACTAACATGTTGAAGTGTCACTGTGAATTTTATTGTGAATTAATTCAATCAGTTACTGGGGTTAAAAATTAGGGGAACTGGTTCTAGTCTAGGAATTGGTGGCCCCTGACCACTAAATTTGTACATTTTATGAGGTGGCTATAGAGCTGTGTTTGTCCTGAAATTTTTACAGGTTATTCTAGACACATTGAAGTGTCATACAGAATTTTTGTGACTCTTGAAATGGCTGTTTGATATGATAATGAAATGTTGCGCCTAGGACAGGTAACTCTCCATTAATCCTGGGAATGGAACAATGCTTTGAATTGAGAATGTAATGACACTTTGGCTTCTAGTATGACATGAGTATTTGATATTAAGTGTTTGGCCATGTGACTTATGACATGTAAATGCATGCTATGGATTTTAAAGATTGAAGTATGAGAAAGAATGAGAATTTCATTGTGAATGATTACCTATATGTGGCCTATGTATGCATTTGAGAAAAGAGAAAAGTATATGATGCCATTATAAGGATGTATAAATTTAAATTGTGCATGTTCTGACATATGGACAAAATAGAAACAAGACTTAGATTGAATGAGGAAGGCGAAAGTAGTAACTTCCCAAAATTTATTTTGAGTGGAGACGTATGGCTAGGAATAGATATGTTAGGATTGGAAATGGAAAAAAATGAAGTTCGATGACCACGTATAGGAATGAGCTAAGTCCTTTAGCGGTCTATTTCCCTTGTGTGGTATGATCCACCATAAATACCCGTTGGGTATAACGGATCTATTGTGAGTTGTCCACTTGAAAATACGTTGGGTATAACTAAGTCTTTCCTATGTCAATAAAAAGAAAAATGCACTGATTTGATCTTTGTGGCCATAAGTGATACCATGTCACCTTGAGATAAATTCATTGCATGTATTATATGCTACTTATCTTATTTTGAATGTCTGTTGGAATGTGATGAGATATATGCTTGAAGTGATGAAATGCTAAAAGCTACCCACTTCGGAAGGATGATTTTGGAACCTTAAAATGAACCTTTAGAATATATTGCATGATAAGTTTTCCTGAATAAACCGAAATGGCTGGGGCAATGATGATGACATTATGATTGTGATTGGGAGTTGCCCTAGAATTTTAAAATTCTCACCCCTATGTGTTTGTTTCCGTGTCGCCTCCAGGTTAAGCCAGAAAGGATGAGATGCTGCTATGCAAAGGAGTGTATTCCTGTTAGTATGCGTTACTATTTTTACTTTGTACTTAGTGAAATGAGTATGTATGTAAATGTATTAGAAGACGGATATACTAAAGCTCATAGAGGAGCTTCCTTATGTATTTTAGCTGTATGTTTAATAAACTTGATGTTTACTTGTAATATGTTTTAATAGAATTACGTTCAGTTATCTCGTATATAAATCGAGCTTGTTATAGATAATTAAGAAAGGTCCGTAGAATATAAGTAACAACTCTTGAGTATGATACCATGACTTAAGGATGAGGTTATACTTGGGAGGATGTTACACAAGACTTGATTAGGGAGTGGTCATACTAAATTAGAGAATTAAAACCATACTTTAGTCAAATCAAATCATAGACACAATTCCATGATTTAAGGAATTGGAGAGAAACACTATTCATGAAAATGTGACATAATGTCTTAAATTCAAGAATAGGATTTTGAGCTTTCTTAAGCAATCTTAGGTTCTAATCAACCTTGATTAATTATTTTGACTCTGATTGGTAATTAGAATTTACTAATCTTTAATTAGAGCCTAATATTGCTTAGGTTTCGCTAGTTGTGTCATTCGGCAGGAATGCACTTAGCTGAGGGTAAAACGGTAATTTTTCACTCCCGGGCTTATCCAACACAAAACATTACTTAAAAACATCATTTAAAACCTTTTGGTGAAGTTCGGTTCACAGCACGATAGAAACGAGGTTAACGCCACAGGGGTGTTTTGGTAATTTCACGCGTTAAAACAAAAATGAATTCTTCTTGTCTATTACTACACACAACACATATAATCCCTCATTAACATCAAAACATCCCTTGAGGATGGCCGCTGGCGATCCTCATTTTGGGTAAAATGACCTAGAGGGCATTCCGGTCATTTGTACAGGGAAATGAAGGTACACCCAAAGAGGTGATCCTTTAGACTCTAGGAATTAATGATTATGAAAGGTGATCCTATGCCCCTGTCCCATACTCTTCGGAGTTAGGAATAGCTTGAGAAGATATAATGTAGATTAGTGATGACTAGTTAGGTATGAGCTCATAACCTAGAACTTTCAAGAGGAGGAGTATTAGGGTGGCACCTTAGAAGAAACAAGAAAGTTAAGTAACCTAAGAGAGTAAAGAGGAAATATTATATTAAAATGAATTATGTTACTTATGTTATGATAATTCATTCAAGTCTTGTGGTATGTTGTATAAGAATTTACATGTATTTCATAATACGGTATACTGTATTCATGACATTAAGATTCATGCTAAAAGATACGGCCACGAATAATGGTATTTGAAACTTAATAAATGAACCTTCTTATTATCCACTATTTTCATAATGAAACCCGAGGTTCCTAAGGACGAAGATGATGGCATTTGTTTGGAGGCGAAAGCACCTTCTGATTCTTGTACAAGTTTCTCATTCCTTTTTTTTCTTTTCCATCTCGTCTTCAGAGGGCATTGGCTACATTAGTGATCTACGTTGATGCTCCCACCTAGAGATGCACTTCGATCCTGCCAACTAGTCTTATCATTTTGAGGTTTGTCTCGCTACTCCTTGACCTTACTCATGTGCTTGGATACCTTTTCCCTCTCAGGTGCGTTGTTAGTAGGTATTGATGGTGGACCTCTAAAGTCACTGAAATATCTCATTGAAAAGATAACTTTCTTTTGATATTTTGTTAGAAGTTATCTACTCTAGGCATGTCCCAGTAGGAGTAATGAGGAGATGTTTTAGTAAGTTGTTTTAGTTTTCTATCCATATACTTATGTCTTTTCCGGATAGCTATACTTAACCCAACCTCTATTGGTGGCCATACCCTTTTAGTAGTTTATTTTGGTGCGTGATGTGGAACGGTTAATACTTATGCTATTATTATATATGATGATGTAATTATGTTCATATGATTGTTGTGTTTGTACTTGTGCATGTTGTGGCTTTTTTTTATTTCTTCTTTATATGTGCGGGCGGATAATGGGTTTTACCTAGTATGTGCGACTCACGTTTTGTTTTCAAACTTCAAAAAAAAAAAAGTTACCCATATTTTTACTGAGATTTTAGGAGTTAACAACAAAGACTGAAACAAAGAGTAAATTCTAATAATTAACTTAAATGCGTCCTAGGCATGTTGGGTTAAGTATTAGGGTGTTACATTTTGGTAGAAGATTTGGTTCTCATAGTGCCTAAGGATTAGACTAACTATGCTTCTTGAGCATGATACTATAGCTATGTCATGGGTAGAGCTTGATTGATAGGATAAGCTATAGGATAGAAATGCATGACCCCTGTCTATATGTGTGTGCCCGATAACTAGCTCACTTTGCATAAAATATTGAACGTGATCACCTCGTGTTTGTTGCTATGTGTGCTTAGGGGCTGATGGTCCAACCACGATAGGATAGGACTTGGGCAGAGGCAATTAGAATAGTGAAACTCCTGGAGCCCTTCAGGGATATGGCAAGGCCATGAAGATGATGTTCAAACGGATGGACTACCAGGGCAATGCTAGTTGTGGCCCCAATGTTGTAGAAGGTCACGGGCATGCCCGATTTGAAGAGTCGCAAGATGAAAAAGCCATCGTTTCGAGCTTTAAACCCAAACCAGGTTGATGAGTGGATTAAGAGTATGGAGAAGGTCTTTTAAATCGGTAACTCACTAGGAATAGAAGGTGACTTTTCTCCCTACATGCTTGGCAGATGCCAAGTTCTGGTGGATTGGCACTTGAACTGTTGGAGGCATTGGCACCATGATCAATTGGGAGATGTTCAAGACTTGTTTCTATGAGAAGTACTTTCCAACATCGTAAATGCCAAAGACATGGAATTCATGCAGTGACCCAAGGAGGGATGAGCATCATGTAGTACATTGCGAAGTTTGAGGTGATTAACTTTTGGGATTTTTAGGGAAACCCCGAAAGTTCTGGAAGTGCATTAAATATGAAGCTGGGTTGAAGGCGAAGGTTAATGTCACCGTTGCACACTTGGAGATTAGGGACTTTCCTACCCTCAACAAGTGTCACATCATTGAGGAGGAAGCTAAACGTGTCAAGGCGAGAATTTCACCAAGAAGCTGGCGCTACAAGCTCCAAGGTTCAACCCGCGATTCAACTCGCAAGGCCCCGGCAGACTTTTCATCATGGGGAAATAGTCCTAAAGGTAAGGCACCCTAAAGGGCCCCAATTGCACCCCTTAGGCCTACAGCAGACGTGCCCTGAATGTGAAAAGTCACATGGAGATCATTCTTGCTTGTTGGGCTAGGGAGTTTCTTCATGCGGGAAGCCTGGTCACTCGAAGAGAATGCACGGAAAGGAATCTAAGGTCCCAGCCCAAACCATGGACAAAGGAGGTATTTTTTGCCTAACACGGAAAACTGAGTAATGTCTAGACCTCATAGAAGGTAAGTCTATATGACTTTGGCGCAACTCATTCATTCATATCTCATGATAGTGTCAAGTCTTTGCAATTGTATGTGCTCAGAACTTCCTTTTGATCTTCCTTTTCTACACCATTGGTAAACCTTAAGGACTTTGAGTGTTGCTTAAATTGCCATTTCATTGTTGAAGGTAGACCTTTTATTCTAGATTTTTTTTCTTTGCTATGCATGGTCTAGACGTCAACATGGATTGGCTTACAATCAACGTGTAATGTTAAACTATTACACAAAGTTTGTCATCTTTCTCCCTATCCTACTTGCCTAGTAAACCTATAAGTCTTTACTTAAATAGTGAGGTCAACTGTTATGGGGAAGAGAGTAAGGGACATGTTCCTAGCCACTTGTGATGTAGAACTTGAGTAAAACATTGATGATGTACCCATAGTAAGAGACTATCTTGAGGTATTTGGATAAGATGTAACATCCAAGGTATATATATACATAAAAAATAAATAAATAAATAAAATTTAAATTAAGCTTTATTAGTTGGAATTTTCAAAATCCAATAACGAAGAATGATGAGAGTGATTCAATGTTTTTATAAAAAAAAAATGTGAATAGTGTTTTGCGGGCCGCAGGCTCGGGACAGCCAAAACCCTAGATTAGGGACCTGGAGGTGCGAAATTTTGAAAATATGGGGATGAGGTTAGAAGTACTTAGAATGAAAATTTCATGCTTAGAATTATTTTGGGTAATATGGAACTACCTATGGTATTTCACCCGTTCGTGAAATTTCAATATGCGATTTCTAACACGAAAGCTAATTTAACCTTTACAAAATGATTAACCTTATCTTTTTACATTACATGAATGGCTAAGATTCAATTTTGAATTTTAAAATTGAATCATAGCCATCCTTTTCATCTTTAAAGATTAGAAACTATCCTAGACTATTACATAACATTATGACATCATCACTTAAGAGATAAACATGAACCAAGGCTTCTTAAGAAGCCACAACTTCGCCACTTCAGAAGGAAAGAAGAAGATGGTTCCTCCATAGCCAAGAGCTTGAATTGGCTTTCAAATCCAAAAGCCCTAGCTTAGAGCCATTAAAACATAAACCTTCCTTCACTAAAATTGATCTACACTTCAATCTCTACCAATACAACCGATTAGAATTCCAAACCTCATCATATTCACCTCATCCATCACTGATCAGAGGGAGTTTGAAGGTGTTTTGGGAGTCTTGGAGTGGAGGACTCTCATCTTGAAACAAGCTAGAAACAAAGATAGACTAGCCTTCAAGTGTAGGGTTTTTCATAGTTCTTTCTCTTGAAAATTTTGCTAATCTGTTCTGACTGGTTTTATTTCGAAATTTTGATGGTATGTGGTTGATGATATATTGTTATTGATGTGTGAATTTTGGTGGTGGGTTTGGATGGTGTTAAAAAGGGGTTTTCACTAGAGGAAATCTGGACTAGGCTGCTGGTTCAGGCTGTCCTGCAAGCAGCAATTATGCACGAATTTTCTGATATATTTGTGGGTGTTTTCATAAGCTATAAAAATTATATGTTGAATAAAACACCTTAAACTAACTACATGAATTTTATTGGGTGTTAACTTTGAAGTTTACTACTTCAAAAAAATAGAACCGAATTGTGACTGGTGCTGCCTAAGTTGTTGAAACTGAAGCAATAAAGTTTCCAATTTTATTATCATAGCAAATGATTGAATGAATCCTTGAAATTTTTACCTGAAGTTAATAACATATTGAGGTATCACTGTGAATTTTATTGTGCACTAATTCAATCATTTGCTAGGGTTAAAAATTCTAAGAATCCGGGTCTGGTCTGTGAATTTGGTCCCTGACCACTAAATTTGTGCAATTTACTAAAGTAGCTAGAGAGTTCTACTTGTCCTGAAATTTTTACAGGTTATTCTAGACATTTGGGAGTGTCAGTGAGAATTTTTGTGGCATATGAATTGGCCATTTGATATAGAAATAAAATGCTACTATTAGCATAGTAAATCAGCCCAAGTGCTGAAATGGTAAACCACTAAAATGATGATAAAATGACACTTAGCCCAGGCATAAATTATATTCATGCATGATAGTTACTTTAAAGAGTTATTTAAGAGATATAAATGAGACCCTAATGTGATTGAATGCCTCTGAATGATGTATGCCATGCCTTGTAAAAAGAGAAATACATGATACGGTAACATGACAAAAGAGAATCTATAACTCCTAAATGGGCATGTTTTAACCTATGGGGAAAGAGAAACAAGGCTTATATGAGTTAAAGAGGGAAGGCAAAAATAAGACTTCCCTAAGAATGGTATGAGTCGGTAGACGTATCGGCTAGGAATAGAAGTGTGTGATTCGGAGGTGAAAAAAAAAATGAAGTCCGATGATCACGATAGGAATGAGCTCATGTCCTGAGCAGTCTATTGTCCTTTATAAAATTATCCACTCAGATGTTGCTTAGTGTGAAATCAAGCCTTCCCTATATGAAAGAAGAGGTAAAGATGAAATTAAGTTGGTTATTTATAAGATGATATGTACGATTATTATATTTGCTAATTTTATCAGCATTTTTGTATGAGACCTAATATAATATTCCTTACATGAATGACCTTATTAATTAGGCCTATCTATGCTAACAATTTCCCTATGAGAATTTTATAATATTCTCATCCCTATGTGCATGTATGTTGTATTGTGCTCAATCCAGATGCCGACCGTGATCTTCTTTCTTGATTCGCCAGTGGAGGTGGCATTATGACGCAGAGTTGGATCAATATGTAGTAGCGTATTCCAAGAGCGTATATTTCTTCACTCGTTCCTTTAGTAGCTTCGTTTTCACTCAGAGTTCAACCAGGTTTTCCTTTGATGGTGTGCCCTTCACCTGGCACACCCAGCTGTGTTCATACCCCTGCTGCACCACCTATGCCCCCTCCTGGAGATGGACCTTCTTCATCCTCCTCCTTCTGACCATCGGAGGGTCCAACGCCCAGGTGGAGGTGAGGCCATCATCCCAATGGCCAACGTTTCCTAGGAGGATGCTAGACCTATAGGGACTTTTGACTTGTATGTAGTTGCAGTGTACTGATGGGACCATGCCAGCCTCAGGCTGATTCTATTTGAAGTTATAAGATCCATTTTATGTGTATACGATTTTTGTGGATCTTAATATGAGTAGGCTAGGCTTTATGTTATCGATAGGTCTTTTGGATAAAAGTCCCAATGTAGCATCGTAGTGCTCTAACTTATCTACTAGTTGCGCATATGTACAAAATATATATATATAGTGGAGCTTTGGTGGTTGTTGTACCTTATGTTTTTATTTTATTTTATGTTAATTGTTTATATCTCTCGATTAGCCTATAGTATAATCAGGAGTAATACTCTCCTAATTATGATGCTACCTCTTTCGAGTAGTCAGAGTGTGGAGGGTGTTACATGATACAAAGTTCCCACAAGTGAGAGATAGATTTCTCTATAAGTTGGTCCCAGGATGGCCTATCTCCATAGCACCCTATAGGATGTCATCCTTAGAATTGACCGAATTAAAGACTCAATTAGAAGAGCTTTTGAAGAAGAGAATTGTGAGACCTAGTGCATCACCTTGGGGAGCCCCTTTGTTTGTAAAAAGAAAGATAGGAGTATGAGGCTTTGTATAGACTATAGGCAATTGAATCGAGTGGTGCAAAAATAAGTACCCTTTGGCTGGGATCGATGATTTGATTAATCACTTGAAGGGAGCGGTAGTGTTCTCAAAGATTGACTTGAGGTCAGGATATCATAAGAAAGAGTAAAGGATGAGGACATACCTGGCCCATTGAGTTACAATTATGTTGTTTGGTTTGACCAATGCTCCTCCTGTGTTCATGGACTACATGAATAGGATCTTTAGACCCTATTGGATGAGTTTGTGATTTTCATAGATGATATACTCTTCACCTTTAGACCCGGATGGCCACTTTGAGTTCAGTTATGTCATTTGGTTTGACCAATGCTCCTACCGTGTTCATGGACTACATGGATAGGATCTTTAGACGCTATTTGGATCAGTTTGTGATTGTTTTCATAGATGATATACTCTTCTATTTGAAGACCTGAAGAGCATGAGCATCATTTAAGGATGGTTTTAAAGATTTTGAAAGAAAAGAAGTTGTATGCGAAGTTGTCTAAGTGTGAATTTTGGCTGGATGAGGTGAAGTTTTTAGGACATGTAGTGTCAGAGGAGGTATCGCAGGAGATCCTAGTAAGATAGAGGTAGTGATTAGCTAGGAGAGACCACCATGGTGACTAAAATATGGAGCTTTTAAGGTTTGGCGGGATAGTCCTCAGTTATTAAGGGATTTTCTCATATTTCCTTACCCTTAACCAAGCTTACTAGGAAGAATGCCCCTTTTTCATGGACTCCAGAATATAAGAAGAGCTTCCAAAGCTGAAGATGAAGTTAACTACAACCCCATTGTTAGTTTTCCTTACCCAATGCGCCCCCTTTGAGGTTTATTGTGATGCTTCAAGGAAAGGTTTGGGCTATGTGTTGATGCAAAATAGGTAAGTGGTAGCTTATGCGTCCAAACAACTTAAGCCTCATGAAGCAAACTACCCCGGAATGACCTAGAGTTGCAATAATCTTGAAGAGGGATATATATATATATATATATATATATATATATATATATATATATATATATAAAAGTCATACAAAGCTTAAAAATATATAAAGAATCTCTAATAATATTTTAAAGTGCATTAGCTAAGTCCGGTCCTTATTTCCAGCATATTAGGTAGGTAGCATGTTTATTTTTCAATGAGATATTAATGATAACATGCTTATGGATATATGCAAAGAATGTGATGTATGCTTATGTGATTAATTACATGATAATTTATGGCATGTTGTGATTAAGAATGATTGATTGAGATGCATGTTTGATATGTTATACGGAAGTAAATTTGGGAAATTTTCCTAGCGATTATGCAGTTGAATTTTCACCAAATTTGTAGACTTAGAAAAATTATGGAATTTTGAGCATGAAATGATGATTGATAACTTATTTTATGTGCTCATGTTTGCATCTCTAAATGCCTTGCTAAGATTAATGGTGACATAAGACACATGGAAATGATCCTCTAGACTAGAATTGATGGTTATGAAGGTGATCCAATAGGGATCTTAGACTCCAGGAATTAATGGTTATGGGAGGTGACCCAAAGAGGTGATCCTTTAGACTCTAGGAATTAATGGTTATGAAAGGTGATCCTATGCCCCTTATCCTACACTCTGAGAGTTAGGAATTAGCTTTCGAGAAGATAAGTGTAGACTAGTGATAACTAGTTAGGTATGAGCTCATAACCTAGAACTCTCAAGAGGTGAAAGTATTAGGGTGGCACCCTAGAAGAGAACAAGAAAGTTAAGTCATCTAAGAGAGAAAGAGGAAATATTATATTAAAATGAATTATGTTCCTTATGTTATGATAATTCATTCAAGTCATGTGGTATGTTGCATAAGCATTGACATGTATTTCATAATATGGTATCCTGTATTCATAACATTAAGATTCATGCTAAAAGATACGGGCCTCGGATAACGGTATTTGAAACTTAATAAATGAGCTTCTTATTATCCATTATTTTCATAATGAAACCCAAGGTTCCTAGAGACGAAGATGATGACATTTGTTTGGAACGAAAGCTTCTCCTGAGATTCTTGTACAGGTTTCTCATTCCTCTCTTTTTCTTTTCCATCTCGTCTTCAGGGGGCATTGGTTACGTTAGTGATCTACGCGTGCTCCCACCTGGGAGATGCACTCGATCCTACCAACTAGTCTTATCATTTTGAAGGTCGTCTTTGTACTCCTACCAACCTTGCTCATGTGCTCGGATACCTTTTCCCTTCTCAGGAGCGTATTAGTAAGTGTTGATGGTGGACCTCTTGGAGTAGTTTTGAATATCTTGTTGAAAGGATAACCTTCTTTTGATATTTTGTTAGAAGTTATCTACTCTAGGCATATCCTAGTAGGAGTAGTAGGAGGAGATGTTTTAGTTCTCTATCCATATACTATTTATGTCTTTTCTGATGGCTATACTAGCCCAACCTCTATTGGTGGACATGATACCCTTTCGTAGTTTATTTTGGTGCGTGATGTGGAACGGTTAATACTTATGCTATTATTATATATGATGATGTGATTATGTTCATGTGATTGTTGTGTTTGTACTTGTGCATGCTGTGACGTTTTTATTTCTTCTTTATATGTGCGAGAGGACGGATGATGAGTTTTACTTAGTATGCACAGCTCATGTTTTGTCTTCAAACTTGAAAAAAAAATTATCCATATTTTTTCTAAAGTATTTTCAAGAGTTAACAACATAGACTTGAAACAAAAGAGTAAATTCTAATAATTAATTTAAATGCATCCTAGGTGTGTTGGGTTAAATATTAGGTTGTCACAAGAACACTAAGTGTTGAAGAGACTATCCACATAAAATTGAAAGAGCTTAGAAGGACTTTGTTGACGATGTGGAAGAACTTGAAGAAAACCTTGAGAAGTTAAACCAAGGAACCCTCTAATGCAAGCAAATGAAAAGCACAATCTTCAGAAAGTAAGCTTTAGAATAAGGACATTTCATAAAAGCTTACTCAGAACTCCAAAGCCCTCAAGAAAGTGAGATCTTTGAACATGAAGAAGAATAATCTGAAGATGAAAGAGAAGCTATAAACATCATCGTTATAGAAACTACAGAGGAGTTTATGATCTTAAAGCAGTTTCTTAAAACAAAGTTCTAGGGGATATTTCAAGGGTGTGAGGACAAATCCTCCCTTAGAAATGTGTCCAATTGTGCCTTTATTCCTACCATCAAGCCTGAATTGTATTGAAGATGCTTTGAATGACCTAAGGTAGACTGAGATGATTAAGCTTGGTTGGAGTTGAATGGCTTAATTCAACAACTAGAATGAACAAGGATCACCTTACACTTTCAGGTTGAAGTTTAGAGATGTGTTTGAGTTTGTTTGTGTTTTAGAAAGATATAGGGCACACTCAAGAGAAGATGAGCAGGTGAGTAATAAGTCTTGTTTGATCGCGACAAGTTGCGCATGATAATCAGTGTAGTTCTTTACGTAAGAACAAAAGGAAGTTCTTCACAAGGGAAGAAAACTAAGAAAGTCTATTGATGATCTGTCGTGTATTACATTGAGTCCTTATTTATAGTCTTAGTGGGCTATAGAAAAGTCCCACTACACAAGCCACTAAGCATTGCAACCACTACTATTCCGATTAAGTATTGAAGTCCCACTATCATAAGCTTAAGTGGGTTGTAGAAAAATCCCACTACAAAAGCCACTAAGCATTAAGTTGCAACCTTTACCCATTATCATTTCCACTCAGCATTATAGTCCAACTTAACCCACTATCATTCCCACGTTACCAATATCTTTCATAATTTTCTAGGAACTCTTAAAACACTTAAAACTGATTAGAAAACAACTAAAAAGCATCTAAAAAGGGAGACTAAAAGTGCACAAAATCACAAGAAAATAAGATAAATTACACCTAATTTAAACTAATTATTCCAACCTAATGTGTTTGCAACTTGATCAATTGAATTGGGCTTCATCTTTAGGCCTTCAAGTGGCTTCTTCATGTTAGACTTGGCTATTCTTCAACCTAATAAGAATGATCCATTTTGGGAACTCATGCTCAATGAATTGTTCTTGATCTTTGCTTCCATGACTAGTCCTTGAAGCTTCTTTTAGCCTTTTTGCTCTTGCTCTAGTCATTGGTCCATCCATGCATTGCAATTGATCTTGAACTTTGTTGGCCTTGGTTGAATTCTCATCATGGACATTATGCAGAGGTTGACCAGTTAGAGAGAAGCAAAGTCTAGATGCTCATGGAAAGGCCCAAAGGAAAAACCATCATTGGAACCAAATGGGTGTTCAGAATAAGCTTGATGAACCTGGCAAGGTTACAAAACAAAGCAAGGTTGGTTGCACAAGGTTATAATCAACAAGAGGGGATTGATTATGATAAAACCTTTGCACTAGTAGTTAGACCAAAAGCCATAAGAATGCCACTTGTTTTGATGCCTGTAAGGATTCACTTCTATCAAATGGATGTTAAGTCTATATTCCTAAGCGGATTCCCCTTAGAGGAAGTTTAAGTGAAGTAGCCTCCAGGTTTTGAGAGTGAAAACCTTCCCAACCATGTCTTTTAACACCCTGAAAATTATTTAAAAATTAATTTGAGCTTCTTAGTTATAATTTCAAAAAATTGAAAGTTTAGCAATGATGAGGATGACCCAACAGACCTATAAAAAAAAAATTTAGAGCCAATCAAATAGCAGAAAACCATAGAATTAGGACCTGAAGATGCAAAATTGAGAAAGAAGAGTTGAGGTTAGAAATAGTTAGGAATAGAATTTATACCTAGAATTAATTTTCATGTAATGTTTGATTACAGAGTATGGTGTTTTTTGGTAGAGTTTTGATGTGTGGTTTTAACATACAAGTTACTTGGTAGCCAAGTAACATTTATCAACCATTTTATGCAAGATGGAGAGCAAGGATTGAAACTTGACAAGTAAGTTTCAATCATGGCCTTTCATTTATTATATTTTACTCGAGCTAATGTCTCATTCGTTCGAATGGATTTCGATGAATTTTAACACAGAAACTATTTGCTCCCAAGCTAAAGTGAACCACTTATCCTGAGCCAAGTGGATGGCCAAGATTCATTCTTTGACTACCCAATCAAATCCTAGCCATTCATATAATTTCTTTTCCAAAAAAGAAGAAATTTAGACTTTACCTACATAATTACTACACCTATATCAAGATAAACATCAAGCTACCCAACCTTATCACTCCAAGACCTCTAATTTTGGCCAAGACCTCTAAAATCAGGCTCCATGTTTCTTTCTTCCAAAACCTCCATTAACAAGCTTCAAAGCTTGCAAAGCCTAGTTCAAAGTCACTAAAACACTAAGATCCTTTCACAAAACTTGTTTTACTCCTCACAATCTATCAACTAATCGATTGGAATTTCATTTCCTCGCCATTTTCTCACCCTGATATCTCACTTCCTCACTGCCGAAGGAAGGTTTTGGGCTTGAATTAGTGGCCTTGAAGTAAAGGAAATCAATCTTGGAGCACCTTGGAGCTAAGGATCCACTAGTTTCCAAAAGTAGGCATTTTAAACCTCTTTACTTCAACTTTGCTTTTGGAATTTTCTTACTTGATTTCACTGAATATTTTCTCCTTCCTTTTTTTTTTTTTTTTTGGGTTTGAATCTTCCTTTTTCTTTCTTT
This sequence comes from Dalbergia oliveri, assembly GCA_030441495.1. Classification (NCBI taxonomy): domain Eukaryota; kingdom Viridiplantae; phylum Streptophyta; class Magnoliopsida; order Fabales; family Fabaceae; genus Dalbergia; species Dalbergia oliveri. The sequence goes on from JAMLFY010000025.1 coordinate 540,992, forward strand.
CTTTTTTTGGTTTTGTTGTTGTTACATGATTGAAAACCATGACTTGATGATGAGGAATATTGATGGTGAAGTTGATACCACTATAAGGTTAACCTCTAAAGCCCAAGGTTTAGCTCATTTTCATTTTTAAAGAATGATGCTTGTAGAATACTTGTTATTTCTTTTAAAATATTTTCCTTTCTTTGATGTTCAAGGCCATAGCTTGATAATGAAGGTTTCTTAATATTTGGTTGTGAAACCATCATGTCAACCTAAAGCTCAAGGCTTGATTTTTGGTTTCACAAAGTGTGAGAAATGGTTTATCGTGGGTTGTCTTTCTTGCTTTTTCTTGAGCTTGATGGTGAGTCTAGAGAAATGAGGTTCTTTGAACCATGGTATCAAAAGACTCTAAAGCTCATTTCATTTTGTTAAGATTGATTTGGTCACGCCCAATTTTTACATTTTTCTAGTCAGAACCAAATTAATAGGTAAATATTATATAAAACAGACCAAACAATTTAATAAAGGAATATAATGTTAGAAGAGAAGTTAGGAGCAATTTGTGCAAGTATTTGCAACAGAATTTCTGTAAGTGTAAAATGACCAAAATGCCCTGAAGGTTATTTTAGGAAGATGAAGATCGTGACCCCACCCATCTTCAAGGGGATGTTTTGATGTTAATAAGGGATTGTTTGTGTTATGTGTGTTAATAGATGAGAAGAATCCTAATTTTGACTAGGACACGCGAAATGACCAAAACGTCCTTGGATCTTTAAGCATTACAGGATTGCCGTGCTAAACTGAGCCCGAACCTCACTAAAATGTGTAAAAGGTGTTTTTAAGCCATGATTAACCATTGGTTAAGCTTTTCGGTGGTCTTGGACAATTTTTAAGTAAAATGACCGTTTTGCCATCTCTTTGTAGTTTTACAAATTTTGAGATTTTTGATTCGTCTCACAAAAACCTGACAATATTAGGCTCAAATTAAAGCTTATTAAATTCTAATTATTCTGTAGAGTAAAATTCTTTATTTAAATTGATAAACCTAAAATTGCTTTAAACACTCAATTGCTTCTAGGTACACACCTAAGCCTTAACCGTAAATTCTCTAAATTGCATGAATACCTTGCCTACACTAAATAGTACATGGAACACACAAAACCCTCTTCCATGAGGCTGTAATGCACAAAATAATTCAGCCATAATCATTAGAATTATTGCAAGATAATGCACTAAAACAAAATGCCAAAAATTCCCTAAAACATGGCATAAAACATGCCTTAAACAATGATTTTCCTCCCTTTGTTCATGAAAAATCCAAAAATTATGCCTCCTCCTTTTGTCCATACATGAACTTAAATCCTCTATAAATAGGCATGCTTAAGGAGTCTTAGATGCTTGCTCAAAATTGTACACATTTCTAGTTTTTCCAAACACCAAAAGCTTCATTTCCTCCTCCCTCTTGGCTGAATTCTTCTTCAAGTTTTCAAGAATATTTCTTTCATTTCACTCCAGAGAACCAGTCTCTTCCTTTCCTTCAAAAATAGGTAGGTCAGAGTTTGTTTTCATTCTATGTTTTGCTAAGTGTTGTTCTTGGTTCAAAATGATGATTTCATGGATTTTCTCTAGTTTTTCCATTTGGTTTTCTTCTTTCTTTTTCTTTAACCAATTCGGCCATATGGCCTAGGTGGGACTAAGTGATCACTGATGGGGACCTTGAAGGTGGGTTGTGAATCCATCACAAGTTAGGCCTCTAAGGCTTGAAAGTTCCACTTGATGCAAAACTTTAAAGAATGATGTTTTTATGATGATTTTATGATCTTGA
>JAMLFY010000025.1:543295-578179 GCA_030441495.1 Dalbergia oliveri
TTCAAATAAAATTTGGTAGGGAGTTGTTTTCTAAGCTTAATCGGAGTATTGACAAGTGTTGTTCTTGGTTAAAAATGATGATTTTATGTACTTTCTTCTTGCTTCATATTTTCGATTTTCCTTCTCCTTTCTTCTTGTATATTTCGGCCTTGTGGCATTTGTAATGATGAGACCATGGTTTGATGATGAGGTTCTTGAGTATTGGTTGCAAGAGCTTTCACAAGTTAGACCTCTAAAACTTGAAGGTTTCATTAGTTTTCAAAGTTTTGAAGCAACTATGTTTTTATGATAAAAGTCTTGAGTTTAAAACTTGAAAAATATATTGACAGTTGTGTTTCATTTCTTGTTAAGCTTTGTTTTAGTTTAAAATTATGTTCAACAATTTTTCATTTCTAGATGACTCTTTAACTTCTCCTTTTCTTGCCATTTGATTTCGGCCCAAGGCCTAAGAAAGTTTTCTAGGATAGCTTAATAATGAAATCTTTAAAGCTCACTTTGTCTTGCTAAGATATATATATTGGGTTGAAATTATAATTCTTTTAAAGTCTTGGCTATCTAGTGAAGAAATAAAATAAACTTGCATCCATGTTTATGTTTATGCCTTGCACAACCATGTACTTTCAATGTCATTACTAAATTCTCAAGAATGAATAAATGAACTTGCATATTCATGTTTAAATTTCCAAGCTTGCATTTCATGTTTATGTTTCAAGTTGTCACTTAATCTTCAAAGATAATAAAGAGGATGCATCTCATATTTATTTATGCTCTCACTTTATTTATAATGGCTAAAAGAATCAATACATGGCATGTTTATTTATGTCATCGCCTAAAGATCCTAGAGCTAAAAGACTTTCCCAAGTATCACAAGCAAAGTTGGAACCATGGTAATAAGAACTCTAAAGCTCACTTTCAATTTCCTTAAGATTATTGGAGTCAAAGAATTCATTCTTTACGAAGTCTCAGTTTTGGAGCTTAATAAGATGTAATAAGAATTCTCTTCTCTCTTCAGAACCAAGTGGACTCGGCGCGCTAGGTTTCTTATTTTTCTTTTATTAAGATTCTTTTCTTCTTCTTAAACTGATGCGGACTACCGCTTCAAGCTTCTTATTTATTTCAAGCACTTGCATCATGTTTAAATTTCAAGTCTTGCATATCATGTTTATATTTCCAAGTTATCACCTTATAAAGACAAGATTAAAATGAGGTTGCATAGCATGTTTATGATTCTAGTTATCACCTAAATCTCTAAAGCTTAAGACTTGCTACTTTTATCTTAAGTGAAAATTTTAATCATGAATATTCTTTCAATGTATAAATTGGCCTCATGATTAAGGAAGGCCTAAGTCCTATGATTTATTTCAAGTTTAACAAAAAGAATTAGTTTCTAAAGGAGTTTTGAGGTTTTACAAATATTTTACGGTAAACTAATATCACATATGTACTGAAATGTGACTTTAAGCAATTATATGAGGTTCATGATTCGGCTACTAATCTGAGTTTAGTACTATTGTATGATGATGGTTTAATATGTTTAAAGTTGTTATAATTATGGTTTATTGCTAAAGGAATGATTCTATGAATGTTAAGAGATAAAACTAGCTTCCTAGAAGTTAAAAGCAAGATTTCTAAAATCTAGAGAATGAAATTTATACATTCTAGGAACCCTTAAAAGCTATAAGAATCAGATTTTATTATGTCTAGATAAGTGAAAATGATTCATAATTGGTTTAATAATTAATTTTAGCATGATAGGGAAACTGGTAACAAGAAAGGGTTAAAGATGCAACTTCTAGCACACGTAAAGCCTTAGATATAACGTATTGCCTATGCTGTCCCATGTGGTTTAATAATGTACTTGAAGGTTATGATTAGGGATAATAATGATAATGAATCCCTTAGATGCATAAGAAAGTAACATAATGATTGAGGTTACCTGGTTCTAAAGTAGGTTGTTTAAGGAGTTTTTCGGTAAGGATTTATGATGATGCCTCTTTGATGTTTGAAATAATAAGTCTATGTAGTGATTAGATGCTTATTAAATATTTGATTTCATTAAATGCCTTCATGGTTTGCATGTTATAGTTGGTGTTGCAAAACAATGAGAATGTTTTATGCATCCTGATTATTTATGAATTGGGAGTTGTATTATGATATAACATGCAAAGACTTAATGGTGACTTAAAATTATGAGAAAATGATCCTTTGGACCCGTCAGACTATAGGTGGTGAAAAGGTGATCCTAAGAAATGATCCTTAGACCTACTCAACTATAGGTGGTGAAAGGTGATTCTTGCCCCCTAGCAATTCTTTTCAAAAGGGTAGAGTTGGGAGCTTTAACTTATCAAAAGGGATAAGTATATGCTAGTGACGACTAGTAAAGTATGAGCTCATAACCTAGATTACTCCTAAAAGGGTGGAGTATAGGGTGTTACACGTTAGGCCACGTGCAAGGACTCAAACAATTCATGCTGTATGTCCCAGGTAAAGGATTAGCGTCATGGGTAGGCTTTAGGGGGAAGGGTTGCCTTTAGCTGGTGGTATCTTTTGGGACTTTTCATGTCGCTATTATGTTTTTCATGTTTCTTTTCTTGTATTTCTTCTCTTATATTGCAAGCTCTGCCCACTTATATGGATATGACTTTATGCCTTTTATGTTTACAGTTAATGTACTAAACTATGATATTTAATGTTATGATGGTTGATTCTATGGTTGAGGTGTTCTTATTTGCTTTTGTATTGTATGATTTATTTTCTTCTCCATTTACGTTTCGCTTATGTTGCACAATGGCTTGCATTTTGTTTTAGGTATTCAAAAAAAAATTTACCCATATTTTCGCTAAGTAATTTACAAATGAGTTTTGAAGGGAAGTAATAACTAATAATTAATCTTAATACGTAGGCGTGTTAGGTTAAATATTAGGTGTTACATTGACATTAATCAGAAATAGAAAAGTAATTTGACCAAACTCAAACAATGAATATTGCTTTAACGGTTCATTCACAAACCCAATTCTTAAGACTAGGCATAATTGGTAGTACTATTCATAAATCAACCAAAGCAAAAAAAAAAAAATAGTAATCATTATAATGTTAAAATAAAAACCTTTGATATGGCACGCTTCATAGTTTTTGTGACTTGTTCTTGGCCAAATGCACCTTGAATTGATTTTAAAGTTGCACTCTTGTTTATTCGTGAACTATATTCAGCTAGCATATTAGTTGAAAGAGATTCAAAAGGGAAAGTAAATGATTTGAAACAAAAGACGTGTCACTTGTCACTAACAGCAGGTTTACAATGATTTGGTTACTTTGAGCTGTTCCCCAGATAAAAAAGAATAATTGCATGTAGTGGGAACACACCACTTGGATGAGCCTAAATCTCAATCATTTATTGGTGTTATTTTAAGAACCCAACTAGAGCACTCACTAATAAGGATATAATATAATAATATATAGTAACAATTAAAAGAGTATAGCAACTTTCTAAAGTTATACCAATTTAGAATTGGATGTGTTCATCTAGTCAACATAATCATCATATTTAACATGAGGCACAAATAGGCCCATAAATTAGTGACAACATTTTCAAAAGCGGATTGTTTAGATTTTTAGCTTCTAAGAGTATGTGTAATCCAACAAAATTCACCCATAATGTATACAAACAACTATCCTCGTAAGGCTTATACAGAAATGCAAGCCAGATGATGTCCCGTTTATATAAAACCCAAAAAAAAAAAAGCAAAAGCAACAACAAAGACAATAACAGTACATTAACAAAAACAAAGTGTTAAATCACAAATGACACGGTACCATGCCAAGTGTGTGATAAGGGATTATTCTCCATTAGAACCCAGCAACATCATCTTCGATAGAATAAGCTTTTGCACGCCCTAAAACCAAACCAAAGTTCTTGTATAATATAATTAAAAAAGAAAAAAGGCATTGAAATAATTAGAATAACCTACCAACACAACGCCATCTTTGCATTTGATCCCTATGACAATCTGAATAATATTAGATTATAAGATCCCATTACACAAAACAATAAAAAAAAAGAATCGTTCAATTACTCCAAAAATTAGCCCAACTAAAACCCACCCTTAATGGAGCAAAAAGTGACCTAATTTCTAAGGACAACTTTTACTAATTTCTTTACCCTAAAACCCTAACTCAAATCGGTGGTTCTAAGTGACCCATCATTCGAGGCAAACCCAAACAAGGAAGAAAGACGAGAAAGGGAAAGGGTACCTACTATGTTGTTCTTTTGAGGCAAAATAAAGAGATTGGTAAAGCTTCTTCTTCTTTCGCTACTATCCTCACTGACGCACTCTGGCTCTGCTACTCATAGTTACAAGTAAAATGATTGAAGTAAAATGTAACATCCCACTGGTGCTTTATGGATTAGATGTCCCCACAAACCAACACGGGTCTTTTCAACATGCTTGTCCTACTCACACGTTTCCTGGGAAAACTTCCAGGAGGTCACCCATCCCAAAATTACCAAAGTCAGACGCTTAACTATGGAGTTCTTTCATGATAGGCTACAGAAAAGAAATGCATATTTGTGGCATAGGTAGTACCAATCAATTCATATAAGCCCTCCCTTAATTTCTAGTCCCATACCTCTGCGGTAAGATTCTTAGATCGGGTGTGTAATCGGTTCATTCATGTACCCATTCCGCTGAAGGCGGGGCCGCTCCTTGTAGATCCTCTCGACAGGCGGAACACGCTCCCTACCTCGTCCAGAGCGTTACATGCCCACCGGCTTCCGCTTGGTTCGTCCCCGAACCACACCGTCCTGGGATAGGTGTAGGCTCTAATACCATTTGTAACATGCCATATTTGCTTTATGGATCGCAATCCCCACAAACCAACACGGGGTCTTTCAACGTGCTTTGTCCTTCTCACACGTTTTCATGTTAAACTTCCCAGGAGGTCACCCCATCCAAATTTACCCAAGTCAAGCACGCTTAACTATGGAGTTCTTTCATGATAGGCTACGAAAAGAAAGATGCATCTTTGTGGCATAGGTAGTACCAATCAATATATAAGCCCTCCTTAACTGATAGTCCCATCTCTGACTCAGGTCCCTAGTTCGGATGTTGTGGTTTCAGTTTCATAGTTTACCTCAGCTTGGAGGGGCTCCTTGTCCTACGTCCTCTCGCAGACGATCACTCCTACCTCGTCCCGGGCGTTACATGTAATGTAACATCCTCCCAAGTGCAATGTCATCCTTAAGTAATGACATTATCCTTAGAGGTTACTTATAATTTAGTGGACCTTTCTTAGTTGTCTATGGCAAGAGTGATCGAGTCGAATTATGTAGTGACTAGCTCATGGTTCTATCAAAATATAAGCAAGGAAACAAAATATTTATTTAGTATACGTCAAGTACAAAAGGGAGCTCTTTTATAAGCTTTAGTACACATATGTTCCTTACTATATTCAGGATACATATACATATCTAAGTACAACAGATTAAAATTCTCCACTACTAAGCTCCAGAAATTCCAATTAAGTCTTTTTCTTGTAGGGCTTCAGTATCCTCTGGAATTAACCTGGAGACGAACCGGAAACAAACACATAGGGGTGAGAATTCTAAAATTCTAATTAGGCATCCCAAAACATATAATGAAACTCATGTCATCGTTTCGTCCAGCCACTTCGGTTTGTTAGTAAAATGTCAGCATGCAACATATATCAAAGATTCATTTTAAAGTTCAAAAGTCATTCTTCCGAAGTGGATTTATTTTAATTACTCCATCACTCAGTATACATGTCATACTATTCCACATCATAATAATTCATTTTCAACTTTACGTGCCCTCGGTACATGAATGGGGTCTTTTCTTGCTTTCGGACTAAAGGGGTCTCCCATGCCCTTTACACATTCAGGGGGATTTGTTCAGTGCCCTTTATGCATTTAGGGGACCTTTCTGGTGCCCTCTATAGACTAAAGGGACCTTCCATGCCCTTTACACATTAAGGGGACTTATTCTCCACTTGATACATACTTCAACCTTAAGCTTACATTACTACATACACTAGCATAGTTTCTAAATTTCATAACATTTCAACCCTATATATCAGTCAATCACAAGTGATTCCCATTCACTCCCCATAAATCAATTGTTAATGTCACTAACATGCATTCATATACATCATACTTGAACTAGAGTTCACTTGACTCCTAGATCAAGAGTTTAATTCATTTTCAATACAAGGACAGCATTTGGTAGAATTTAGGCTTATGGAGAATGATTTAGTTCACAAATCAAACAATCAATTTAAAGGCTGTGAAAATTTCCTGAGGTACCTCAATATGTCCACAACACTCCATAAAAATTTCAACAAAAAAGGATCTCTCTAACTCCCTCAATAAATTGTACAAATTCAGTGGTTAGGGACCACCAATTCAGCTAGACAGAGTTCTCATAATTTTTAACCCTAGAAAATAATTGAATAAATTCAAAACAAAAATTTGAACTTCATGATGTGATAAACACTCTGTAAAAATTTCAAAGGAAAAATCAATCGTTTACTATGTTAAAAAATTTGGCAAACTTCATAGCTTCAGTTCCACAAATCCAGGCAGCATAGACACACTTCAGTTCTTGATTTTTTTAAGGCATTAGGAGTTAAATTAAAGCCCAAGAAAATTTGTGGAACTATCCTAGGATGTTGGCTTTAACATATATTTTTTATAGCTCATGAAAATGCCCACAATAATGCCAGAAAATTCGTGAACAATCCCTACAGAAGAATTCCGAAAATCCAGCAGCATAGTTCAAAATTCCTTTTGACAAAAATAATTTCTAATATCATCCAAACACCACACCAAAATTAATACATCAATATTCATATGCTATCAACCAATGAAACTAAAAATATAGGCTCAATCAAATCATAAATTTCCAGAGCAAATTTGAAAGAAAAGTGGATGAGTAAGGCCCTACTTGACTCTTTGAAGCTTAAACTCTTGTTCTTAACTTTGCTCAAGGATCCTCCACCAATTTCTTGATCTAACCCTCTCTCTAATCCTCTTACAACACTGTAAATAACAGCTAACTTGATGCTATGGTGAGATAAGGGTTGTGTAATAAGGAATTGATTCAAGTTTTCAAGAGGTAAGTTTGTGTTTGTGACAAAACATATGGATGTTTGATGTTGTGGCTTAGTGTTCTTAGTATGTTTTTTATGTTTTTGAAGAAGAAAAAGATGGAAGAATGGCTGAATGGAGTTCTGGCCGAGACTTAAGGAAGAAGAAATGATGAATTTTGATTTATTTTCTTTTTCATTTGAAGATAATGCATACATTAATGAATTATGCAATGTGTTTCTTGAAGATAATTTTGTGCAATTTTGTAACATCCTCATTGGCTCATAGAAAAGGGCAATGGTGTGGCCTATTAAGCCACACACTTGTCATATTATGTGTCTAATTTGCACTATAAATTTCATATGTAAGAAACTACACACCGTAATTTAACCAACGGTAAAATACCATATGTAAAATAGATGTTTCCTGAAAATAAATTCCAGGTCTAAAATTCTTATTTCTAATATTTTCTAACCTCAATTCTATATTTTTTTTTCAGTCCAGGGCATTTCCTGGTCCAGGATTGGGTTTTTAGGACGGCCTGTGGGGCCCACAAGATTACTATTCACCGGCCAAATTTTATTTTTTTGGTCAATTGGGCCACCCTCATCATTGCTATACTATTAGATTTTTGAAATTACGAATAACAAAGCTCAAATTAATTTTTAAATAATTTTTGGGGTGTTACACAAAACGGATGATGGCTAGTTGGGTAGCTAGCTCTTCTCGTTTGTTCTCTCTAGTGCGATCTTCAAACCGAGACGACAACATGGGTGGGAGGCGGATTGAGATATGATGCGGTGGGGCGGTGAGGTAGTGGGGCTAGTTCTGAGGTGAGGCGCATATAGGTTTTCTCAAAGAAGGGGATGTACTTCTAATTTTCCTTTGCTAGACACGGAAAGAAAAGAGGATTAGTTTAGGTTTCTAAAAATTTATTTCATTTTATTTCTTTAAAAAAATTTAGCGGGTTACAATGGTAAACCACTTTGATTCACTTTGATTTGTAGCGGGTAGTAAACCGCTAAAAACAAAAATATAGCGGTGGTTAGACAAACCGCCACTAAAAACCGCCGCAAAGAAGCATTTTTCTAGTAGTGAGGTGGGGGTGATAATGACAAAGAGATACAGTCATGCAGCCAACGAGAGAGCGAGCCTATTCGTGAGGGCGCCACCCGTCCTCGCAGAGGTGCCATGTTACCAACGGGACTTTGTGCCACACAAGACGGGCTGGTAATGGATTTTACACTAGGTAGGAGTAGTGAAAGGAGGGATCTTGTGGTTTGTTTTTGTATTCGTTTGTCTGCTGGATTCCTGTTACTTAACTTAAGCTCTGGTGGGTAGTGTAGTTTGGTGCTTGATGTGGAACGTTAATACTTATGCTATAATTATGTATGATGATGTGGTTATGTTCATGTGATTGTTTTATGCACGTGTGTAACTCATTTTTATTCTTCTCTATATGTGCGAGATAGATGATGGGTTTTACTTAGTATGTGAACTCACATTTTGTTTTCAAAGTTAAAAAAAAAATTTACATGTAATTTTATTAAAGTATTTTTCAAGAGTTTAAATTAAAGAACTAGAACAAAAGGGTGATAACTAATAATTAACTAAATACGTCCTAGGTGTGTTGAGTTAAATATTAGATGTTAAGTATGCATCATAGATTTACATCATGTAACCTTATGCTTTAATATGTGTTTTTAATTTTAGCATAGACTTGTCTATGTGAATGTATGTGGTTAAGAATGTGCATGATGTATGTGATTGAATTATTGTATTGTCTTCTTAATCTAATGACTTAGATTTATTCTTGTTTAAAGATAAGTCTAGGGATTTGTGCAAATGACATTGTTATAATTATTAAAGTAGTGGCATTGTAGTAATTTCTATAACTAAGACAAGGATATTTTTGTAATTAAACACCTGGAGGGTATTCTTGTAATTCTAATTATAGAGTAGGGGTATCTTTGTCATTTATTAATAAGGCAATGGTAGTTTAGTAATTCCCTTTACATAGCAAGGGTGTTTTCGTAATTTCAATTAAGTGATGGCATTTTTATAATTCTTTACATTTTCTCTAGACTCACTTGAATATTCTAATAATATTTGTTATGTTTCATAGCACTTGTCTAGATTCTATTGGTTTTACTCTTTTCATCTAAATCATTAATTAGGATTAATTGATATTTATCCTAGTTATGAATTTGGGGATGCTACAACCCATATTTATGCACACATGTGGCTTGTGTTTTGGTTTTTAGTTCAAAAAAGTTAGCCATATTTTTATTACTTGTATTTTAAAGAAGAATAAATTAAGTTCTAGACAAAGGCATAACAACTAAAAATTAACCATAATGCGACTCGAGCGTATTAGGTTAAAAGTTAAGGTGCTATAGTGAGGACTAAGCAAACATTCACCCCCAATTCTACCTTCTAGATTGCCTTTCAACTTAGGCTTGTTTGTGCAAAAGCCTTTAGAAATTTGGCATAGCGTGAAATTTGTTTGATTGCATCCAAGAGGTATGTTCACCTCTACTTTTCTGAAAGTTTCTAGCAACTGGATCAAGTTTTGCTCCATTGCTTTCCTAGGTTTCATCCTGAGGGAATGACAATGGAGGAGTAGGGTCTTGAAACAAGCTTGTGAAGCGCTGCGTACTTGCAGAAAGTTTCTTGCTTTCTCCTCCTCGGCTAAGTGTTGTAACGCTCCTTTAGCACTGTGGTCGCAGAATCTTCTTCGGGCCTATTTTTCTCCTATTTGTCTTCCCTCCATGTAACACCTTAATATTTAACCTAACATGCCTAGGACGTATTGAGATTAATTATTAGTTATTACTCTTTTGATCCATTCTTTAAATTCATTTTATCAAAATACTTAGCAAAATATGGTGAAATTTTCTTTTGAAACATAAAACAAAACGTGACCCACGCATCCTGGATAAGTAACATTATTCGCATGCATAGAAAAGAGAATTAAAACAAACAAGTCAATAGTACTAACACATTACACATCCAAACATTATAATATCACAAATATTAACCATGCCATCAATAAGAGTTTTGTCAAATACAAATATCCGAAAACGAATAATAAGCCAACACGAGCATAATAATCTAGCATATTTTTTTCTCCCTACTCCTATTTAAGGGTAGCCCAAATCGAAAAGCATCAGCATTCGTCATGAACATTGCCATCAACCTTTGAAGACGAGATGGAAAGAAAAGAAAAGGGAGTGAGAACTTATAAAAGAATCTCGTAGGGTACTCACCTCATAATGCATTGTGTCATCATCATCGTCCTCAGGAACCTCGGGTTTCATTATGAAAATGTGAGCATGCATAAGGTTCTTTTATTAATTCCAAATACCTTTAGCTAAGTTCGTGTCTTTTAGCATGAATCTTAATGTTATGAATGCAACATACTATATCATGAATGCATGTCTATACCATATGCAACATATAATAAAATACACATTGAATGAACATAACATAACATATGCAATTTATTCCAACATAGTTCATTCGTTTAGGTGACTTAAAACTTCTTATTCTCTTTTCTTTGGGGCCACCCTAATACTCTCCCTTTTGAGAGTTCTAGGTTATGAGCTCATACCTCACTAGTCGTCACTAGCGTATACTTATCCCTTTTGATAAGCTAAAGTCCCGACTTAAAGTACGGGTTAGGGGCAAGAATCACCTTTTCACCACCTATAGTTTGATAGGTCCAAAGGATCATTTTCTCATATTTTCAGTCACCATTTAAGTCTTAGCATGTTATATCAAGATGTAGTACATAATGCATAAATATTATAACTCATCATATATCTTCATTTCATGCTCATAAAAACTTTATAAAATTATGCATCTCAATGAATTAAATATAACTATAACATGCCATATAATTTCAATACATGAACATAGCCATCTTAAGATATCATTCACATTTATTTTATCAAATTATCAATATTTACACATAAGCCCCAAAGGGGTCAAATTGTTTCTCAAGGGTTATGGGTCAAAGTGCAAAGTTGCTAAATTTTGATATTTTAACAAAGGCCAACACTTCCAAAACTATTTCTAAACATTATACATGGTATTTTAAATACATAGACACATCAAAGAGAATTACTAACTCTTATAAGAATCCTTTGATTACATAATTGAATAACCTTAAATTAGTAGCCAATATTTATAATTCTAGAACTTTCAAAATTTACGGTTTTACATATTTCTAGTTACTAGTTTTTCATTGATCTTATATCAAGATGTTATAGACATATAAGACTTTTAAAATAAAATCACTTTAGGCCTACCTTAATCATGAGGCCGATTTATACATTGAAAGAATATTCATGATTAAAATTTTCACTTAAATAAAAGGAGCAAGTCTTGAGCTTTAGAGATTTAGATGATAACTAGAATCATAAACGTGCTATGCAACCTCATTTTAATCTTGTCTTTATAAGGTGATAACTTGGGAATATAAACATGATATGCAAGGCTTTGAAATAAACATGATATGCAAGTCCATTTCCTTATCTTTAAGATTTAAGGTGACGACTTGAAAATTAAACGTGATATGCAAGACTTGAAATTTAAACATGATATGCAAGTCCATATTATTATATTCAAGAATTAAGGTGATTTGCTTGGAATATAAATATGATTATGCAAGGCTTGGAAATATAAACATGATGCAAGACCTTGAAATATAAACATGATGCAAGTTCATTTACTTATCTTTGAGGATTTAGGTGATGACTTGAAATATAAACATGAATGCAAAGCTTGGAATTAAACATGATGCAAAGCTTAAAATTAAACATGATGCAAGTTCCTTATTATATCTTGTTAAGCTCAAAACTCAAGACTTCTTAAAGAATGAACTCTTTAACTCCAATTTATCTTAACAAAGAATAAGTGAGCTTTAGAGTTCTCATTCCAATGGTTCTAAGAACCTTATTTCATGAACTCATCATCAAGCTCAAAGAGAATCGTTTTAAAGGAAACTAACAATTTTTCCATAAATCTTTTGACAATCAAAACTAAACCTTGAGCTTTAGAGGTCCATTATATGATGGATTCATAATCACCACCATGGTTCCTCATCATCAAGCATGGTCATTAACAAACCACAAAATCCGGAATTTTAAGCAAAGAAACAAGAAGAATAACATGAAATAAACTCCCTACCAAGTTGTTTCTTGTTTCCAAAAGATTAAGCTTGAGCTTATAAGAAGTGAGAACAATAAAAATCTGATGCTAGTGAGGGTGATAGATTCGGCCAAGAGAGATTTGGGTGGAGGAAGGATTTTTCTTGTGTTTTTGTGTTTGGCAATGGAAAGGTTATGTGTTTAGGAGTTGATTTATGATTGGATTGTGTATGCTTGAGGTTTAGAGCTTGGTTAGAGGTTAGGAATGGAGTCTCTTGAATATGAATGAGGAAGAAGAAGAAAGCTAGAAATATTGAGAAATTAGAGAACTTTGAGCAAACTTTGAGTAAGAAAACTATCAAGAAAGCAAGTGCTAAGGCTAAGAGAGTTTGTGTATGCATTTTGGCCATGGAAGAGCACCTATTTATAGCTATTTGAGGGTTGTATGGATGTTCTTATCAAGCTAGAAAATGGGGTTTGTTTCAATTTTTAATTAAAGGAAACATTAAAGAAAGAAAGCATAATTAGTGGTAATAGTTTTATTTATGTATAATGGATGAAAAACTCCAAAATTTGGTACTAATGGGGAACAAAGGTGGCTGATTACCCTATAGTGGAATTGAGTAGGATTTCTTTTGATTAAATATGGCCTTAATTGGTGGAAAAGAATACTTAAAGAAATGGTATTTTGGTTGGATATGTTTGCAAGTGTATGGTTGTTGAAAAAAATATAAAAACATGGCTGATTATGGATCATGAAGTGGAACCATTTCTAATTGCATTAGGATCATATTGGCTTTTATTTTTAGTGGGAAATCATGTATTAGATGTTTAATTACTTAGGTAAAAGGTTAGGAATCAAAAGGTTAGTGAAAAAGGGTAAAATGTTAGGTGCTTAGGTCAATTCAAGACAAGGTAAAGTAAATAATCATACATTAGTGAATGAAGCTAATTTCAAGTAGGTAAAAATCAATTTGTAACATAAATTCAAAACTTAAGATAAGAAAATATAGTTTTACTAGATTTTACCTAACAAAACCTAACCGTAAACTTGATGTAATACATTCTTGTAATTAAGGAAAAGAAAATATAATTTTTCCTTAAGTAAATATTAGGCTTTAATTACCTCAAGTAATTATTTTTAATCTTAGGTAATTAATTTTTAACTCTAGGTCAATGATTGAAATCAACTCAAATTGAATCAAAGTTAAAATTGCCTTAATTACTTAAGTAAAACTCATTAAGCATTCACTAGGGGCAAAAAGGTAATTTCATGTAAAAACTTCCTGTAATTCCTGGACATCCTCTAATTATACTTCAAATGGTCTTTCTGAACTTTTGGGTGAAAGGGATTCAAAAGTTACATCATTTTATGTAAAGTTCCTGGAAGGGTAAAACAATAATTTTTCACAAAAACCTCCTGGGGCTCCCGAGCTTAAACTATTGTTAAACATTTACTTAAAACATCATTTAAAACCTTTTGGTGAAGTCAGGCTCAACCGGCATGTAAATCGTGTTAATTAACCATAGGGGCATTTTGGTAATTTTGGGCATTAAAACTCAAAAATGAGATTCTTCTGCTATTAACATATATAACACATATAATCCCCTATCATCATCAAACTTCCCCTAGATCAAGGACGTATCTTAGGGTAAATGACCTTAGGGGCATTTTGTCATTTTACACGTCCAGAAAAAATTGGGGTTTGCAACTCTTGCACGAATCACTATTCAAATTTCTCATAACATCTTCTCTAATGTTATATTCCTTATTGGGAATTATTGTAACACCCTAATATTTAACCCATACGCCTAGGACGTATCAAGATTAATTATTAGTTATTACTTCTCTTTAAATTCATTTACAAAATACTTAGCGGAAATTACAGGTAAATTTTTTTTTTGAAATGAAATGTAAAACAAAGTGCGAGCCTTTGCATGTAACATAAATGTAACGTGAAGCGGAAGAATAAATAAATCATACAGAATGTAAACATTAAAGAACACATCAATCATGAACATCATTCTTCATCACATTAGTTAACATAGTTTAGTACATGACTCCTGAAATATAAAGGAAACATAAAGTCTTACCCATACTAGTGGGCAGAGCTTTAGGTAACAACAGAAATAAGAAACATAATAACAAATACATGAGAACAACCCCAAAAGATAATCCCAAGCTATGACACTCCCTCGAACTATGGATGATGCTCCCCTCATCCCTCGTGGCACATACCCGATGAACTGGGCAAGCTCCTCGGATGCGTGAACGGAAATGGGCGAGCATGCCCTCCACGCGTGGGCGCATCTAGGACGTCGTGCTAACCTCCGCTGCATCACGTCTCCTCGCTACCCATCCCAAATCTCCATGGGTCGCAGGGGGCGGAACCCTCCAGAAAGGATGAGAAGGAGGATCCTCGATGGGTCGGTCTTCGAACGTCTCGGCGAGGCACGTACCCGGGGTAACCTCGCACCAGCTGAAGATGCAGAATGGGCACGGTTACTCGTCTGGGGTCGCGTCCTCTCAAAAATCATGTCGTCGCCAAAGGGGGAAGTCGGAGTGAATGAAAGCTAGAGACTGGAAAGGCAAATGGGCGTTCCATGTATGCAAAAATGCGTATAGCACAACGACCCTTGAAGTGGTAGGACTGATGATCAGGATCGTAGTGCAGTTCCCACACGGGTGCATCAACAAAAATCACGAACGACGTCATCGATGTCTGGAGACGTAACGGAAAAGAAACGAGAGAGGGTGAGAATCTTGCTAAAGAATCTCAGGAGAATCCTCTATCCTAGTGTCATCGTTTACGTCCCCAGGAACCTTGGGTTTATTATAAAAGGTTAAGCATGCATAGGTTCATTATGAGGTTTTCACAAGATATTTATCCAAGGTCCATGTCTTTTATAATGAATCTTAATGCATGTATGCAGCATAATAGTTCATGAATGCATGGCAGGTACTTTAGGTAAACCAAACAATAATCAAACAACATATAAGTGGCATGTAACTTTCTCTTGAACATCTTTCCTTTCTCATACTTGTGACACCAAACATAATAGTAACCGCACCTTAAACTAGGCTATGAGCTCATACCTTAACTAGTCGTCACTAGTTCTTACTTATCCTCTTGATAAGCGAATCATAAACATAATCATAATCATAATCATCATAATCCCGACTCCCGAGTACGGGTAAGGGGCCTAAGGATCACCCATCATGGGACTTTTTCCTTCTTCGAAACGCATCGACTCGTTAAGACCAACGACTTTGTCCGCTTTGGAAGTAATGTCTATGCCCTCACGGTTTTACCTTCTCCTCACCGGGCAGGAGAAGTACGTCTCGGTGTGTCACCTTAAACATCATATTTCTCAAAACTTTCTTATGTCCCTCAAATTTGACGGAAATTCGGCATAACAGCTACTCTACGAATTTCCTCAAATTTGAGTCATGCCACATAATCTCGTCACATGCATCATTTTCATAGAACTTTCTCAAATCAATATCTTTCTAGTTCACATGAGCATATTCCTCAATCTCATTCACATTTCGAAACCTCATGCATCTTAAATTAAGGCATAATACTTCATCACATCAACATGCCAATCATACACATAAAGTTTCATGCTCAAGGAATTAATCATAATCACATCATCATAAATATGCTCGAGGTTCATCATCATAAATATGCTCACTCGGCTTCCTATCTCATAGTATCTTATGCTTTGACCCTTACGGGTCTTAAACTTGTATTCTAATCATTCTAATACCCGTATTACATCTTTATTACCCTCAAGAGGTTAACACTTAAACTTTTCTCTAAGATTTGAACTCACTAAAATTCCAAACAGCATTGTACATGTAAGGGCAGAAAATATCATATGCTTACTGGGCTCTAGAATCTCATTCGTGACCCTTTTTAAGATCCGTCTTCGCCTAAGGCTCCATAATTAATTCCTAAACCAATTATGAGGGATTCCTAGGCATGTTCTCTAAGTTGTAAACCATTTTTCCTCAATCTAACTATGCTGGAACAGAATTATGTTTTGCCATGTCTAAGTGTGCTAGAATTTCCTATTTTAGTTCTTATCATTACCTTAAGCTTAGAAATTAATACCTAATCATTTATGAAGGGATTTTATACATGTCTTACTGATTATGAACCATTTATCCTTGAATTAATCATGCTGAAATAGATTTGCATTTTTATGCATTAAAGTGTTCTAGAATTCTCATTTCTAATCCTTTCAAGTTACTTATTCTTTTCTAACTTCTCTAAATCGATCCTTGCTTCACTCAAACATAATTTTACACATTTTAACACCTTAGAACAGCATTTATACAGTTTCCAATCATGAAGGGCAGAACTGAAATCACAAGCCCATAAAATCACATAATCTCATGAGTTGAAATGCATACAAGTTGCTAGTTTTCTCTTGGAATAATTTTAGGATTCAAAACTCTTTTAGAACTCAAATCCTTACATTAAAATCATGCAATTACACATGAGGTCAGTAGCTAAATTAACTTATTCATAAAATAGATTTAAAGTATATAATTTCATCATAATGTTGCTTAGATGCTCCTAAGCTTAGAAAAATTACAAAACATGAACTATGGACACTTGTGATTAGAGGAACTCATGCTAAGTCCATCATCATCACTACAAGGCCGAAATGGCTTCTTAGAGTGCCAACATTTCTTAAAAACCTTACATAGGATACTTAGGCAAGTCTTTGAGCTCTAGATCATTAAGGTGTTGACATAAACTTAAACATGCTATGCACCTCATTTTTATCTTCATTAGAAAATAAAGTGAAGACATAAAGTAAACATGAGATGCACCTTTTTATTATCTTTGGAGTTTAAGTGATGGCATAGAATATTGTGCTAGGCAAGAAGTAAACATGAGATGCAAGGTTCAATTCTTTATTTTAGTGCTCTAGGCCCTTGAGGTATTTACCCAAATCAACAATCAACTTTAAGGTTGAAATAGGTAGGCTTTGAGATTTATTAAGTGAGGATGCACATTCATGTTTTAATCTTTAAGTTGTTTAGTGATGACTTGAAAATAAACATGCTATGCAAAGCATTAAAGTAAACATGAATGCATCTTATTTTAGATCTTAGCTAGAGCTCTTTGCAAGACTTTAAAGGAACAAAAACTCAACCCATTATGTATCATAAGGCAAGCTTTAGAGTTCTTAGCACCTAGACTTCAAAGAAGTCTTAAGGTTTGAACTTCATCATCAAGCTTAAGAAAATGGACACAAAGTTCAACACTTTGTCTAAACAAAACTACAAGAACTAAGTCATATTCTTTATTTTATTGCTCATGGGCTTCAATCTAGAGTAAAACTCTTAGAACGGCCAACCAACTTTAAGGTTGGCAATGGTAAGCTTAGAGCTCTTTGAAATCATGTGATTAATTTTTTTTAACAAAACTTTTGTGATCTACTTTACATTTTTAGCAAACTTTGTCAACCAAGGCAAAGGAAACCGAAATCATTTAAGGAAGAAAAGGAAAGAACAGAAAATGAAACAAGAAAAAGAGAAGAAACACAAGCATGTATGGTCCAAGACCAAGTTATTTCAAGCTTTAGAGGTTTCTCACAGACAACAACAAGTCATTATCTTGAAACCTCATTATCAAGCTCATGTTATTTTCATAAAATGGCCTCTTGGCCGAAAATGAAAGAGAAAGAAAGAAAGGAGTTTGAACCAAGAGAAAACTAGAACTTTCTTTAAGGAAAACAAGCAAAACTTGAACAAAACCCCTACCTAAGGAAGTCTTTGAATGGAAGAAAGAAAGCTTGGTTCTTGAAGAGTTGAGAAAACAAAATCTCCTCTTGGATTGTGATGATGTATTCAGCCAAAGGGGGAACTCAAGGGAATGATTTTTCCTTGAGTTTCTAAGCTTGGAAATGGAAAGTTTAAGTGTTTAGGAGATGGTTTAAGGTGAGGTAGTGGTGGTTTATGGTTGTTTGTGGTGGTTTATGGTGGTGGCAAGGTTCTTTAAGAGGTAGAAGAAAATGAAGAAGATGAAGAGAACTTAGAGAGAAATTGCAAGAAAAAGCAAGAGAACTAAACTTAGCAAAGCTTCTAAAGTGTAACCAAGTTCCTTCCAAGCTTGGTATTTATAGAAAATTTGCAACAATGGTGGTTGATTTGGGGGAGATGGCCGACGGCCTTATGGAGGGAAAGAGAGAAAATATCTCTTACAAGGTATGGCTTTGGGTATGGGTTCAAGCATGGTGAAGTATGGGCAAAAGTATGGGCAAGACATGGCTCTTTGAGTGATAAATCAAGCAACATGTGGCACTTTCCTAGGCATGTATTTGGCAGTTGCAGCCCAAGGGGGAGAGAAATTTGTTCATGTAATTGTGGTTTAGTGATGTGTTTAGGTGTTTCTTTGATTAAGGTTTTGGTTAGGAGTTGTAAGAAAGTGTTTAGGTGAGGTAATTGGGTAATTAGGAGTGTCAAGACTTGATTAGGAGGGCAATCTTACTAGATTAGTAATTTAAAATAATCTTTGGTCAAATGAGGTATGGCACAATTCCTTAATTTAAGGAGTTGGAGAGAAAACACTATTCAAGATTCCATGACTAGGATCTTGAATTAAAGAATGCATTTAGAGTTTAACTAAGCAATCTGTAACACCCTCCAAATTACCACATTTACTCGATATGGACATAGTAATTAGTAGAGTATTACCTGGTAATTTGGGACCTATACTAGTTGAAATAATCAATGACACGAAATGTCGCAATACATATGCATGATAACGAGATTTACATATAGGGGTATAGTGTCGCAAGTCACTATATACATATACATCATAAGGGCAAGACTAACAAAGTGACCCCAAAAAGTCCAGACTTGATGCGAACGGGGCTAATCCCCTCCTAATACCTAACCTACTCCAAACACCCTGACAAAATAGCATATGCACATATACAACGGAGCAAAAGAAAACTAAAAGTACATCAGTCCTCTAGGTAGGTAAGGTCCTAACACTATCCTATGTCTATGTACAATGCATCCGTCTCTGAGGCCTCTATTCCTCGTGCAGGAAACCATTGGCCATCGGAGCGATGACCTCTCCTCCTCCGGGGACACGGGGTCCTCAGAGGATCTGAGTCAGATGAGGAGGATGACGAAACGGGTGCGTCTCGCGGGTCGATCACCGGGTGGAGCGAGGATCTCAAACACTCCAGGATGGGCCATGTGAAGGGGCACACGTCATAAGGAAAAGCGGGGTCGAAGTCAGGCGAAGACCAAGGTCCTGAAGGAGCGATCAAAGAACATATAGAGTCCGAAACTGGGAATAACCAACGGCGTAGTGCAGTCCAATGCAGGATCATATTGCCACACCCAGTGGCGAATCATAAAAACACTAGGGACGGCATCTGTAAAATCTGAACAATAAAATACATACAGACCAGGGGTGAGAATAATATAAAATTCTAGTGGGTAGTTTCCCCATATACTATACACAGTAGGGATAAGCAATTCATGCATATACAATATTCATACAAACGCATACACAAAGTCTGAGAACTCGTAGGCCGGGAAATAAGGATAGTATCACAATAATCAATCAAGCAATAATATGCACAATCATAAACTCCATTTCTCATGTCTTCTCAATTTTCAACATAGGGAAGGCTTATTCTAGAGAGATACATTCACAATTCACAATTTCAAGGACCATAGACTGCTAGGACATGAGCTCATTCCTATTAGAATCACGAACTTCATTTTTCCATTTAGGATCACTCAGGTCTATGCCTAGGGACACGTCTATCGACTCACAACTTTTCTAGGGAAGTCCTTCTTTTTGCCTTCCCTCTCAACTCTTTCTAAGCCTTGTTTCTGTTTTCCCCATATGTCTCAAATATACAGGTAAGATATGCACATACTAACATAAGATTTCAGCCATTTCCACATCTCATTATTCCTGGCAGAATTGAAGTTCTAGGCACAACAATTGGTTACCATGCCAAACAATCATTCCACCCTTAAGGAAAATTTCACATGACACTTCAATGTGTCTAAAACAACCTGTAAAAATTTCAGGGCAATCAGAGTTATATAACTACTTCAATAAAATAGGCAAATTTGGTGGTCAGAAGTCACAAATTCATGGTCCAGACTTGTGTTTTCAGAATATTTAACCCTAGAATTCGATGGAATCAAGGTACAAGAAAATTCACAGAGGTATTTCAACATGTTATTAGTCTTGTGTAAAAATTTCAGGAGCTTTCTCAATCAATTGCTATGATTAAAAATTCGGGCAAGTTTGTTACTTCAGTCTCAACAATTTAGACAGCAACAGTTACAATTCGGTTCCTAATTGTTTTGAGGCATCAAACCTAAAATTAAACCCAGGAAAATTCGTGTATTTAGTTTAAGGGCTTAACTACAACATATAATTTTCATGGCTCATGAAACCACCCACACATTTTCCAGAAAATTTGTGAGAAATTCTGATTACGAGCAGAATTCAGTCCAGCAACCTAGTTCCAATTTCACTTGAGAAAAACCCATTTTAAAACCATCCAAACCCAACACAAAAATTCATACATCAATATCAATATGTTAACCATCAGAATAATCAAAATTTTCGGAATTAGGGCAAGCCAAAACAGAATTGAAAATTCCACAAAAAGGCAGCAGAAACCCTACACTTGAAGGTGCAGCAAGTCTCTATCTCTAGCTTGTTTCAAGTTGTGATTTCTTCACAACCAAAACTCCCCACACAACCTCAAACCCTCCTCTGATCACTGATGGATGTGCAAGAAGGATGGGGTTCTTGAAATTTCAATCGGTTATAATTGTAGAGGTGGAAGTGTAGATCAATTTTTGTGAAGGAAGATTTGGGTTTTGATGATTCTAAACTAGGGTTTTTGTGAGATGAACACAAGATGAAGCTCGGCTATGGAGGCACTTCTTCCTCTGGTTTCTCTCCTTGCAAGGCCGAGTTTATGCTTAACTTGGTTAAGAAGATCAAGTGATTAGGCTTGTAATAAATGCAAGGTAAGATATTTGTTAAAAATCATGATGACTTGGTGACTAGGCTATGATGGATGGCTAGGATTTGATCTTGGATTCCAAGATTGAATCCTATCCTTCACTTGTCTTAATTTGGGGGATATTATTTAGTTGTAGTGATGGAAATGTCTTTCGGTGTTAAAACCAACAGGAATCTTACCGACGGGTAACAATCACGATTGTAACAGAATATTACCCGAAATTTAATTCTAGGTATAAAATTATCGTTCCACACATTCCTAATCTTATTCTCATATTTTCTTAACTTCGGGCACCTGGGTCCTGATCCCAGCTTTCGGCTGTCAGAGGCTTGAGCCCGCCAAGTACTATTCACATTTTTTTTTTTGTGCTCCATCATGGAGTCATTCTCATACAATTGTTCCTGTAGAATTCTAATATTCCTATTAAGTTTTCCTCAATTAATATCTGAAGAAAACTAGGATGTTACACAATCTTAGGTTCTAATTAACCTTAACAAATTATTTTGACTCTAAATTAATTAGAAATAAATTAATCTTCGATTAGAGCCTAATATTGCTTAGGTTTGCTAATTGCGTCATTAAGCTTAAATTTACACTATTTTAGGGGCAAAATGGTAATTTTGCACTAAAAGTCCCAGAACTTCTAGACCAAAGACTAAACATCAAACATTACTTAAAAACATTATTCTAAACTTCCTGGAAAAATTCTAGGCTCAAACGGCACCTTACCTGTGTAAAATGCGGGGGTATTTTGGTCATTTTGAGCGGAAACATAGAAATGATTTTCACCTCGAATATCATTCATAACAATTCTAACCCCCTTCAAACATTGAGTTAACCCATTTGGGGTTCCGGTTAAATTCCTCGAATTAGATAAAAATGACCTCAGGGTATTTTGGTCATTTCATACGACGAGTTCAGGCGTTACAATTCTGAGCCTGAATTTCATGTAAAAATTACCTAGGGGTAATTCGATAATTTTAGACAGCGTAAAATGGCGTTACATTACTCCAGTTCCTTTGAGGATTTCGCGTCGAAATTTGTTACTTGAGAAAGCTCGGGATAAAGCATCTTCATATTTGATTCCAACTCCCATGTGAATTCTTACTGTTTTCCCTTGTCCCCATGCTACCTTAACTAGAGGTCCGTCTTGGTCTTTAAGCTGTTTGCTCCGCTCTGTGAACCTCGTCAGGGGGTAGGTAACGTTAAGGTCTTCCCTTTAATTGTACTTGCTCTAATTCTAAACATGACTCGGGTTAGATTCATATTTTCTTAATTGGGAGACATGAAGAAGACATCATGGAGGTTAGATAGATTAGGGGTAGGGCTAAACGATATGCTACATTCCTGACTCTTAAGGGTCTGAACGGGCCAGAAACTGGGCTCAATTTCTAACTCTATGGCTCGACCTATACCTGGTGGGAGTCATCCTAAGGAACACATGTTCTCCTTCTTGAAATTCTGAGCTTTCGCCGTTTGTCCGCATAGCTTTTCTTGACTTCAGCAAGTGAGTCTACCTTGATTCTCTTGATTTGTTCTGTTTGTTTCCCTCACGATATCGGGTCCTAACAGGCTTCGCTCCTGGGCTCGTACCAACACAAAGGTGATGGGCATTTCCTCCCATATAGGGCTTCATATGGTGCATGCCGATGCTTATGATAACTGTTGTTATATGCAAACTCGATAAATGGCAGTACTTGTCCCAACTCCTTCTGGTTCAAGACACATGCCCTTAGCATATCTTCTAGTGTAACATCCAAGATATATATATACATATAAAAAATAAATAAATAAATAAATAAATAAAATTTAAATTAAGCTTTATTAGTTGGAATTTTCAAAATCCAATAAGGCTCAGGGACGCTAAA
Organism: Dalbergia oliveri; assembly: GCA_030441495.1. Classification (NCBI taxonomy): domain Eukaryota; kingdom Viridiplantae; phylum Streptophyta; class Magnoliopsida; order Fabales; family Fabaceae; genus Dalbergia; species Dalbergia oliveri. The sequence goes on from JAMLFY010000025.1 coordinate 566,455, forward strand.
CCCTAATTTAAGACAGAAATTACCAAAATTTTGAAAATATGGGAATGAGGTTAGAAATACTTAGAAATAAAAATTTCATGCTTAGAATTACTTTTCGGTTAGTATTGGGACTACCAGGTAAAGTATTTCACACGTTTGGTGAAATTTCGGTGTGCGATTTCTAATACTGAAAGCTAATTTAACCTTTACAAAATGATTAACCTTATCTTTTTACATTACATGAATGGCTAAGATTCAATTTTAAATTTTAAAATTGAATCATAGCCATCCTTTTCATCTTTAAAGATTAGGAACTATCCTAGACTATTACATAACATTATGACATCATCACTTATGAGACAAACATGACCCTAGGCTTCTTTAAGAAGCCACACCATTCGGCCACTTCAGAAGGAAGGAGAAGCAGCTGGTTCCTCCATAGCCAAGAGCTTGAATTGGCTTTCAAATTCCAAAAGCCCTAGCTTAGAGCCATCAAAACATAAACCTTCCTTCACTAAAATTGATCTAGACTTCAATCTCTACCAATCCAACCGATTAGAATTTCCAAACCTCATCATATTCACCTCATCCATCACTGGTTAGAGGAGGGTTTGAAGGTGTTTTGGGAGTCTTGGAGTGAACTCTCATCTTGAAGCAAGCTAGAGACAAAGATAGACTAGCCTTCAAGTGTAGGGTTTTTATAGTTCTTTCTCTTGAAAATTTTGCTAATCTGTTCTGCCTGGTTTTATTTCGAAATTTTGATGGTATTTGGTATATGATATATTTTATTGATGTGTGAATTTTGGTGGTGGGTTTGGATGGTGTTAAAAAGGGGTTTTCACTAAAGGAAATCTGGACTAGGCTCCTGGAGTTAAGGCTGTAGCCAGAAATTATGCATGAATTTTCTGATATATTTGTGGGTGTTTTCATAAGCTATAAAAATTATATGTTGAATAGAACACCTTAAAACAACTACATGAATTTTATTGGGTGTTAACTTTGAAGTTTACTACTTTAAAAAATCAAGAACCAATTGTGACTGGTGCTGCCTAAGTTGTTGAAACTGAAGCAATAAAGTTTCTCGATTTTATTATCATAGAAAATGATTGAATGAATCCTTGAAATTTTTCCCTGAAGTTAATAACATATTGAGGTATCACTGTGAATTTTATTGTGCACTAATTCAATCATTTGCTAGGGTTAAAAATTCTAGAATCTAGGTTCTGGTCTATGAATTTGTGGTCCCTAACCACTAAATTTGTGCAATTTACTGAAGTAGCAAGAGAGCTCTACTTGTCCTGAAATTTTACAGGTTATTCTAGACATTTGGGAGTGTCAGTGATAATTTTTGTGGCATATGAATTAGCCATTTGGTATAGAAATAAAATGCTACTGTTAGCATAGTGAATCAGCCCAAGTGCTGAAATGGTAGAACTACACTAAAATGATGATAAAATGACACTTAGTCTAGGTATAAATTATATTCATGCATGTTAGTCACTTTAAAGAGTTATTTATGAGATATAAATGAGACCCTAATGTGATTGAATGCCTATAAGTGATGTATGCCATGCCTTGTAAAAAGAGAAATATATGATACGGTGGCATGACAAAAGAGATCTATAACTCCTAACTGGGCATGTTTTAACATATGGGGAAAGCGAAACAAGGCTTATATGAGTTAAAAAGGGAAGGCAAAAATAAGGACTTCCCTAAGAATGGTATAGTCGGTAGACGTATCAGTTAGAATAGAACTGTGTGTGATTTGGAGGTGGAAAAAAAAATGAAGCCTGATGATCACGATGGGAATGAGCTCATGTCCTAGGGAGTCTATTGTCCTTTATAAAATTATCACTAGATGTTGCTCATGTGAAATTAAGCCTTCCCTATATGAAAGAAAAGAGGTAACAGTATGAAATTAAGTTGGTTATTTATAAGATAATATGTACGATTATTATTGCTAATTCTATCAGCATTTTTGCATGGGACCTAATATAATATTACTTACATGAATGACCTCATTAATTAGGCTTGTCTATGCTAACGGGATTTCCTCCTGAGAATTTTATAATATTTCTCATTCCTATGTGCATGTATGTTGTAATGTGCTTAGATCCAGATGCCGACCGTGATCTTCTTTCTTGATTCGCCGGAGTGGAGGTGGCATTATGACGCAGAGTTGGATTCACTGTATGTAGTAGCGTATTCCAATCCGAGCATATATTTTCACTCGTTCTTTTAGTAGCTCCGTTTTCACTAAAGTTCGAACCAGGTTTCCCTTTTGATGGTGTGCCCCTTCACATGGCACACCTAGCTGTGTTCATACCTCCATCCTGCACCACCTATGCCCCTCTTGGAGATGGACCTTCTTCTCCTCCTAAGATTAAGACCCATCGGAGGGTCCAACGCCAGGTGGAGGTGAGGCCATCATCCAAATGGCCAACGGTTTAACCTAAGGATGCTAGACCTATAGGGGCTTTTGACTTGTATGTAGTTGCAGTGTAGTGATAGGCAGTGCCAAGCCTGTATTCTATTTGAAGTTATAAGATCCATTTTTATGTGTATACGATTTTTGCTGGATCTTAATATGAGTAGGCTAGGCTTTATGTCTCGATAGGTCCTTTGGATAAAAGTCCCTATGTAGCATTGTAGGTGCACTAACTTATCTCCTGGTTGCGCATATGTAAAGATAGTTGTGTACAAAATATATGTATATAGTGGAACTTTGGTGGTTGCTTTACCTTATGTTTTTATTTTATTGTATGTTAATTATTTATATTCTTCAATTAGCCTATAGTATAATCAGGAGTAATACTCTCCTAATTACGATGCTACTCTCGAGTAGTCCAAGTAGTTAGGAGGGTGTTACATAATGGTCTAAGAGGACTATCCTATCAGCCTGAGGTAGAAGCTGGCTATGCTTCCTGTAGTAATTGTTATGCATTAAGATGCATATATAGTGTGTGTATGACTTCTGGTTAGAAATGTTGTGGGTTCCTGCCACACTTGGAATGGTATTGAGCCTGATCAACTCAATATTTGTTTGGTGTGACAGAATAATGACTTCAAATGGCAAAGCAGGAGCGAGCAGGAACAAGTGAAACGATGAATACCTTTCGTAAATGGCGGTCTAACGCCAATTTTTCCTGTAATTTTCACTATCATTAGAATTACCGAATCACCATAGGTAAATATTATATAAAATTTGAGACCAAACAATCCTTAATAAAGGAATATAACGTTAGAAGAGAAGTTAGGAGCAATTCGTGCAAGTATTGCAAACCCAAATTTCTGTACGTGTAAATTGATCAAAATGCCCTGAGGTTATTTTACTAAAAATGAGATCGTGGGCCCCACCCATCCTCAAGGGGATGTTTTGATGTTAATAAGGGATTGTTTGTGTTATGTGTGTTAATAGAGGAGAAGAATCCTAATTTTGAGCTCAACGCGAAATGACCAAAACGCCCTTGGCTCTTTAACTTGGAATTTGCGTGCCGCTAGAGCCTGAACCTCACTAAAATGTGTTAAAAGGTGTTTTTAAGCCATGATTAACCATTGGTTAAGCTTGAGTGGTCTCGGGCAATTTTAAGTAAAATGACCGTTTTCCCCTCTCTTATCAGTTTTACAAATTTTGAGATTTTTGATTCGTCTAACAAACCTAAGCAATATTAGGCTCAAATTAAAGCTTATTAAATTCTAATTATTAATCTAGAGTCAAAATTATTTATTTAAATTGATTAGAACCTAAAATTGCTTTAAAACACTCAAATTGCTTACTAATTCACCTAAGCCCTTAACCGTAAATTCTCTAATTGCATGAATACCTTACCTACACCTAAATAATACATGGAACACACAAATTTCTCCTCCTTGGGCTGTAATGGACGAAATTATTGATGCCATTATGCATCAGAATAATTGCCCAAAGATACACTAAAACAAAATGCCAAAAAATCCTAAAACATGGCATAAAACATGCCTTAAACAAGGAATGATTTTCCTCCCTTTGTTCCCCATGAAAATCCATCAGCCTTCCTCCTTCATTTGTCCATTTATGAGCTTCAAAATCTCTATAAATAGGCATGCTTGAAAAGGTGTTAGAAGCCTTTGATCATAACTTACACAATTCTAGTTCTTAGAAGCACCAAAAGCTCTCATTTCCTCCTCCTCTTGGCTGAATTCTTTCTTCAAGTTTTCAAGAATATTTTCTTTCATTTCACTCCAAGAAACCAAGTTCTCTTCCTTTCCTTCAAATCAGATTAGGTAGGGAGTTGTTTCTAAGTTCATTTTATGCTATGACAAGTTATGTTTCTAGCTCAAAAATGATGATTTCATGGACTTTCTTCTAGCTCTCAATTTCGTTTTTTTTCCCTTTTCTTTTAAAAATATTTCAGCCTTATGGCCTAGATTATGATGAGACCATGGTTTGATGATGAGGTTCTTGAGTGTTGGTTGCAAAGCCATCACAAGTTAGACCTCTAAAACTTGAAGGTTTCACTAGTTTTTAGCTTTACAATTTCGGTTTTTCTTTCCTTATTTTTCTTTAATGATTTTGGCCAAATGGCCTAAGAAGGAATATGATGATAGCTTGATGATGAGGACCTTGAGTGTTGGTTGTAAATCCATCACAAGTTAGGCCTTTAAAGCTTGAAAATTCCACTTGATGCAAAACTTTAAAGAATGATGTTTTTATGATGTAAAAATAAAGATCTTGAGTTTAGAACTTGAAAGATGTATTTTTCACTTTGTCTTGCTAAGATATATATATTGGGTTGAATTTATATTTCTCTAAAGTCTTGGAAGAGCTCTAGTAAAGAAATAAAATGAACTTGCATCCATGTTTAAGTTTATGCCTTGCATAACCATGTTTACTTTTAATGTCATCACTAAATTCTCAAGAATAAATAAATGAACTTGCATATCTCATGTTTAAATTTCCAAGCTTGCATTTCATGTTTATATTTCAAGTTGTCACTTAATCTTCAAAGATAATAAAGAGGATGCATCTCATATTTATTTTATGCTCTCACTTTATTTTATAATGGCTAAAAGAATCAACGCATGACATGTTTATTTTTATGTCATCACCTAAAGATCCTAGAGCTCAAAGACTTGCCCAAGTATCACAAGCAAAGAAATAAGATTATTGGAGTTAAAGAATTGATTCTTTAAGAAGTCTTGAGATTGGAGCTTAAAAAGATGTAATAATAATTCTCTTCTCCCTTCAGGTTAATGCTTCCGGGCTCAACTTCTTAGATCTCTTCTCCTTTACAAGGTCCTATGCGGACTACCGCTAGTTTCTTGCATCATGTTTATATTTCAAGCTCTTGCATCATGTTTAATTTTCAAGTTATCACCTTAAATCTTAAAGATAAAGAAATGGATTTGCATATCATGTTTATAATTCCAAGTTATCACCTTATAATGACAAGATTAAAATGAGGTTGCATAGCATGTTTATGATTCTAAGATATCACATAAATCTCTTAAGATCAAGACTTGCTCCTTTTATCTTAAGTGAAAATTTTAATCATGAACATTCTTTCAATGTATAAAACGGCATCATGATTGAGGAAGGCCTAAAGTCCTATGACTTCTTTCAATTTTAACAAAAAGAATTAGTTTCTAAAGGAGTTTCAAGGTTTTACAAATATTTTACGGTAAACCGTATACATGTGTACTTGAAATGTGACTTCTAGCAATTATATGAGGTTCATGATTCGGCCACTAATCTGATTTAGTACTACTGTATGATGATGGTTTAATATGTTTGAAGTTGTGATAATCATGGTTTATTGCTGAGAGAATGATTCATAATTGGTTTAGTAATTAATTTTAGCACCATAAAAAGCGATTAAGAGAAAGGGTTAAAAATGCAACTTCTAGCACACCGTGAAGCCTTAAATATAACTTGCTGCCTATGCTGTCCCATATAGTTTAATAATATTCTTAAGGCTTATAATTAATGGTAATGATGATAATGAATCCTTTAGATGCATGATTAATTAGTTTGATAATTAAGGTTACCCGATTCTAAAGTTTCGGTTGTGGACAGTTTTCGGTAAGAATTTATGATGATGGTTCTTTGAAGTTTGAAATGATAAGTCTATGTAGTGATTTGATGCTTATTAAGTATTTGATATCATTGAATGACTTCATAGTTTGCATGATATAGTTGCTGTTGCAAACAATGAGAATGTTTATGCATCTTGATGATTATGAATTCAGAGTTATATTATGATATAACATGCAAAGACTTAATGGTGACTTAAAATTATGAGGAAATGATCCTTTGGACCTATCAGACTATAGGTGGTGAAAAGGTGATCCTAAGAAAATGATCCTTTGGACCCATCAAACTATAGGTGGTGAAAAGGTGATTCTTGCCCCCTAGCCCGTTCTCTTCAAAAGGGTAGAGTGGGACATTAACTTATCAAAAGGGATAAGTATATGCTAGTGACGACTAGTAAGGTATGAGCTCATAACCTAGATTACTCCCAAAAGGGTGGAGTATAGGGTGGCCCAAGGAAAATAATGATGATGATGACAAGATTTTAAGTCACCTAGGACACTAAAGGAATGAAATATGTGCACTATGTCTTGTGCATAGCATTTTATGAGATGATGATGGGAAATATGATGTTCTTCTATGCATAGTATTTATGATATGATGATGAGAAATATGATGTTCTTCTATGCATAGTATATATGATTTGATGATGAGAAATATGATGTTCTTTTATGCATAGTATTTATGATATGATGATGAAGAATACGATGTGTTGATAAAAGGAAAAGTTCATTATAAACATGACATGCTAAGTTTATGATGCATTATAAGACGCATGATTAAAACCGACGAACCTCGGTAAAGTATATTTTCGAACTTAATAAATCAATCTTAGCATGCTCACTATTTCATAATAACCCTGAGGTTCCTGGGGACGATGATGATGACACAATGCATCATGAGGTGAGTACCCTCCTAAGATTCTTTTTATAAGTTTCTCACTCCCTCTATTTTCTTTCCATCTCGTCTTCGAAACGAAGGAAGCGTTCGTGAATCACATTGAAGGTATTCAGGGTAGCTGAACTTGATCCTGCTAGTTTCACTCATATATTTAGATATCTATCCCTATCCCTGGAGTGTTATAACTAGGTGCCATTAATGGATGTCCTTCCATCCATATATTATTTATGTTTTGTTAGATTGCCTACACTTAGTCTTATTCTTTGGTAGGCAAAATATCTATATGATATGTAATTATGGATGCTATATGATGGAGCCAATATATTATGATGTGATGTTTGTAAATTCCTATGTGTCTTTTAAATTTTGCTAAATCATTCACGTTAAGCGCGGCTCACGTTTTCAATTATGTTTAAAAAAAAATGGCTCGTAATTTCACTAAGTATTTTCAAAGCATGATTAGGGAACTGAAGCAAAGAGTAAAGTCTAGTAATTAATTCACTGCCTAGGTGTATTGGGTTAATTATTAGGTGTTAAGCGGTGCCAAGAATGGAAATACGTTGCTAACGAATGATGGAAAGACTGAACGTAATGAGAATCAAAATCTGGGGTAACCCTGGAGGGAACGAAGGGATGCAGATATCATAAATTTGGTGAGTTTCGAAGGCAAACCCCCGCCTTTCGAGGAGTTTTAACCCCATGAAAGTAGAAGAATGGATCAAGGCGATGGAAAAGATCTTCTCGTTCTCCACTCAGAGATTCAAAAGGTGGCTTTTGCCACCTACATGCTAGAGGCAGATGCGGAATTTTGGTGGGTTAGCACCAGGGATTATTTGAAGCTTCCAAGCTGAAGTTCCTGGGATGTCTTCAAAGAGGCTTTCTACCATAAATACTTCCCGCCTCTCTGAGAGCAGAAGGAGTTAGAGTTCATGGCTCTTAAACAAGGACCTATGAGTGTAGCGGAGTATCCTGCTAAATTTGAAGAGCTTTGCAAGTTTTCTACGATTTACCAACGAGACCCAGACGAAGCTTGGAAGTGTATGAAATATGAAGGGGGTTTACGTGAAGATATGGAGGCGCTTAAGCCTCCTGGAGATTGAGACTATCCTACTTTGGTAAATAAATGCCGGCGGCGGAGGAGTCAAGAAGCTAGCAAGCTTTAAGTATGCGCAAAACAATGCTAGAAGAGGATTACACCCCAACCCCGATAAAGCCTGTCAATCAACCTAGGAGAAGATTTCCACCTAACAACAATAAGAGGAAAACAACTTCAGTCCAGATACCAAGATGGGACGAGAGTGCCTAATGTGGAAAACACCATGGAAACAGGCCTTATTGGGCAACACAAATTGTTTGTTTTGGGAAAATCGACACAAGATATCGAGTGCCCAACAAGAAGTCAGCAACCCACCCCCAAACCACAACAACATGCACGCGTTTTCACTATAAGTGCCAAGGAAACTTCTCAATCTCCGTCTTTGGGTAAGTGTGAAATAAATGGTAATATCCTAGGTATACTGTATGATTCGGTGCCACTCATTCTTTCATCTCCCATGAGTGTACAAAAGTTGCAATTATTTGTGTTGAATTGCCTTATGATCTTCTTGTATCTACTCCTACTCCTGGTCCTATTAGAACTTGTTATGCATGCATGAATCTTCCCTTCAATAGGTACTAGGAGATTTATTGCTAACCTGGTTTGTCTTCCCTTGTCAGCTTAGATGTAATCTTAGGTATGGATTGGCTAGTACCCAATGATGTTCTTTTACATTGCCCAAATGAGTTGCTATGTTTCTTTCTACCTCACTTTCTACCCCTTATCCCTTTTTCTTTTTACTTAGACCTAGTGACACCTAACTCTAGTAAGGTGGACCGTCAGGAATATGTTCTCCTCTCAACTAGTAAACTGAAGGTGATCATGAGTTGAGTGGAATCCAACGGTGAGAGAATATCAGATGTCTTTCCGAGGATATCCAGAATTTCCTCCTGAAAGAGAAATTGAATTCTCCATTGAATTGATTCCAGGAACGGGTCCTATTTCAATTTCCCTTTAGGATGTCCCCTTTAGAGTTGAAGGAATTAAAGTCAGGATTGAAGAGTTGTTGGGAAAACATTTCATTAGACCAAGTGCCTCTCCATGGGGAGCCCTCTTCTCCTGGTAAAGAAAAAGGATGGAGGTATGAGACTTTGTGCGGATTATAGGCAGTTGAATAAGGTGACAATCAAGAACAAATACCCTTTGCCAAGGATCGACGACCTCATGGATCAATTGAGAGGGGCAACCGTATTCTCAAAGATCGATCTTAGATAGGTTACCATCAAATTCGAGTTCGGGATGAGGATATTCCCAAACTGCTTTTAGGACTTGATATGGACATTATGAGTATAGAGTGATGTCTTTTGGATTAACCAATGCTCCGGCTTTATTTATGGACTATATGAACCGAATTTCGCCCTTACTTGGATAAATTTGTGGTTGTCTTTATAGATGACATACTTATCTATTCAAGGACTGAGGGAGAGCATGCGGAGCATCTTAGGATTGTGTTACAAATCCTAAGAGAAAGGAAATTGTATGCCAAGTTGTCAAAGTGTGAATTCTGGATGGAAGAAGTTAAGTTCTTAGGTCATATAGTGTCACAAGGGGGAATCTCCGTAGATCCCAGGAAGGTGGAATCAGTACTTCATTGGGATCGACCAACAACAAGTGACTGAAGATTGAAGTTTCCTCAGGTTACAGGATACTATAGACATTTTATTATGGGCTTCTCTCAGATAGCCTTACCTTTAACTAAGTTGACAGGAAAGAACACCCCTTTCAAGTGGACATGGAATGTGAAAATAGTTTCCAAGAGTTAAAGCAAAGGTTGACCATGGCCCCAGTATTAGTACCCGATCCTCATGAACCCTTGAGGTCTATTGTGATGCTTCCAGGAAATGGTTTGGGATGTGTGTTAATGCAAAACCAAACGTAGTCGCTTACGCTTCTCGAAGCTGAAAACCCATGAAGTAAGCTATCCAACACATGATCTAGAACTTGCAGCTGTGGTCTTTGCTCTAAAGATCTGGCGACACCATCTATATGGTGTGCAGTTCAATGTTTTTTCTGACCACAAAAGTTTAAAATATCTTTTTGACTAGAAAGAATTAAATATGAGACAAAGGAGATGGATGGAGTTCCTTAAGGATTATGAGTTCAGTTTGAATTACCATCGGGTAAGGCCAATGTTGTTGCTACGCCCTTAGGGAAAACCTTAAGTGTAGCATGTTTAATGATTAAAGAGACGGAACTAGTGGAAAGCTTTAAAAAGCTTAGTTTGAATATGTCTGTGACCCTCAGGGTGTTATGGTAGGACAAATAAAGGTCACAAGTGAGTTTAAAGAGCGGATTTTGGCTGCACAACATAAAGATTTAGGGTTTCAGAGATTTTAAAGTTTTCAGGCAAAGAGGTTACCAGGATTTACTCAAGACTAGCAAGGTATATGGAGGTACAAGGGTAGGGTGTGTGTACCTGCAAGTGGTAATCTCAAGATGAAATTTTAAAGGAGGCTCATAAGGCGAATTCTCCATACACCCTGGGATTAGTAAAATGTATGCAGACCTCAAGAAGATGTTTTGGTGGTTGGGGATGAAAGAGACATAGTAGAGTTTATTAGAAAGTGCCTAACTTGTCAGAGGATTAAAATAGAACATCAAAAGCCAGCTGGGACCTTACAACCCTTAGAAATCCAAATGGAAATGGGAAAGTATCTCCATGGATTTCATAATGGGTTTGCCAAGGACGTCGTCGGGTTGTGATGCTATATGGGTGATAGTGGATAGATTAACCAAATCTGCTCACTTTTTACCCATTAAAGCTAGTTATCCCTTAGATAAATTAGCTTCCTTGTACATCCAAGAAATAGTGAGATTACATGGTATTCCTTCTTCAATAGTTTCTGATAGGACCGAGATTTATTTCAAGATTTTGGGGAGCTTTCCAAAAGGTCTTTGGAACCAAACTTTATTTAAGTACGGCCTATCATCCTCAACTCGACGGACAACAAACGTACCATACAAACCCTAGAAGATATGCTAAGGGCATGTGTGATTGAGCAGAAAGGATGTTGGGATAAATTGCTTCCGTTGGTGGAATTTGCTTACAATAATAGCCATCACGCTAGTATTGGCATGGTCCCGTATGAAGCTTTATATGGACGAAAATGCCAATCTCCGTTATGTTGGTACGACTGAGGGAGGTCAGGGTTGGGACCCGATTCATGAACCAAATGACAGAGCAAATTCAGAAATCAAAAGTAAAATCTTGGTACAGAGTCGTCAAAAGAGCTACGCCGATATTGGAGAAAACCTTTATAGTTTCAGGAGGGAGAACATGTATTCCTAAAGGTTACGCCTACAGGGGATAGGGAGAGCACTAAGGGTTAAGAAGCTCACCCAGGGTTCATTGGGCCTTTTCAAATTCTTAAACGAATGGGTCAGCCTACCAAATAGCTTTACCCCCACATCTATCTAACCTTCACAATGTCTTTCATGTCTCCCAACTTATAGGTTATCATCGGACCCAAACCATGTTATAGAACTCGAGTCCATACAGTTAAAGGATGACTTGACATTTCAGGCCCCTCCTATTCAGATCGTTGATAGAGTCAAGCTACTTAGAACTAAGCCTGTGCATCTAGTAAAAGTGGCTTGGGGTACACCAGGAAATGAAGAATACACATGGGAATTAGAGGCAAACATGAGGAAAGATCATAGAACTTCCAATATGAAATTTT
>JAMLFY010000025.1:578679-657839 GCA_030441495.1 Dalbergia oliveri
TGGAGGAAGGGTTCTTAGAGAGGTCTGGCCGAAATTATGATGAAGGGAAATGATAAGATGTTGATATTTTGAGTTTAGGGCAAACTACATAGAATTTTCAAGTCTAAAATGTTTTCTTTTCTTAAAGATAAATGTAGTAATTTTTTGTAAGCATCCTATTGGTCCTAATAAAGTGGCAATGGTGTGGCTTCTTCTAAGCCACACACTTGTCTAGATGGGTGGCAAACTTTCACTGGAAGTTCATTCGTGTAAGAAACTACACGAAATCTCACCGAACGGTAAACACCATACCCAATTGAACCGATATTGCCCGAAAATTAATTTTAAGTATAAAATTATCAATCCCACCCATTTCTAACCTTATTCCCATGTTTTCCTAATTTCGGGCACTTTGGGACCGAATCTAGGTTTCAGCGCGCCTTGGGGCTGGCAAGGTTACTATTCATCGCCCGAAAATTTTTTTTTTTTACAGGTCCATTGGGCCACCTCATCATCGTTGTACTGTCAGATTTCTGAAATTATGAATAACAAAGCTCAAATTAATTTTTAAATAATTTCGGGTGTTACACATCACAAGACCATTATCTTGAAACATCATCATCAAGCTAAAGATTTTCACATAAAAGGGCTCCAAGGTCGAAATGAGAAAGAGGAAAAGAAAGAGCTTTGAAACCAAGAGGAAACTAGAACTTTCTTGAAGAAAGAAAGTAAAACTTTGAAAATAACCCCTACCAAATGACGTCTTTGAAGGAGATGAAAGAAAGCTTGATTCTTGATGAAATGAGAAGGCAAAATCTTCTCTTGGATGGTGAGGATGATTCGCCAAGAGGGAATCTCAAGGAAGATGATTTTTCCTTGAAAGAGTAAGCTTGGAAATGGAAAGGTTTGGTGTTTAAGATGTGGTTTGAGGTGGGGGAGTAGTGGTTCAAGGTTGTTTGTGGTGGTTTGTGGTGGTGGAAAGGTTTCTTTGGTGGTGGAGGAAAAAGAACAAGATGAGAGAAATTGAGAGGAAAAGAGAGAAATTGCAAGAAAGCTTAAACTTGGCAAATGATCTAAAGTGTAACCAAGTTCTCTAAGGCTTGGTATTTATAGAAAAAAAAATGCAATATGGAGGCTACCAAGGGGAGGATGGCTGACGGCTTCCTTTGGCCTTTTGGGGAAATATCTTCAAAAGCTTGTCATTCAAAGGCATGGGTGGAGGTATGGCTAGGTATGGGCAAGACATGGCTTAAGGCATGGTCTTTGGAGTGAAACAAAATCAACATGTGACACAAATGCAAGGGTATGCATTTGGCCAGCTTTTTAGCGAAGGGGGAGGAAGAATTTTTTCATTTAATTGTGGTTTAATGATGTGTTTAGGTGTTTATTTGATTAAGGTTTTGATTAGGAGTTTGTAAGAAAGTGTTTAGGTGAGGTAATGGTTAATTAAGGTTGTCAAGACTTGATTTAGGGGGTGGTCTTGCTAGATTAACAAATTAAAAACCATTTTCTAGTCAAATTAAATCATACAATTCCTTGATTTAAGGAATTGGAGAGAGAATTACTATTCAATATTCCATGACTAGGAATCTTGAATCAAAGAATGAGATTAGAGTTTAACTAAGAAATCTTAGGTTCTAATTAACCTTAATAAATTATTTTGACACTAGATTAATTATTGAAATTAATTAATCTTCGATTAGAGCCTAATATTGCTTAGGTTTTGTTAATTACATCATTAGGCACACTGTACACTGTTCTAGGGGCAAAATGGTAATTTTACACTAAAACTGCTCGGGACCTCCGTCTTAACTAACCATCATAAACCACTCATAAACATCATTCTGAACTTTCTGAAAGTTTCGAGCTCAAAGACCTTTACCCGTGAAAACGCTAGGGTATTTTGGTCATTTGGGCCAAAAGTTCGGAAACGAGATTTTCACCTCAGATATCAAACATCACAATTATAATCCCCTTCAAACATTGAGTTGACCCATTCAAGGACTGGGGTCGCTACCCTCAAATTTCGGTAAAAATGACCTCAGGGCATTTTAGGTCATTTGTACTCAACAGAAAAATTAAGGTGTTAAATTTAGCGGACCTTTCTTAAGTATCTATAGCAAGCTCAATTAATGTGTGTAATAACTAAGTGCAATTCTATTAAAATATATAACAAAGAAATTTACATTTATTTAATACATAGTTGAGTACAAAAGGAAGCTCCTCTATGAGCTTTAGTACATATTTCTTCTCTAATATAGTTATATACATATCCATTCCACTAAATACAACATAATAAAAGCATTAACTACTACACTATTGCAATTCCAAGTTCTTTTGCATAGCGCATCATAGTCCCCTAGCTTTACCTGGAGGCGACATGGAAACACAAACACATAGGGGTGAGAATTATACAATTCTCAATAGGACAACTCCCAGTTACACAATCATAATGTCATCATCATCGCCCAGCCACTTTGGTTTATTAGGAAAATGTGATCATGCAATAGACTAAAGTTCACTTTAAAGTTCTAAAATCATCCCTCAAGTGGGTAGCTTTTACAATCAATCACTTAGTGCGCTTATATCATGAAACTTAAAGACATAGTAAGTATGTCTAATCAAGGGATTTCATATGATATGTGTAACACCCTAATATTTAACCCTAACATGCCTAGGACGTATCAAGATTAACTATTAGCTATTACTTCCTTTTAAACATCATTTGTAAAATAACTTTGCAAAAAATACAGACAATTTTTTTTTTTTGAAATGGAATATGTAAAACAAAGTGCAAGCCTTCGCGTATGACATAAACGAAATGTAAAGCGGAAGAGCAAATAAATCATACAAGACAAAAGCAATAAAGAACACCTCAATCATTAAAACACTCTTCATAACATTAATTAACATAGTTTAGTACATAACTATTGAAATATAAAGGAAATGCATAGAGTCTTACCCATATACATGAGAGCTTAGGACATAGAAACTAGAAATACATAACGAAAGGAAAATAAAAGCAAGTACATGGTAAATCCCCAAAGATAAGACTCCCAACTATCACTACCCTCACCCTCCACTCCTATGATGACGCTGATCCTCGGATGGGATGTAGCCGCGAACAGAGCTCCTCGGATGTAGCCCAACGAAGTGGAGATCTAGGCATGGGAATTGAGGGGATGGCGTGGCCTCCATGACGTGGTCGCCCTCCTGCTTCGAACACGCCTCGCATGCCTCAGCGGGTGACATGTCTCGCTACCTCCACCAAGATCCATGGGGAACGAAGGAAGAGCCCTCCAAGGATTGGCCTCCGATCGAGAATGGGGAACATACTCGGGGTATCCACATGCCATCGATGGAGAAGGACGGGACAACGGTTTGCTCGTCTCCTGGTCACGTCCTCTCAAATCAGGTCGTCGCCAAAGGTGAAGTTGGATCGAAGAATAGCTGGAGACGGGGAAGGCAAATGGGCATCCCACGTACACAAAAACACGCACCTCACAATGACCCTGAAGTGGTAAGACTGATGCTCGGGGTCATAGTGCACCTCCCAAGTGGGCGGGTCAATGAAGATCACGAACGACGCCATCGATGTCTGAAGACGTAACGGAAGAGAAAGAGAGAGAGGGGTGAGAATCTTGCTAAAGAATCTCAGGAGGGAAAACCTCTTTCCTAGTGTCATCGTTTACGTCCCAGGAACCTTGGGTTTATTATGAAAAGGTTAAACATGCAAAGGTTCATTATGAGGTTTTTAAAGATAATTATCCAAGGTCTGTGTCTTTTATGATGAATCTTAATGCATGTATGCAGCATAGCAAATCATAAATGCATGACAATCTTAGGCAAACTAACAATAATCAATCAACATATAAGTGGCATGTAACTTCTCTTGAACATCATTCTTTCTCTTAAAACTTGTGACACTAAGCATCATAATAGTAACCGATAAAACTAGGCTATGAGCTTATACCTTAACTAGTCGTCACTAGTTCTTACTTATCCTCTTGATAAGCGAATCATAAACATAATCATAATCATCATAATCCCAACTCCTAGAGTACGGGTAGGGGCCTAAGGATCACCCATCATGGCACTTTTTCCTTCTTCGAAACGCATCGACTAGTTAAGACCAGCGACTTTGTCCGCTTTGGCAGGCTAATGTCGATGCCCTCACGGTTTTACCTTCTCCTCACCAGTAGGAGGAGAAGTACGTCTCGATGTGTCACATTAAACATCTTATTTCTCAAACTTTCTTAAGTCTCTCAAATTTGACGAAATTTTCAGCATAATGACTTAAACCCAGAATTTCCTCAAATTTGAGTCATGCCACATAACTCACATAATGCATGTTGTCTCATAAATTCCTCAAATCCAATAAACCTTTCAATCATAACGACATACTTCCTTTAATTCATTTGTATCACATAGTCTCATGCATTATGCTCACAATACATCAAAACATCATCACATCATGAATCCTCATAAGCTCATGCTCATGACATTAACACATTCATACATAACACAAGCATACTCGCTCGGTCTCATTCTCACATCACACTTCCTACCTTATGGTGTCTTATGCTTGGCCCTTATGGGTCTTAAACTTGTGTTCCAATTATCCTATCCTTTATTATGGGTCCGATCATTACCTATAGTTCTTCTAACGTTTATGTTTACTAACTCATCCAATCAGCATTGTATGGAATTAAACATCATGATCATTACTCACTATGGGGGATTTTAGGATCTACACCTTAGGCTCTTTTCTTTAAGTTCGTCTTTGCCTAAGATTCTAGGTTCGTCTCCTAAGCATAAACATTATTTATGAGTCATCTTCCTTAAACTCAATTATGCTGAAACAAAAGTTATTATTCTTGTGTCTAAGGGTGTTAAGGTTTTAGTTCTCAAACCTTTCTATTTACTTAGTCTTCCTAACCATCAAAATCGTTCCTCACTTCACTCAAACATAATCTTACGCATTCTAACTCCTGGAAACAAAATTCATACAGTGGCCAACAAAATAGAAAAACCAAAAGTATGTATCACGCATAATCGTATAAAATCATGTTATAAGTGCATACGAGTTACTAGTCTTTCTCTTGGAATAATTTCATGAGCAAAAAGGTGTTCTGGTAATCATTACATGTGCCTGATAATTGATTACCAGGGACTAAATCTTATTCTGGGTTCAAAACAATTGGGTAATTGATTACATATGATGGTAATCGATTACTTAGGGTTAAATCCTTTCCTGAAAAAATGAGAACATCAGAGTAATCGATTACACAAATAGTAATCGATTACAGCTTTAGGGGTTTGGCATGAAGAACAGCCTTGGTAATCGATACATACCAGAACCAAAAACCCTTCAAACCACTCTGTAATTGATTACATAAGCATAATCGATTACCAGAACCTCCGAATTTGAGAAAACATGATTCTTGACACATTCCAAGCTATTTAAACTCCTTGAGACCTCATAAAACATTTTTCCAACATTTTCCTGAAATCATCTTTACATTTTACAAAATCAAACCGTTCATTGTATCATATTAAAACACATCCATTCCTTTTAGAGGGATATTACTAGCCTAACCCAACATGTATCTTGAACAAATGGGGAATGAGCTTTAGAGTTCTAGCACCAAATCTTCAAAGAAACTTTGGATTGAACTTCATCATCAAGCTCATGAGTGTGGACTAAGACAAACATCAACACTCAACAAAACATCATAAATAAAACTACTCATATTCTTTATTTTATTGCTCATGGGCTTCAATCTAGAGTAAACTCATAGAATGGCCGACCAACTTTAAGGTTGGCAAGGGTAAGCTTAGAGCTCTTTGAAATCTTAGGATTAATTTTTCTTAACAAAACTCTTGTGATCTACTTTACATTTTTAGCAAACTTTGTCCAAACCAAGGCAAAAGAAACCGAAATCCTTCAAAGGAAAAGGAAAAGGAAACCAAATCACTCAAGAAAGAAAGGAAAAGGAACCAAAAATTATAAGCACGGAAAAGAAAGAAACACAAGCATGTATGGTCCAAGACCAAGTTGTTTCAAGCTTTAGAGGTTTCTCACATGACAACAACAAGTCATTATCTTGAAACCTCATCATCAAGCTCATGTTCTCTTTATAAAAAGGCCTTTTGGCTGAGAAGAAAAAGGAAGAGGAAAAGAGTTTGAAACCAAGAGAAAACTAGAACTTTTCTTGAAGAACACAAGCAAAAACATTAAAACAAAACCCCTACCTAAGGAAGTCTTGAAGAGAGGAAGGAAAGCTTTGTTTCTTGAGAGGAAAAGAGAAGGAAATCCTTCTTGAAAACTTGATGAAGAACTCGGCCAAGGGAGGAGGAAAAGAGGTTCTTTGAGTTTAGGAAGAAAGCTTGAGGTTTGCTCAAGTGTGTAAACATTCAAAGAGCTTTCAAGCTAGTGTATTTATAGAAGATTGAGAGCTCATGGATGCCTAGAGGAGGGGGAGAGTGGCCGTCACTTTGGGAGGAAGGAGAAGAAATATCTCTTACAAGTTATGGCTTTGAGTATGGGTTCAAGCATGGCTGAGTATGGGCACAAGTATGGGTCATGGTATAGCTTGAAACATGGCCTTTGAGTGAAGAGAAATTCAACATGTGACACAATTTTGGGGAGGGGATTTTGAACATAACAACCAAGGGGGAAGGGATTTTGTTCATGTAATTGTGGTTTAAGGATGTGTTTAGGTGTTTCTTTGATTAAGGTTTTGATTAGGGTTTGTAAGAAGGTGTTTAGGTAAGGTAATTGGCTAATTAAGGTTGTCAAACTTGATTAGGAGGGTAATCTTGCTAGATTAATAATTTAAATTCATTTTCTTAGTCAAATGAGGTATGGCACAATTCCTTAATTTAAGGAATTGGAGAGAGAAAATACTATTCAAGATTCCATGACTAGGAATCTTGAATTAAAGAATGCAATTAGAGTTTAACTAAGCAATCTTAGGTTCTAATTAACCTTAATAAATTATTTTGACTCTAGATTAATTATCGAAATAAATTAATCTTCGATTAGAGCCTAATATTGCTTAGGTTTACTTAATTGCGTCATTAGGCTCACTGTACACTGTTCTGGGGCAAAATGGTAATTTTGCACTAACCTTGGACCTTCTGCTTAACTAGACATCAAATATCACTCATAAACATCATTCCAAACTTCCTGGAAAAGTTTGTCAACGACACCTTTTACCCTGTAGAACACAGGAGTGGTATTTTGGTCATTTTGAGCCGAAAGTTCAAAAACGAGATTTTCACCTTGGATATCAAACATAACAGTTATAACCCCCTTCAAACATTGAGTTGACCCATTCGAGGACTGGGGCAATCCCCTTTAATTGGGTAAAAATGACCTCAGGGCATTTTGGTCATTTGTACTCAAATAGCAGAAACAGGCGTTACAATATGATTATGCATATGCTAAATGTAGTGAAATTGTCCCAAGTGACCTAGTTTCACTTATAGCCATAGAATCAAATCTGTATTTCTCTTTTCATTGACATAGGAAAGACTTAGTTTATACCCAACGGGTATTTGCCATGGATAACTCCACGATAGATAGTTTATACTAAATGGTATTTACAGTGGATCAAACTACACAAGGGAAATAGACGCTTACGAAGACTGCTTATTCCTATACGTGATCATCAAACTTCATTTTTTTCCATTTTAAATCACACACTATTCCTAGCCGAGAATCTACCAACTCAAAGTATTTAGGGAAGTTCTTCTTTCTCTTCCTTCCCTCATTCAACCTAAGCCTTGTTTCTTTTTGTCCATATGTCAGAACATGCACAATTTAAGTTTATACATTTCTTTTTCCTTTCTAAATGCATGCATAAAGCACATGTAGGCATTTCATTCACAATGAAATTTCAATCATGCCTCATAAACCACTCTTTATTTCCTCTAGCATTCATTTATATGTCACAAGTCACATGGCCAAATAGTTAATATCAAGTATTCATGTCATACTAGAACAAAAAATGCCATTGTTTTATCAATTCAAAGCATCATTGCATTTCTAGCATAATGGCAGATTTCACACATTCATAGAATAATTTAGTTGCATATCAAACAATTAATTCAGAAGCTATAAAAATTACCCAAGACACTTCAATGTGCCCACAAGGTTCTCTAAAAATTTCAGAGGAAAAGATTCTTAACTGTGTTAAAAAAATAAGACAAATTGGTGTACTAGAAGCCACTTAAACTTAGCTAGAACCTGAAATTCATAATTTTTAACCCTAGCAAATGATTGAATCAACTTGAAGGAAAAATCACAGTTACACTTCAAGATATTATCAACACTCTGTAAAAATTTCAAGTGATTATTCAATCATTGGTTATGGTAATAAAATTAGCAAAGTTTATAGCTTTAGTTCTAATAATCCAGGCAGCACATAGTTCACTTCGATTTCTGATTTTTTTAAAGCATTAGGAGTCCAAATCAGAACCCAAGAAAATTTGCGAAACTAATATAGGAT
This sequence comes from Dalbergia oliveri, assembly GCA_030441495.1. NCBI lineage: Eukaryota > Viridiplantae > Streptophyta > Magnoliopsida > Fabales > Fabaceae > Dalbergia > Dalbergia oliveri. The sequence goes on from JAMLFY010000025.1 coordinate 587,175, forward strand.
GTTAGCTTCAACATATATTTTTCTCGCTCTAAAATACCCACAATTCTCTGAAAATTCATGATCAGTGCCTGCCTATGTAAAAACCAAAAATCCAGCAGAAAGGTTCAAAATCTCTTTTCATAAAAATGACTTCTAAACTCATCCAAACACTCCAGCAAAATTAACACATCAATATTAATGTATTTTCAACCAATAAAATAACAAATTTTGGACCTAAGCTCAATCAGAAATCATCATCAAAATAAATTTGAAGAGAAAAAGAAAAGAAAACCTTACTTTTAGTGACTTAATGACTCCTTGGCCCCCAAGGTGCTCTAAGATTGCCTTCTTAATCCCAAAGCTCCAAATCAACCCAAACTCCTTCTTAACTCAGTGAGGGTGAGGTAGCAAGGTAAGGTTTGGTGAGGATGGAGATTTCAATGGTTAGATTTAGGATTGAAGTGTAGAACGAGTTTTGTAAAGGAATTTTGAAGCTTTAACAACTCTAGCTTAGGGTTTTTGGGATTAGAATTCAAAGTGAAGCTCAAGAAGATGAAGATGGTGGCTGGTTCTTCTCTCTCCCTTGCTGGCCGAATTGCTTGATGGCTTCTTGGAGAAGATATGAATTTTATATTTATCCTAACTTGATTTTACTTTATGTTACATAAATGCATGTCTTGTTAAAAGAATAAAATAGAAAGGATGGCTAAGATTTAATCTTGGAATTGGCCTTGCACGTGTCCTAGGTGGATAAACATTATCCATTTGTGGTGATTAAATTGCCTTTCTGGTGTTAGATACTGCATATTAAATTTCACCAAATGTATAAACAACGTATCCATTAATCCGATATTACCGAAAATTAATTCTAAGTATAAAATTATCATTCCCACCTATTTCTAACCTTATTCCCATGTTTTAATTTCTGCACCTCCTGGTTTAATTAGGGTTTCGACGATTGGCGGGCCTGAGATTACTATTCATCCCGGCCTTGAATTTTTTTTGAGGTCGTTGGGCTATCCTCATCATTGCTATATTGTCACTTTTTTAAATTATGACCAATAAAGCTCAAATTAATTTTTAAATAATTTTTAGGATGTTACACTGAATTAATTGAAGTACCCCGTGGTAATCCAATGCGGATTAAGGGACACTTTAACTAGATTTATCCTGGAAGTCAAAATGTCGAGTATAAGTGTTGCATGATATCTGGAAAGTTCTAAGTGATCCCTAGGAGTTTTTGTGAAATTTATGTTTTTGCCCTTGATTAGTACTAAATGAGCTTAATTAAACGATTAAGGAAATACATGCAATATTAGGCTCAAATTAAAGATAAATTAATTTTAATTAGTAATCTTGAATCCAAATAATTATTTGAGATTAATTAGGGCCTAAGATTGCTTAGGGAAATTTAAATCCCATTCTTAATCAAAGAGCTCATAAGACTTTATGTCATGTCATGTGCAAATAGCATTTTCTCTCCAATCCCCTAAATTAAGGAATGTGTTGGAGTTTGAATTTCAAACTAATCATTCTTATTTCAAACTAATTGAGTATTAATTAAACTAAGTGTGTAAGATTACTCTTAATCATGTCTTGAAAGTCTTAAACACATGATTACTAACAAACACCCAATTACCAATTCCTAACTCACTCCCTAATCAAATCAATCACTAATCCATGTCCTAACAGACATGAGACATGAAAATTTCCCCCCTGAAACCCTTTGGAGGCTTATTGTTTTCCTCCCAGCTTCTTCCATATTTCATTTTTATAAACACCTACACACTCACAAACTCTCTGATTTTACCATTTACTTTTTTGGCCAAAGACTTGGTGTCAAAAAGAACTCTTGCATTCTCTCAACTTGATCTTTCTTTTCTTCCTTTTCCACCTCCAGCCTCAACCCCCTTTCAACCTCAAACCACTACACCTCCACCATAGATCATCTCTGAGACACTAACCTTTCCATCCCCAAGCTCCAAGATACAAGAAAAATCCTTCCTTCCATTTCTCTTCCTTTGCCAAAATACATCTCCATTCCAAGGAAGATTTGTTCTTCTCACTTCCTTGCAAAAGACCAAGTTTCCTATTCCAAAACAAAGCACACTTGGTAGGGATTTTTGTTTTGAGTTCTCCTTTTCTTCTTTGCTTCCGGTTTCTATGTTAGAATGAATGGAAAGTTTTCCTCTTTTATCTCGCTCTCATTATTTTCGGATTTGATGTTGGTTTGATGGACAAGTTCCTTTCTTTTTTTTTTTCTTATTTTGGGTTTCATTTGTTGGTTGTTGGTCAAAAACCATGGCTTGATGATAAGAGATCTTGATGTTGGTTGTGAGACTATCATGTGATTGATCTCTAGAGCCCAAATTTTAATTTATTTTCAGTTTTAAAGAATGATAAAGATGGAATGTTTGTTGGTTTCTTTGAAATGTTTTCTTTCTTTGATGTTCAAGGCCATAGCTTGATAATGAGGGTTTCTATGTTGTTATGGAACCATCATGTGTTGGACCTCTAAAGCTCAAGGCTTGATTTTTGGTTTCATAAGAATATGAAAAATGGATTATTGTTGGTTGTCTTTGTTGGTTTTCCTTTGAGCTTGATGATCAGTCTAAGAAATGAGGTTCTTGGAACCATGGTGTCAAGAGATTCTAAAGCTCATTTCCATTTGGTTAAGATTGATTGGGGGTTAAGAGTTTGATTCTTTAAAGTCTTGTAATGAGCTCTAGTAAGATATAAAATGGACTTACATCATGTTTATATTTCAAGCTCTTGCATTTCATGTTTAAGTTTCAATGCCTTGCATATCATGTTTCTTTTCAATTCATCACCTTAAATCTTGAAGACTAGAGAAATAGACTTGTATTTCCATGTTTAAATTTCAAGTCTTGTATTTCATGTTTATATTTCAAGTTATCACCTAAACTTTAAAGACTTAAAATAAACTTGCATTCCCATATTTATATTTCAAGTCTTGCATATCATATTTATGTTTCCAAGTTATCACCTTATAATAACCAAGACTAAAAATGAGACTGCATAGCATGTTTATGATTTTTGTCATCACTTAAATCCCTAGAGCTCAAAGACTTACCCGTGTATCTTAAAATGGAAATCTTGGTCATGGCTATTGAATGTGTTTTAGCCATGATATAATGTTGGATTTGTTTTCTTTTGAGACTTGAATCTTGCTTTTATGATGCACAAAGTTGTAGTGAAATGTAACATGTAACGCCCATTTTACCGTGAGTACAAATGACCGATGCCCCTGAAGTCATTTTACCCAAAATGAGGATTGCTTCCCGGCCATCAAGGGGATGTTTTGATGTTAATAGGGGATTATAAGTGTTATGTGTAGTAATAGAAGAAGAATCTCATTTTTGAGTTTCGACGCTGAAATTACCAAAATGCCCCTATGGCGTTTGTCATCGCTTCAGGTCCTTGAGCTTTTTACCAAAAATTTTAAATGATGTTTATGAGTGATATTTGTTATTAGTCGGGCCGGTTGGTCCCGCAGTTTTAGTGCAAAATTACCATTTTACCCCTAGAAGTGTATAGTGAGCCTAATGACGCAATTAAGCAAACCTAAGCAATATTAGGCTTAATCGAAGATTAATTTATTTCGATAATTAATCTAGAGTCAAAATAATTTATTAAGGTTAATTAGAACCTAAGATTGCTTAGATAAACTCTAATTGCATTCTTAATTTAAGATTCCTAGTCATGGAATCTTGAATAGTATTTCTCTCTCCAATTCCTTAAATTAAGGAATTGTGCCATACCTTATTTGACCAAAAGAATGATTTTAAATTGTTAATCTAGTGAGATTACCCTCCTAATCAAGTCTTGACAACCTTAATTAGCCAATTACCTTACCTAAACACTTTCTTACAACTCCTAATCAAAACTTTAATCAAAGAAACACCTAAACACATCCTTAAACCACAATTACATGAGCAAATCATCCTTTCCCCCTTGGCTGAAATGTTGGCCAAATTCATGCTCTCCATTTGTGTCACATGTTGATTTTGTTTCACTCAAAGACCATACCTCAAGCCATGCTTTGAACCATACCTAGCCATGCTTTCAACCATGCCTTTGAATGACAAGTTTTTGAAGATATTTTCCTCCCCCTTTGGCATGAAATCGTCAGCCCTCTTCCTCCCCAAATCAGCCACAAAGTTTCATTTTTCTATAAATACCAAGCCTTAGAGAACTTGGTTACACTTTAGATCATTTGCCAAGTTCAAGCTTTCTTGCATTTTCTCTCTTCTTCTAACTTTCTCTTCATCTTGTTCTTTTTCCTCCACCATCAAAGAAACCTTTCCATCACCACAAACCACCTTAAACAACCTTGAACCACCACTCCCTCACCTCAAACCACCTCTCAAACACTTTATCTTTCCATTTCCAAGCTTGCTTTCTCAAGGAAAAATCATCTTCCTTGGTTTTCCTCTCTTGGCCGAATCATCACTTCCATCAAGGAGGAGATTTTGTCTTCTCATTCATCAAGAATCCAAGTTTCTTCTCATTTCTTCAAAGACTTCCTTAGGTAGGGGTTTTGTTTTCAAGTTTTGCTTGTTTTCCTTAAAGAAAGTTCTAGTTTTCTCTTGGTTCAAACTCCTTTCTTTCTTTCCTTTTCATTTTCGGCCAAGAGGCCTTTTATGAAAAAACATGAGCTTGATGATGAGGTTTCAAGATAATGACTTGTTGTTGTCATGTGAGAAACCTCTAAAGCTTGAAACAACTTGGTCTTGGACCATACATGCTTGTGTTTCTTTCTTTTTCTTTAGTTTCATTTTGGTTCCTTTTCCTTTCTTTCTTAAATGAATCGGTTTCCTTTTCCTTTTCCTTTGAAAGATTTTGGTTTCCTTTACCTTGGTTTGAACAAAGTTTGCTAAAAATGTAAGTAGATCACAAAAGTTTTGTTAAAGAAAATTAATCACATGATTTCAAAAAGCTCTAAGCTTACCCTTGCCAACCTTAAAGTTGGTCGGCCGTTTTAAGAGTTTTACTCTAGATTGAAGCCCATGAGCAATAAAATAAAGAATATGACTTAGTCCTTGTATTTTGTTTAGACAAAGTGTTGAGCTTTGTGTCTATTTTCTTGAGCTTGATGATGAAGTTCAAAACCAAAGACTTCTTTGAGGTCTAGGTGCTAAGAACTCTAAAGCTCACTTTATGTTGTTAAGATGCATATTGGGTTAAGGTTATGATATTCCTTTAAAGTCTTGTAAGAGCTCTAGTTAAGATAAAATGAGTTGCACACATGTTTACATTTATGCCTTGCATAGCATGTTTATTTTGATGTCATCACTAAACTCTCAAGAATAAATAAATGAACTTGCATTATCATGTTTAAATTTCAAGCTTGCATTTCATGTTTATATTTCAAGTCATCACTTAATTTTATAATAATAAGGTTGCATCTCATATTTATTTTATGCTCTCACTTTACTTTCTAATGAAGAATAAAATGAGTGCATATCATGTTTAAGTTTATGCCATCACTTAAATGTCCTAGAGCTCAAAGACTTGCCCAAGTATCTTGCATAAAGTTTTAGAAAATGGAGGCATTTCAAGGAATGCCATCTTGGCCTTGTGATGATGATGATGGACTTGGATGAGTTCATTTAATCATAAGTGTCCATAGTCTAAGTCTTGGAATTTTTCTAAGCTTAGATGTACTCAAGGAACTTTATGAACAAAGTTTTATGTTTTAAATTCATTCCTTGAGCTAAATAATTTAGCTACTGACCTAGCATACATTTTCATGATTTCAATGAGATTTATTGGTTTCTAAAAGAGTTTTGAGTTATTAAAATGATTCCAAGAGAAACTAGCAACTTATATGCTTTTAAATCATGAAATTATGTGATTACATGAGCTTATGTTTCGGTTCTACATGATGCAATTGGCCACTGTATAAATTCTGTTTTATGGTGTTAAAATGTGTAAAATTATGTTTGAGTGAAGCAAGGATCGATTTAGAGAAGTTAGAAAAGAATAAGTAACTTGAAAGGATAAAAAATGAGAATTCTAGAACACTTAAATGCACAAGATATGCATTCTGTTCCAGCATGCTTAAAACTAAGGAAAGTGGTTTATAATTAGTGAAAATGTGTAGGAAATCCCTCATAATTGGTTTAGGAGTTAATTATAAAGCCTTAGGCGAAGACGAATCTTAAAAAGGGTCTAAAACGGAAATTCTAGAAACCCGTAATCATAAGATAATTTTCTGCCCAAAATGCATAATGCTGTTTGGAATTTTAGTAAGCCTAAATCTTAGTGAGAAATATAAGTAATGATCTCTTAGGTGTAGTAAAGATGTAATATGGGTATTAGGATAATTGGAACATAAGTTTAAGACCCGTAAGGGCCAAAGCATAAGACACCATAGGATAAGAGGTGTGATGTGAGTATGAGGGCGAGTGAGCATATTCTTAATGATGTGACTATGTTAATATCTTAAGTATGAAATGTTATGTGGCATGATGATGTGATGATGTGGTATGTCACGTTTAAAATGCATGAGAATATGAAATGTGAATGAAGGATATGTTATATGAGGTTCTAAGGTTGTATGCTCATGTTGCATCCATAAAAGATATGATAATGTGGAAATGATCCCATTATGACTTCCCGAGTTAAGGGTTGTACGGGTGATCCAAGAAAGAAATATGATTCCCCCTTTTACCCCGTATAAATCTAGCGACGACTAGTTAGGATGAGCTCATTCCTAGGCGATAGGTGATTAGGAGTTTTGGTGACCATGATAAATCGGGGCCGGCATGTTGGGTGGATTTTTGGTGACCATGATGAGGGTGGAAAATGGAAATGTTATGAAAGGAACTCACGGAGTTCAAGTATGAAAAAGTAAAAGACGTACATGCATATGTTTCATTGATGCTTTGATTAAGTGATATGTGTTATTTACGTGTACTGTCATGTTAAGTATTGCCATGCATACATAAAATATCTGCTGCATTCATACCATCAAGACTCATGCTAAAAGGAACCCACTTCGGATAATAGGATTTGAGAAACTAAAATTGAACTTATGCATGTATACTTCTTTCATAATGAAACCCGAAGTGGCTGGGCGCGACGATGACACTTGTGTTAAAGTCGGGAGCCTATGAAAGCTTGTATAAGTATTCTCACCCTTTTGTCTTTCCTTCCCGTGTCGTCTCCAGATGGGATTGATGCGGTGTTCGTGATCTTCCTTGAAGCGTGAGTAGGAGTTACGCATTCGGATTAGAGGGCGCAATGGAAGCTTAAAGACTAGTCTAGCCGTTTATAATTATGTTTAGCGTTAGTTAACCTTACTTGATGTATCTAGTATCTTGAGGTGTTCTTATATTTATAAGGGCATCATTGTTTTGTTATGATTATAATATAATACTACAAGTTATGTTGTGTTTATTCTATAGTTTATTTATGATTGTTATGGTAATGTACACCGGTTGTTATCTTTCTTTAGAAGTTGGTCCCTATGCGCATGCGCGGTTCGCATTTTAAGTCTTAAGTTCAAAAAGAAAAATTTAGCCGTATTTTTAGTACTTGTAATTTAAAGAAAAGCCAAGTCAAGTTTTAAAACGAAGACGTAACCGCTAATAAGTAGCCGAATGCGACTTAGCGTATTAGGTGAAAGTTAGGGTGTTACATAACGCCCTCATTTTCCATGTACAAATGACCGAATGACCGAATGCCCTGAGGCATTTACCCTGAAGCGAGAATCGCCGGTTCTACCATCTTCAAGGGGATGTTTTGTTGATTAATAGGGGATTATATGTGTTATGTGTGGTAATAGAGAGAAGAATCTCATTTTGAGTTCTACGCACGAATTACCAAAACGTCTGTCCTTGTTTTGTTTATTGTGCCAGTGAGCCGACTTTACCAAAAGATTTGAAATGATGCTTATAAGTGGTTTTTGATGATTAGTTGGGTTAGAGGTCCCGGGCAGTTTTAGTACAAAATTACCATTTTGCCCCTAGAATAGTGTACAGTGAGCCTAATGACACAATTAAGCAAACCTAACAATATTAGGCTCTAATCGAAGATTAATTTATTTCGAATTAATCTAGAGTCAAAATAATTTATTAAGGTTAATTAGAACCTAAGATTGCTTAGTTAAACTTTAATTGCATTCTTTAATTCAAGATTCCTAGTCATAGAATCTTGAATAGTGTTTTCTCTTCCAATTCCTTAAATTAAGGAATTGTGCCATACCTCATTTGACCAAGAAAATGATTTTAAATTGTTAATCTAGCAAGATCACTCTCCTAATCAAGTCTTGACAACCTTAATTAGCCATTACCTCACCTAAACACTTTCTTACAACTCCTAATCAAAACCTTAATCAAAGAAACACCTAAACACATCATTAAACCACAATTACATGGACAAATTATCTCCTCCTCCTCCCCTTGGCTGAAATGTTGGCCGAATTCATCCTCCCCATTTGTGTCACATGTTGATTTTGTTTCACTCAAAGGCCATACCTCAAGCCATGCTTTGAACCATACCTAGCCATGCTTTCAACCATGCCTTTGAATGACAAGTTTTGAAGATATTTTCTCCCCTTTGGCATGAAGAAACCGTCAGCCCCCTCCTCTTGAATCAGCCTCCATTGCTTTATTTTTCTATAAATACCAAGCCTTGAAGAACTTGGTTACACTTTAGAAGCTTTGCCAAGTTTAGTCTCTTGCTTTTTCTTTCTTTTTTTCTCAAAGTTCTCTTCATCTTGCTCTTCTTTTCCTCCCTCAAAGAAACCTTTCCACCACCATAAACCACCACAAACAACCTTGAACCACCACTCCCTCACCTCAAACCATCTCTCAAACACCAAACCTTTCCATTTCCAAGCTTACTTTCTCAAGGAAAATCCATCTTCCTTGTGTCCTCCCTTGGCCAAATCCTGATTGCCATCCAAGAGAAGATTTTGTCTTCTCATTTCATAAGGATCCAAGCTTTCTTTCATTTCTTTCAAGACTTCCTTAGGTAGGGGTTTTGTTTTCAAGTTTTTACTTGTTTTTTAAGAAAAGTTCTAGTTTTCTCTTGTTTCAAACTCTTTTCCTCCTTTCTTTTTCATTTCGGCCAAGAGGCCTTTTTATGAGAAGAACTTGAGCTTGATGATGAGGTTTCAAGATAATGACTTGTTATTGTCATGTGAGAAACCTCTAAAGCTTGAAACAACTTGGTCTTGGACCATACATGCTTGTGTTTCTTCCTTTTTCCTTGGTTTCATTTTCGGTTCTTTTCCTTTTCTTTCTTAAATGGTTTGGTTTCCTTTTCCTTTTCCTTTGAAATATTTCGGTTTCCTTTGCCTTGGTTTGAACAAAGTTTGCTAAAAATGTAAAGTAGATCACAAAAGTTTTGTTAAGAAAATTAATCACATGTTTTCAAAGAGCTCTAAGCTTACCCTTGCCAACCTTAAAGTTGGTCAACCGTTCTAAGAGTTTTACTCTAGATTGAAGCCCATGAGCAATAAAATAAAGAATATGACTTAGTTCTTGTATTTTGTTTAGACAAAGTGTTGAGCTTTGTGTCTATTTTCTTGAGCTTGATGATGAAGTTCAAAACCAAAGGCTCCTTTGAAGTCTTGGTGCTAAGAACTCTAAAGCTCACTTTATGTTGTTAAGATGCATAATGGGTTAAGGTTATGATGTTCCTTTAAAGTCTTGTAAGAGCTCTAGCTAAGATAAAATGAGTTGCACACATGTTTACATTTATGCCTTGCATAGCATGTTTACTTTGATGTTATCACTAAACTCTCAAGAATAAATAAATGAACTTGCATTATCATGTTTAAATTTCAAGCTTGCATTTCATGTTTATATTTCAAGCCATCACTTAATCTTTAAAGATAATAATAAAGTTGCATCCCATATTTATTTTATGCTCTCACTTTACTTTCTAATGAAGAATAAAATAAGTGCATATCATGTTTAAGTTTATGCCATCACATAAATGTTCTAGAGCTCAAAGACTTGCCCAAGTATCTTGCATAAATTTTAGAAATGAAGGCATTTCAAGGAATGCCATTTCGGCCTTGTGGTGATGATGATGGACTTGGATGAGTTCCTCTAATCATAAGTGCCCATAGTCTAAGTCTTGGAATTTTTCTAAGCTTAGGTGTACTCAAGGAACTTCATGAACAAAGTTTTATGTTTTAAATCCATTCCTTGAACTAAACAATTTAGCTACTGACCTAGCGCATATTGATGTGATTTTAATGAGTTTAATTGGTTTCTAAAAGAGTTGAGTTATTAAAATGATTCCAAGAGAAACTAGCAACTTATATGCTTTTAAATCATGAAATTATGTGATTACATGAGCTTATGTTTTTCGATTCTGCATGATGCAATTGGCCACTATATAAATTTTATTTTATGGTGTTAAAATGTGTAAAATTATGTTTGAGTGAAGCAAGGAACGTTTTAGGGAAGTTTAGAAAGAACAAGTAACTAAAAAGGACTTAAATGTGAATTCTAGAACACTTAGAATGCACAAACTTGTAATCCGTTCTAGCATAATTGAACTTAGGGAAAGTGGTTAATTATAGAGCCTTAGGTGAAGACGAACTAGAAAGGGTCAAAACGAAGATTCTAGGACCCCGTAATCGAATGATAAAATTCTGCCCAAAATAACTAGAGCTGTTTGGTTATGTTATAAATCATAAACGTTAGGCAAAGTTATAGGTAATGATCCCTTAGGTGTTATAAAAATCCATAATGAAGGATAGGATAGGTGGAACACAAGTTTAAGACCCATAAGGGCCAAAGCATAAGACACCATGAGATAGGAGGTGTGATGTGAGCATGAGGCTGAGTGGGTATACTCATAATGATGTGAATATGTTAATATCATGAACTTGAGGCTATATGTGTATTTGTGGCATGTTGCTATGATGATGTGGCGTGCTATGTTTACAATGCATGAGAATATATGATATGTCATATGAGGTTCTATGGTTGCATGCTCATGTCACATTCATACAAGATATGATAAAGTGGAAATGATCCCATTAAGACTTCCAGTTAAGGGTTGTATTGGTGATCCAAGAAAAGAGATATGTTAATGAGGAAATGATCCCATTATGACTTCCCGAGTTAAGGGTTGTACGGGTGATCCAAGAAAGAAATGTGAATCCCCTCTTTTTCCCCATGTAAATCTAGTGACGACTAGTTAGGTTTGAACTCATTCCTAGGCGATGAGTGTATTTGGAGTTTTGGTGGCTATGTGAAAATTGCTGAGCGGCATGTTGGATGGATTTCGTGGCTGACGATGAGGGTGAAAAAGTGAAAAAATGGAAAAAGTTAAAGGAACTCGAAGAGTTCAATTATGATAAAGTAAAAGACGCACATGCATATGTTTAGTAGTTGTTCCATTTGTGTTTATGATTAAAGTGATGAATATATATAGTACGTGAACTGTCATGCTCAAGCATTGCCATGCATACATAAAATATCTGTTGCATTCATAACATCAAGACTCATGCTAAAAGAAACCCACTTCGGATAATAAGCTTTGAGAAATTAAAATTGAACCTATGCATGTATATCTCTTTCATAATGAAACTTTAAGTGGCTGACGATGATGACACATGTGTTAAGTCGGGAGCCTACTGAGAATCTTGTATAAGTATTCTCACTCCTTTTTGTTTCCCTTCGTGTCGTCTCCAGACGGGATTGATGTGGATGTTCATGATTTTCCTTGAAGCACGAGCATAGGAGTTACGCACATTGGTTCAAGGGTGCAATGGAAGCTTGAAGACTAGTCTAGCCTGTTTAGAATTATGTTTTGCATTAGTTAACCTTGCTTGATGTATGTAGTATTTTGAGGTGTCATTATATTTATAAGGGCATCGATGTTTTGTTATGATTATAATATAATACTACAAGTTATGTTGTGTTTATTCTATGGTTTATTTATGACTGTTATGGTGATGTATACTTGGTTGCTATGTTTCTTGTTTAATAGTCTTTCTTATGTGCATGTACGGCTTGCATTTTAAGTCTTAAGTTCAAAAAGAAAAATTTAGTCGTATTTTTAGTACTCATATTTTAAAGAAAGCCAAGTCAAGTTCTGAAAACGAGACGTAACCGCTAATAACTAGCCGAATGCAACTCAAGCGTATTAGGTGAAAGTTAGGGTGTTACATGAAAAGCTTGTTTTGATTTGTAAAAATGTTGGATTGATGTTTAAAAATGGTCTTGGGATGAAAGAGTAGCTTCAAATGCGTTAAAACTTGGGTTTTTCAAGTTTTGGGATTTGGTAATCAATTACCAGCTCATGTAATAGATTACCAAGATGCTTCTTTGCAAGTTTTTTATTCTGGTAATTGATTACCAACCTAGTAATCGATTACCAGGATGCTTTTTGTGCCCGAACAAGTTTTTTGCTCCTCACCCAAGATGGTTGTCATCATAAAAAAGGGAGAATATGAATATTATGTTGTAGGTTTTGATGATGCTAAAAGCAAACGATAAAAATGTTGAATCATAAGAGCATGGAGTTTGTTGAAGATGAACAAGTCAAATGTTCAAGTCAAATGGTTAAAATAATTAGGACTTAGATCACTTTGTTAAAAGGTTTTTATTTAATAAGTGTATTTGGCCCTTGTTAAGTTAATCAAGGTTTTAATCTAAGGAATGAGTTTGATTCTAAGGAAAATTTAATTTGAAAGGAGTTAATTAGTTTTAAATAAAGATTTTGATTTGATTAGTGAAAACATGAGTTTGATTTGAAAGGATATGTTTGAAAGATGTTTAAAAATGTTTTTAGAATGAAAGTGTGTTAAAACTTTAAATTTTCAATTTCTGGAATCCTTGTAATCAATTACCATGTTGTTTAGGTGCCCATAATTTGAAATTCAATATGTGTAATCGATTATACATGCATTGTAAACGATTAAAGAAACTTGATCGTTGCTAGATTTGAAAATTTGAACTATGTAATCGATTACCATTCATGTAATCGATAAAAAGAAATGTGCAAATAGGTGTGTTTTGAAGAGATACATCTTTTGGATTAATCCTAACGGTTACACAATTTGTTTTCTATATATACCTATACTTTAACACATTTTAAGGCATGAAAAAGATACTGCAAAGATCAAATTAACAATCATTTGTTCAATACTTGGCCATATATGATTCTTGAGAAACCTTCTAGTGCTTCAATTTGTAATATTCCTCTAGTTAGAGAGTGAATTCTTGTATTCTATTATTGAGTTTGTGTACAAGGTGAGGCATCCCTTGTAAGAATAAGAGTGTGGTATATCTTGGTTTGAGAGACTCAAACATAGGATCCTAAGGTGTAAGAGTGCTCTTTAGTTGTAAAGATATCAAAGTTAGTGGAACTCTTAAGCAGGTTGCTCAGGAAATGGATGTAGGCCACAAAAGGTGACCGAACTAGTATAAACTGAGTTTCCATTCTTTCTTCCCTTATCTCTTTACGTTTATTGCAAGTTTTCTTTTTATTATCTTGTTCATCCATAAAATTAGAATTCTAAATCTCTTGCATTCTCATCTATTCAATTAGGTTTTTTAATCCAATTTCTTATATTTTATTGGAAAAGGAATTAGTGTGTGAAAATTAAGAAAAAATTTGAGAACTCAATTCACCCCCCCTTTGAGTTCATTGAGGCCACTTGGATAACAATTGAAAACTAGAACAATGATTGAGAGCTCCTAGACCTAGAGAGAGAGTAGAGAGAGTGTGATGCAAATTACTGAGCACGGGCCACTTACAACGCCATAACAGTCCTACCTTCATATTGCCAAAAAACTGAGAAAATCCTCCTCTCCTGCGCTTAGCATCTTGTTCAGGCTGGTTCATGCTGCTTTTACTTGTTAAAGGTCTCAGTTCCTTTCCTTGCTTTGGCACACCAATGGGGAGTCCCTTATCTACACTCACACAAAAGGTTAAAGCACGGTAACTTCCAAATATAATTATTTACTTCAAAATGGTGTTAATAGCCATGAAATCACTTAACAATGCAAGATGAGGATAAAGAACAAACTCACCAATTAAGCATCGATTAAATATAATTCAATTACAAAATATTCAAAGTTAGGATAAGAAATGGGTGCATAAATGCAACCTATCAAACCTCCCTACACTTAAACAATTGCATGTCCTCATGCATAGAACTCAAATGCAGCAGCAAGAATGAGAATGTAGGATACCACTAATCCTAATAATCCATGATGCATGACAAGCACATGGTATGCTAAAACCTAATCAGTCAAGGAATTGGGTAGAGATAGTGAAGCAATAACCAACGCAATCAAAGAAGTTAGAATCCAATGACGCTTACCTGGTCAATCTAGATAACATATGGCAAGAATGAACAAAACAAGTATGACAGAGTTAGCCTCATGGGGAAGATGTGTATCACTCTCCACTCAGGCTTATAAGTCTTATAACACACTCTAGCACTCAACAGGAACTTCTTCCCATAAGCTTGCCTTTCTTCTTAGTCACCATAGGTCAATCACATGTCCATGCACATCTCAAGAGGTATTTTCCAAGGTTGTGACTGGGTTTTGTACATGTGGCTAAGATAGGAGAGGTGGGCTTAACCTGCAAGAGTAAGGTGCAACAGAGAACTCAATGAGAGAAACCAAAACCTCCAATTTGTTTCTTGTCCTTTTGCTTTAATGGAATTTTATGATTTGAACCCAATTAATTGTTTGGATGGTAGATTGGTGGAACTCAGTATTTTTTTTTTTGAATTTCCACCAATCCCACATTTTTTCTTTCGTGGGTTGTGGTTCTTTTTCTTCCAACCTCCAATGGTTTCCCCAAGACTTAGATTGTTGCACATACTAGATTATGTAACACTGTCCTAACTATCATGTATTACTTGAGTATCAACATAATAATTAGAAGAGTATCACTTCCTTCTATAATACATACTAGTTGAGAAAATAGAATAAGGTAAATTAAACTCATAGGTTACAAAGAAAATAATATATATATATATATATATATATATATATATATAATGTATATGTACTTCATACACAACTTGTACTTATACACATCATACCTAAGTTAAGTCATTTCACTTCCAATACTATTCAGGAATCAGCATAAAAAGACATATCCATTACCTAAAACCTAGCCTGCTCAAACATCAATGTCCAACAAAATCGCATATATATATATACACACAAATGGACCTAAAAACATCTAGTAAATTAGTTACAGGCTGGCAAAGTCCTAGCACTATGCTACTACTATATACAAGTCAAAGTCCCTGAAGTTCTCGTGTCCTCCTAAGGAAAGCCATTGGCCATCGGGATGATTGCTTCGTTTCGCCAGGGGCATCAGGACCTTCAGAGATCTGAGTTTGAGGATGACGATGAGGAAGGAGAATCTGTAGAGAAGATGCTAGCTGTTAGCCTGATATCAATATACCGGGTGTGCCATATGGAAAGGCACACCATTGGTGGAAAGCGGGTCAAAGTCAGCTGGAAAATAGACGCACTAAAAGAATGGCCGAAAACACGTATGCGTGTGGATCGAATAAGCTACAACATAAAGAGAATCGAGTGCTAGGTCAAAGTGCCACACCCATTGTAGTGAGTTAAGGAAGAACACTAGGGACGACATTAGCTGAATCTAAGTAATACAAAATAAATACAACCGTTGGGATGAGAACATTATAAAATTCTCAGGAGGGACTCCCTCGTATAATGCACAACATAAACAATAAGCTCAATCATGTAGGAATCTTCATGCAAAATTATATGTATCAATACCAGTGTATATACATCATGTAAAGTCAAATGCAAACATAGTAATGATTTGTGCGTTGTTCTTTTGTAATGATAGAATTCAATTCCGTGCATTTTTCTCTTTCCATTAATATAGGAAGACTTAAATCTATACCAATGGTATTTCCAATGGACAACTCCACAATGGGCAACAGATTGCTTATGAGGACATGAGTTCATTCCTATACGTGATCATCAGACTTCATTTTTTCCTTTTTTTGAATCTCACATAGTTCTATTCCTAGCCCACATCTACCAACTCATAATATTTCTAGGGAAGCCTTATTCTTGCCTTCCCTTTTAACCAACATAAGTCTTGCTCTACTTTCCCCATATGTTAGAATACACACAATTGAATTTCTTACTTGCTTTTTTGTCACATATACTTAATCATCATCATTCAATTTTCTCAACGCATACCCAAGTCACATATAAATGTTCATTCACAATGAATTTCTCATCCATTCCTCATAAATGAATCTTTAAAAAATGCAGCATGCATGTATACTTATCATACTTGTGTCATAATGTTATGCTTTCAAATCAAGAATTTAGTTTACTCCCAGCATTTAATAGAATTCTCATTCAACTATCACGATTTATTTGACATATTAAATGATCAATTTAGGTCCCTAAAAATTCTCCAAGACACCTCAATGTGTCCCCAAAGTACTATAAAATTGTCATAGCAAGAACCATTCCCTAACTATGTTAACAAAATTACTCAAGTTTGGTGGTTAGAGACCACTTACACTCAGCTAGGTCCAAATCTCATAACTTTTAACCCTAGCAAATGATTGAATCAATTCAAAATAAAAATTACCGTTATATTTCAAGATGTTGTTAACACTCTGTAAAAATTTGTAAGGAAAAATCAATCATTTTCTATGGTAACAAAATTAGACAAATTTGTAGCTTCAATCCAATAATTCAGGCAGCATAGATACAATTTCGGTTCTTGATTTTTTTAAAGCATTAGGATAAAAAACAAAGCTCAAGAAAAATTGGAATAGTTCAGGATGTTAGCTTCAACCTAGAATTTTTGTAGCTCATAAAAATACCTACAATTGTGCCAGAAAATTCGTGAATAATCACTTACTAGGAGGAAACCAAAAATTCAACAAGTAGGATTTAACACCTTTTTAGCAAAAAATGATTTTTTCATAACACAAACTATCCCACCCATGCAAATACATCAATATATAGGTGTAATCTCACATTAAAACCATAATTTATCAAATTAAAACAACCCAAAATTTGCAAGAGCAGAAAAACACAAAACAAGACACAAAGAAAACCTGACTCTTGAACTAGTGTATCCTTGGTTCTAAGATGTTCCAAGATGGATTGCTTTCACTTCAAAGCTCCCAAATCACACCCAAACCCTTAAAAAATCAGTGAGGTATAAGGTAGTAAGGTTAGGATTGGTGATGAATTAAGATTTCAATCGGTTATATTTGAAAATTGAGGCATAGAACAAGTTTAGGGAGGGGTTTGCAAGTTTTGACAACTCTAGGCTAGTGTTTTGAGGTTGGAAAATCAAGTTGAAGCTCTTGGAAATGGAGGTTGATGTTTCTCTTTCTTCTTGGCTGAAGCATGAAGTGGCTTGTTAGAGAAGATATTGTTGTATTTATCTTATAATGATGGTTAGATATTATATAATATAAATGGATAATTCTTAATCAAAGAAAGTAAAATGGATGGCTAAGATTAAATCTTGTAACTCAAAATTGAATCTTAGTCATTCATTTGATTTAAAATAATAAGCTTCTTCATTTTGTAGAGATTAAAAACCTTTCGTGTTAGAAATCACATACCGAAATTTTGTTGAACGAGTAAAACACCATACCGCGTAATGAAATATTACGAAATTTAATTCTAGGTATAAAATTTTCATTTCTAACTATTTCTAACCTTATCCCTATGTTTTTAGCTTTAGCATTTAGTCCCAAATTCAAGGGTTTCAGCTGTCCTGAAGGCTGCCGCAGGCCGTAAAATGCTATTCACTTTTTTTTCATTCATAGAGTCATTGTTCTCATCATTACTACGTCTGTTAGAAAATTAAGGTTTTCATTAATAAAGTCCCAGTTAATTTCTAAGTAAACTTAGGGTGTTAGATTGCACCAAACTTTTATAGGTCCTAAGTTGG
Organism: Dalbergia oliveri; assembly: GCA_030441495.1. NCBI lineage: Eukaryota > Viridiplantae > Streptophyta > Magnoliopsida > Fabales > Fabaceae > Dalbergia > Dalbergia oliveri. The sequence goes on from JAMLFY010000025.1 coordinate 605,094, forward strand.
GTGCTTGCTCATTGTTTTCCACTTAGGATTGTATTGTGCTAATCAACAAAAATGGAAAGATAAGCTCAAATAGGGTAAGCAAGGGATATATATTTATGCATGGTAGGCTATATAGCTAAGTGGGTGAAAAGAATAAATGCCTCAATCATCAACATGTCAAATAATGTGAAGAAAATGCTTTAACCAAGAATCAGGCAAGTTCTAGAATCCATTCCAAGTGAGTGCACACACATCAACAAATCCAAGTGATTAAAATGATGTCAATCACATGTAGGTCCAAAAGCTCAGGTACAAATTAACCAGTCAAACAAGTTAGAATTCATTACACTACTCATGTGACCATCAAATTAACCAATGCGCCATGGAAATCAAAACAAAGAATAATCATAAAGTGCAAGCACTATTCAACCATCAACTAACTAACTCCCAGTTTTTTTTTTATGCAGAATGAATATGTAATGCATGATAAAATAAAATAAAAATGCATAGAAAAATAAAAAGTACACCAGAAAGGTTAAAAAGAAAACCTAATGTCCTACAAAATAACCTTCCCCACACTCACAAAAGGCACTGCCTTCATGCCAAGGCAAATGTGTCCATCAAGAGCAATGTGAAGGAAGGCTCAGTGGTCATCAACATCAAAAGCCTCCTCCTCATATATTAGTATCAAGATGATCTTCCCTAGAATTAGAATCATTCCTCCAAGCTGAAGTGGTGGAGGTGGCGTATGCTCCTCATCCTCTTCTATAGCAGGGGTCAATGTCCTAAATCCGTAGCTCTAAGTGGGTCATCTGCCTAAGATCTATAGCTCAGAAGCCTGAATAGAGGCAGTGACATGAGCCTTAGCCTTCTGTAATCTCATGTTGCATAGTATCCAATCTAGTGAAGATGGCTCCCAATGGGTTAGAAAAGCTAGTCCTTCGCTCCCTCTTAACATTTCTTTTTTACTTTGGAATCCTTAGAGAGCAAATTCTTTACAATAATAGCCTTGCTTGGCTCCACTAGGACATTAGCTGGAAAAGTGGGGATGGCTTGGAGTCATGGCTATCCGGTGACCAAGGAGGGGTAAGGTAGGCCATTGTAGGCCTTATCACTATGAACTATCTCCATGTGCTGCCAAATAAGGCGAGGAAGATAAACCAACTTACCCTCAACCAGGCAATAGATGAGGCATACATGATCCTAGTAAGGTTAGTGACAAGGGAGCAGGGAAGGATATGAGAAAATACCAGCTTCAACCATATTCAGGCCTCAAAATTCAGAAGGGAGCTCTTTAGATGAATGGGGAGGAACTGGGGTTATGAATCCACTCTGTGCCTAGAATGTGATTCTATCCTTGATTACATCCTTATCCATATCAGCCAGCTGTTGCAAAAGGAGCTAGTAGTCATCAGACCGTGGTCATAAGGAGTGATGTTGATCTACAAGGAATCCTGGAGGCATGGGGTTAGCTGAATCCCGCCTTCTAAATAAACCTGAGATTGAGCTAGTTACCACCAGTTAGAATAAAACTCCTACACCAATGAAGCATTAACTGTCTGGGCCTCCAATAGAAATCCCCATCCATTCTCCTCAATACCATGGAGGATTATCTAAGCTAGGTCCTCCACCCTACTAAAATCAAAGGAGGCTTCTACCAGGTGGGCAATCCTTAATAATTGTTAGATGCTTCTACTCGCTAGTAGGTGAATGAACCAAAATGGGTCCTAAGCAGGGGGAGCAAGATCATCAACATCATTACCGCCTTCAACACGGGGTGCTTCCTTTTCCCTTGTCTACTTTCGATGCCATGCCTAAACGCTATAGTGGTTTAATCGTATAGCGTCTTAAAGTGTCCGCTTGTGAAGGAAGACCTTAACCCTATAGCGGGTTCCAGTACGTCATCTGCATAATTTTACAGTAGAAAGTGCTGCAACATCTCTAGGCCTCCTTGCTAAACTTGGTAAATCCGCACTCCAAACAGCGAGAATAACAAATAGACAAAATGAAAGGAAATAATAAAAAATAAAATAAAATAAAATAAAAATAATCACAACTAAATGGTGGGTTGTCTCCCACCTAGTACTTTGCTTTAACATCCCTAAGTTGGACATGTAGGACTTGCTAACTCTCATCACCCCAAGATCCATAGAAGTTTCATGGTACACCTTCAGCTGTGTCCATTGACCTTAAAAATTGCTTTAGACTTGGGGTCCTCAATCTCCACAACTCCAAAGGGATATACTTTTGTGACCTTGAAAGGTCCATCCCACCGAGACCTCAAGTTCCTAGGCATCGCTTCAACCAAGAGTTGTAGGATTACCAGTTGCCCTTTATAGAACTCTTCTTCAGGGTGTTCCAATCATGAAACACCTTAGTTATCTCCTTGTACAGCGAGAGTTCTCATAGGCCTCAAATCTCAACTTCCAATTCTTGTAGCTGCAATTTCCAGGCTGTACCAAATCCTCCCAGATCCATATTGCACGCTGAACAGCCCAGGACGCCCAATGCATCATCTCCATAGGCAAATGGCGCGCCTTACCAAAAACAAGCCTAAAGGGACTCATGCCAATGGGCATCTTGTAGAGGACAATAAGCCCACAAAGCATCACCCAACCTTGTACTCCAGTCCTCCTGGTTGGGCTTCACCGTCTTTTCTAGGATTCTCGATTTCGTGGTTAGACACTTCAGCCTTCAGTTTGGGGATGGTAAGGAATGGATTCCTTATGAACAACCCGTATCATGAAGCAAGAGCGTCCATACTCCTGGTTGTAAAAATAGGACCCCTGATCACTGATATAGCCCTAGGCATGCCAAACTTACAGAAAATATGAGAACACACAAAAGAGACAATGATAGAAGAATCATTAGTGCAGGTGGCAATAGCCTCCACCCACTTTGACACATAATCCACAGCAAGAAAAATGTAAACATAGCCAAAGGAGCTAGGAAAGGGACCCATACAATCAATGCCCCAAACATAAAAAACTTCACAAAATTGTATTGGTTGTTAGGGCATCTCATTTCTCCAGAGATATTTCCTGTCCTCCGGCATTGTTCACAGGCCTTACAAAAATTATAGGCATCTCTAAACAAGGTGGGCCAATAGAAGCCCAAGTCCAATATTTTTAGCAATGCGTTGTGTCCCAAAGTGATCTCTACTCGCATAAGTGTGACAAAATTGGCGTATGGACTCAAATTCCTCTTAGGGTACACATCGTCGAACTACTTGGTCGCTACATATTTTCCAGATAAAGGTCATCCTAAACATAATATTTAGCACCGCTTTCAGCTTCAAACTGGGCTGGTGAAAATTTGAAGGACCCACTCATGCAACCAAGTAGTTCCTATAAATATACCATGGAACAATAGACACACTCATCAAATGTTCATCAGGAAAGTTATCATTGAGAGGTCGTTGGCTCAAGATGCTTAAACCCTCTTAGATGGTCTACTAAATTTTTAGCTCCACTTTTATCTTTAATATCCAAATCAAATTTCTAAGTTGTAGCATCCATCTAATGAGCCTAGGCTTGGCTTCTAGTTTCTTTAGCAAGTACTTAAGGGCTGCATGGTCCAGTACACTGCCACCTTAGAGCCTAGCAAATAAGAGCAAAATTTATCCAAAGCAAAAACAATGGCTAATAGCTATTTCTCAATTTAGTGTAGTTGGATTGTGCAGCATCTAAGGTACGAGAAGCATAGTAAATAGCATGAAGAATGTTACCCATGCGCTGTGTAAGCGCAGCGCCCACTACATGATCAAAGCATCACACATGAGCTCAAATGGCTGGTTCAAGTTAGGTGGCTGGATGACAGGAGTGGTGGTCAAGGCCTTTTTCAGCCTCTCAAATGCCTCCTTGCACTTATCACCAAAGTAAATTCAGGATCCTTCTATAGTAGGAGGTGAGAGGTTTGCTATTTTGCTGAAATCCTTGACAAACCTCTATAGAAGCCTGCATGACCAAGAAAAGAATGAATTCCCACATGCATGTGGGGTAAGGCAAGGAGGTAATAACATCTATCTTAGCAGGATCAACAACAATTCCCTTGCTAGAGACTACATGGCCCAAGACTATACCTTGTTCAACCATAGTGACAATTTTCAAAATTCAAAACAAGGTTAGTCTCAACACACCTTGCAAGACTCTAGCTAGGCTACTCAAGCAAGTATCAAAAGAGGGACCAAAAATAGTAAAATCATCCATAAATACCTCCATGCACTCCTCCAGGCAAATCAGAAAATACATTCATCATGCACCACTGAAATGTAGCCAGTGCATAGTAGAGCCCAAAGGACATCCACTTGTAAGCATAGGTGCCAAAAGTGCACGTGGTGGTAGTCTTCTGCGATCTCCAGGGCAATATGAATCTGAAAGTAGCCCATGTAGCCATCCAAAAAGCAGGATGAGACTTCCGCCAACCTTTCCAACATTTAATCAATGAAAGGTTAATGGTCTTTCCGTGGCTGATTCAGCGCCTATAGTCAATGCAACTCTCCAACTATTTTGCATTCAGGTTGGAACAACTCACCTTTCTCATTCTTTACCAGTGATCCCTTACTTCTTAGGAACCACCTACACGGGCTCACCCACTTACTGTCGAAATAGGAAAGATGATTCTAGCTTGTAAGAGCCTTGTCACCTCTTTCTTGACCACATCAAGTATCAATGGGTTCACCCGTGGCTGTCTAATCGACTTAGCCCCTCCTCCAAAAATATCATGTGCATATAGGTTGAGGGATAATCACAGGAATATCATCCAAGGTTCCAATGGCCCTCTTGTGCCTTTCAAGACAGGAACCAAATTATCCTCTTAGTCTTAGAAAGCCAATGCCTAACAATCATGTTCCACCCTCCCCAGGAATCCATATGAGGTGGTCCTGGGAGGGCTTCAATTCTAGCCTTAGTTGTGTTCCTCCTATAAGATTAGATAATTCTAAAACAGGAGCATCATCATATGAAGAAAAAATATAATATAGGCTAAGAAAATAAAGTAGTCTTAGAGATGAGGGTGCTGCATTGAATGTATCAATGACAGTTTGTGGCATTAGCTGCCAAAGTTTTGTAGTTCTCAAAAAATTACCCAGTCAAAGATGTATAAAAAATGGCACACTCCTACACAAATCGTAGCACCATCAAATTCTACATTCAAATGCTTGTGCCACCCTTAACAACTCATCTAAATCCTCAGTAAGCCAACACATACTCCATTAACCAAGAAGTCAATGATATCAATGCTAAAGATAGAATGCTCCTCAGCTGGGTGTTTCATGGCATCAGGAACCACAATGAAGCCTTCATATTCCCACACTCAAAGGACAAGGTACTCGCATACACATCAATCTTAGTTCTTGCAGTTTCAAAAAGGTTCTCCAAGATCAAAGTGTGCTCAGGAGCATTGAGGTCATCCTCTATTGCCAAAACATAAAAGCCTTGGAAAATTAAATTATTTACCTAGACAAGGACGTCCTCCAATATCCCATCTAGACTCTGAATGCTACCCTTGGCCAATTACTTCTCAGCGGTGTGTCAGCTTTCCTCCACTCAAGGCCTCATAAATTGATTGGGGTATATACCCTTCTAGTCCCAAGATCTACAGAGCTTATCCAATGCATAGGTTCCCAATGGTGCAAGGAATAATGAACACATGTATCCTTGTGCTTTGTAGGAAGTGGCCTAGCTAAATAAGGGAGGAGGCTTTCACCCCCATGGTAACTCTCTCCCTCTCATTGCCCTCAACTTCCTTTTGTTGGTGCATAAATCTTTTAGAACTTTGGCATACTTCAAAATCTGCCCGCGATCACATCTAATAGAAGGATATTGACTTTCACCTTCCCAGTTTCCAAGAAATCCTTTTCCAACTCCAATTCATTGGGTCTCTGGGTTTTGTAACTCGTTATGGAAAGGCAATGGATGGGTCTTTCGACCTTCTCCTCTGACTCTTGCTGTCGAGGTGAGGCTTATCCTACTACACCTTATCTAACTGCTCATCTTCCCGATCCTCACCCATAACCTTCTAAGGACCAACCTCAAGCAATCTACCAGACCTTTAAAACAATAGCATAAACATTTCCCTTGGGGTTGGGAAATTTTCAAAAGAATGGTGGATCACTACCCTACTAGGCTTGGAATTTCTAGCCAAAAGTGCATTTCTAATCTCTTGCATGGCTTGCTCCGTTTCATTTCGTCTATCATCATTTTCATCATCTCCTGCCATGGTGCATCGAAGGTGCAAAGGGGCAAGTAGTGCTGAACGCTAATAGGAATTGGGAAGTTATGGAACAGGTGGTAGAGAAATACAAGCTGGCTATGTTGCTATCTCTGCTATGGTAGAACATATTTTTGTTATCACTTTGGAGAAGAATTGTTCCATCTAAAATTTGGGCTATCCTCCAGCTAGGTTATAGGTGTTGCTGTATGGATCTACCCTTAGTTACCCTTATTTTGAGGCCTACCAGGAAATACATTACTAGCTGGATCAGGTAAGATTTTTCTGAATCTAGGATACATATCTATAGTGTGTGACTCACAGGAGAAAATACCATATACCTATACTGCCTTAATTAGAGGAATTGATTAATGCAATCATTTTTTAATTTTGTCAGTTATTTTCTTACCTACAATTCTCTCAAAAAGAGACTTCATCCACATGATGGGACTACTATCAGCTCTGACCTAAACCTGAGAGTTCCCGTCATGTTCTCAATCAAGATTCTAGCTCATATCATGCTTGTCAACTAAGGCACCCCAATAGCAGGATCAATCATGCTCATTTCCATAACTATCAGCCCTCATAGAAGTACTGAATAAGAAGCGCTCTGAAATTTGATGTTGAGGATATCTAGCATACAATCTCTTGAACCTTTCCCAATACTCATAGAGACTCACCTTGCAACTATCGAATGCCACAAATATCCTTTCTTATGCAGCTACTCAGAAGCTTGGGAAGAATTTATCCAAAAGATACGTTTCATGCCAGCTGTAGCTGCAACTGTTCCATGGGGTATGTAAGAACCAGCCCTTAGCAACTCCTTCAAGGGAAAATGGAAGGCTCTTAGCTTGATCTAGTCTTCGTTACCCTAAGGCTTCATTATCATACAATTCACACGAAATTGCTTGAAGTGTTCTGTGCGGTTTTCCCAGAGAGCCTATGAATCTTAGATAAGTGATCAGGAGTTAGATTTGAGCTCAAAGTCAACTCTATGGTCGGGGTAAATGATCCCCAATGGTTGGTAATTCAGGTCTTGGGTAGCAAGCTCCTTTAAGGTCCCGATTATTAGCCATGTTCCCTGAAACACTAGCGGCAAAAGTTCAACAGAATTAAAGAAATTGTTTAATTCCTAGTTGTATTTGAAGAAAAAGGTGAGTTTGGTAATTTAATCCTTTCCCTTCAAACTTCCTAAGCCTTTTGGTGGTTTTCTCAATCTCCAAATTAATTGGAAGTATGGGAAAATTAGGAAGGGAGGGGTTATAAAATTAAATAAACAAGGGAATAAAAGAAAAGATGAATAAAATTAAAATTAAAACTAAACTGAATTCTTTTTAAATAAAGAAAATGAAGAAATTAACGGCAGTAAAAATAAATAAATATGAAAATAATAAAAAAATGAATTAATTAAAAACAAGAAAAGAATCAATTAGCACCATTTCCTCGCAATGGTGTAACATCCTCCCAAGTACAACCCCATTCTTAAGCTATGATATCGTACTCGAGAGTTGTTACTTGTTAATTAGCAGACTCTTAATTATCTATAGCAAGCTCGATTTACGTACGAGATAACTAAGCGTAATTCTATTAAAACATATTACATGTAAACATCAAGTTTATTAAACATATAGCTATAATACATAAGGAAGCTCCTTTATGAGCTTTAGTACATATCTCTTCTAATACATTTCCATACATACTCATTTCACTAAGTATAGGAGAATAAAACAGGAACTACTACACTATAGCAATCCTACACTCCTTTGCATAGCAGCATCATCATCCTCTGCTTAACCTAGGCGACACGGAAACAAACACATAGGGGTGAGAATTTTATAATTCTCAGTAGGGCAACTCCCCAATCACAATCATAATGTCATCGTCATCGCCCCAGCCACTTTATTCAGAAAACTGTGATCATGCAATATATTCTAAAGGTTCATTTTAAGTTCCAAAATCATCCTTCCGAAGTAGGTAGCTTTTAATAATCAATCAGTACATGTACATATATCCAGAAGCTCAAACACATAGTAAGTAAATCTACTTAAAGGATTTCATATGATATAGGTGATACATATGTTAAATACAGGAAAGTTATCTCAAAGTGACTTGATTTCCATCATGGCCATAGAAAGCCAATTAGTGCATTTTCTCTTTTCATTGACATAGGAAAGACTTAGTTTACACCTAACGGGTATTTTCAGTGGACAACTCCACAATAGATCCATTTATACCCAACGGGTATTTATGGTGGATTACACCACACAAGGGAAATAGACTTATCAGGACGAGCTCATTCCTATACGTGGTCATCGAACTTCATTTTTTTCCATTTCCGAATCCCACACAGATCTATTCCTAGCCGTCTACCGACTCAAAATAAATTTTGGGAAGTTACTACTTTCGCCTTCCCTCATTCAATCTAAGTCTTGTTTCTATTTTATCCATATGTCAGAACATGCACAATTTAAATTTATACATCCTTATAATGGCATCATATACTTTTCTCTTTTCTCAAATGCATACATAGGCCACATATAAGCAATCATTCACAATGAAATTCTCATTCTTTCTCATACTTCAATCTTTAAAATCCATAGCATGCATTTACATGTCATAAGTCACATGGCCAAACACTTAATATCAAATACTCATGTCATACTAGGAGCCAAAGTGCCATTACATTCTCAATTCAAAGCATTGTTCCATTCCCAGCACAATGGGCAGAGTTACTGTCCTAGGCACAACATTTCATTATCATATCAAACAGCCATTTCAAGAGTCACAAAAATTCTTTATGACACTTCAATGTGTCTAGAATAATGTAAAAATTTCAGGACAACAGAGCTCTATAACTACCTCAAAAATGTACAAATTTAGTGGTCAGGGGCCACCAATTCCCAGACCAGAACCGAGTTCCCTAATTTTTAACCCCAGCAAATGATTGAATTAATTCACAATAAAATTCACAGTAACACTTCAATATGTTAGTAACTTCGTGTAAAAATTTCAAAGGCTAATTCAATCATTTGCTATGATAATAAATTCGGACAAGTTTACTGCTTCAGTTTCAACAATCAGGACAGCATTTGCCTCATTTCGGTTTCTAATTTTTCTGAGGCATCAACCTTAAAACTAACACCCAAGAAAATTCATGTAGTTATTTTAAGGTGTTCTCTTCAACATATAATTTTTATAGCTCATGAAAACACCCAAAAATATACCAGAAAATTCGTGAACCACTGCTGCCTACAGGACAACAGAAATTCCAGAAACCTAGTCCAAATTTATTTTGATGAAAACCATTTTCTAACCCCATCCAAACACACAACCAAAATTCATACATCAATTTCAACATAATATCAAGCAAAACAACCAAAAATTTCAGACTTAGGTCATGCCAAAACAGATCAGAAAAATTTGACAAAAAAAAAAAGCAGCAAAACCCTACTTTTGGCAGTGGATCTTTGGCTTCAAGATAATCCAAGATTGAATCCTTCCACTCCAAAGCCCACAAACCAACTCCAAACCCTTCTTAAATCAGTGAGGTGTGAGGTACAAGACAAGGTTTTGATAAGGAATGAAAATTTTGTTCGGTTAGATTGGTAGAGAATTAAGTGTAGGACATGTTTTGTGAAGAGATCTTGAGGTTTTATCAAGTTTAGGCTAGGGTTTATGAAGCTCCAAGTTTGTTAATGGAGTTTGAGAGGAAGAACAATGGAGGAGAGCTTCTTGGAGTGTGCTGGACGAAATTTTGATGCAAGGAATGATGAGATATTGATTTTATGAGTTTATGACAAAATGCATAATAATTTCAAGTACAAAATGTTTTATTTTCTTAAAGATAAGTCTAGTAATTTTTGTACGCATCCTATTGGTTGTAATAAATTAGTAATGGTGTGGCTTCTTCTAAGCCACACACTTGTCTAGTTAGGTGGCAAAATTTCACTGCAAGTTTCATTTGTGTAAAGCACATAAAAATTCAGAACGGGTAAACACCGTACCCAATTGAACCGATATTGCCCAAAAATTAATTTTAAGTATAAAACTATCATTCCCACCTATTTCTAACCTTATTCCCATGTTTTCCTAATTTCGGGCACCGGACCCGAATCTAGGGTTTAAGCTGCGGCGGGCTTGTGGAGCCACAAGGTTACTATTCATTTGCCCAAAATTTTTTTTTTTTGACAGGTTCGGCCGCCTTATCATTGCTAAACTCTTAGATTTTTGAAATTACGATTAATAAAGCTCAAATTAATTTTTAATTAAATTTTAGGGTGTTACATTACCACCCACCTTAAAAAGAATTTTGCCCTCAAAATTCCTTTGAAAATAATTTCAAAAGACAAACTTTCATAAATCACACAAGGAATTCACACATATAGTCCAAAAAATTCAATCAAATCGTAACGTTCCTACCCTGATCAGATTGTTGGGTGGAATATCCCTTTAACTCTTGGTGTTCCTATGAGTTGGCTTCTCAGGTTTTGGATATCTTTCTGGACATTCCAAGATCTTGTGCCTCGGTTTTCCACGGTAACATACGTATTGTCCAGCCAAGCAAGGTCTGTTCCCATGATTCTTCCCACATTTTGGGCAATCTTGCCACACGGTTGGCTTTGGCCGCTTCCTTCCTATGGAATAGCTCGAAACTGCTTCTTTTGGGGCGAAGCCTCCTCAAAACTTTCATCTTCAACTGCCAATCATTTACTAGAAGTGCCCTTAGAAGATTTGGCCATGGCTAGCTTCTTGTTAGAGTCCTCTGCACGTCGACACTTGTTCACTAGGGTTGCATAATCTCGAATCTTGAGAGACCCACAACAACTTCAATGTCCTCACGTAAACCTCCTTCATACTTCATGCATTTCCAGGCTTCATTAGGATTGCGTTGGTAGATAGTGGAAAACTTGCAAAGTTCTTCAAACTTAGCCGTATATTCTGCTATACCCATTGATCCTTGCTTAAGCGCCATGAATTCCAACTCCTTTGCATTTCTTCCAAAAGGGAAATACTTGCAGGAGAAAGCTTCCTTAAAGATATTCCAGGTGACTTCAGTCGAAAGCTTCGAACAACCCTTAGTGCCAACCCACCAAAACCTGCATTTGCCTCCAGCATGTAAGTAGCGAAAGCCACTTTTGGATCTCGTACAAGGAAGAAGAGAAAATTTTCTCCATGGCCTTAATCCATTCTTCGCTTTCCTGGATTGAAGGCTCCTCGAAAAGGTGGAGGGTTTGCTTTCCTAAACTCGAACTTTGGTATTCCATGTCCACTCCTACTCCCAGGATTCCCAATGGATTTCCTTCAGCATGCCGATCCAACCTTTCCATCATCCTATTGGCCTGCAGTTGTTCTCTCAGAGCTCTGCCATTTCATGAAAGGTGTCCATCATTCGCGTTACCTTCTCCGCTCCTAGTTTGCCGATTTGAAGTCATCGATCCCTGTCACACCAAACAAGAATTATTGAGTTGATCAGGCTCAATACCAAGCTAAGTGTGGCAGCAATCCACAATATTCCAAACCGTCATACACATATATAGAATTATAATGCATGACATTTACTAAGGAAGCATAGCCAGTCCATTCCTCAAGGTCCTACAAGGATGAACTTGATACCATAATGTAACATCCTCCAAAGTACAACCCCATTCTTAAGCTATGATATCGTATTTGAGAGTTGTTACTTGTTAATTAGCGGACCTCTCTTAATTATCTATAGCAAGCTCGATTTACGTACGAGATAACTAAGCGTAATTCTATTAAAACATATTACATGTAAACATCAAGTTTATTAAACATATAGCTATAATACATAAGGAAGCTCCTTTATGAGCTTTAGTACATACTGTCTTCTAACACATTTATATACATACTCATTTCACTAAGTATAGGAGAATAAAACAGGTAACTACTACACTATAGCAATCCTACACTCCTTTGCATAGCAGCATCATCATCTTCTGGCTTAACCTGGAGGCGACATGGAAACAAACACATAGGGGTGAGAATTTTATAATTCTCAGTAGGGCAACTCCCAATCACAATCATAATGTCATCGTCATCGCCCCAGCCACTTCGGTTTATTGAAATGATCATGCAATATATTCTAAAGGTTCATTTTAAGATTCCAAAATCATCCTTCCAGAAGTGGGTAGCTTTTAACAATCAATCAGTACATGTACATATATCCAAAGCTCAAACACATAGTAAGTTAATCTACTTAAAGGATTTCACATGATATAGGTGATACATATGTTAAATAGGTAAAGTTATCTCAAAGTGACTTGATTTCCATCATGGCCATAGAAAGCCAATTAGTGCATTTTTCTCTTTTCATTGACATAGGAAAGACTTAGTTTACACCCAACGAGTATTTTCAGTGGACAACTCCACAATAGATCCGTTTATAAACAACGGGTATTTATGGTGGATCACACCACACAAGGGAAATAGACGCTTATCAGGACTGAGCTCATTCCTATACGTGGTCATCGAACTTCATTTTTTTCCATTTTCGAATCCACACAGATCTATTCCTAGCCGATACGTCTCCGACTCAAAATAAATTTTGGGAAGTTGCTACTTTCGCCTTCCCCTCATTCAATCTAAGTCTTGTTTCTATTTTATCCATATGTCAGAACATGCACAATTTAAATTTATACATCCTTATAATGGCATCATATACTTTTCTCTTTTCTCAAATGCATACATAGGCCACATATAAGCAATCATTCACAATGAAATTCTCATTCTTTTCTCATACTTCAATCTTTAAAATCCATAGCATGCATTTACATGTCATAAGTCACATGACCAAACACTTAATATCAAATACTCATGTCATACTAGGAGCCAAAGTGACATTACATTCTCAATCCAAAGCATTGTTCCATTCCCAGCACAATGGGCAGAGTTCCTGTCCTAGGCACAACATTTCATTATCATATCAAACAGCCATTTCAAGAGTCACAAAAATTCTTTATGACACTTCAATGTGTCTAGAATAACCTGTAAAAATTTCAGGACAAACAGAGCTCTATAACTACCTCAGTAAAATGCACAAATTTAGTGGTCAGGGGCCACCAATTCCCAGACCAGAACCAGTTCCCTAATTTTTAACCCCAGCAAATGATTGAATTAATTCACAATAAAATTCACAGTAACACTTCAATATGTTATTAACTTCGTGTAAAAATTTCAAAGGCTAATTCAATCATTTGCTATGATAATAAATTCGGACAAGTTTACTGCTTCAGTTTCAACAATCAGGACAACATTTGCCTCATTTTGGTTTCTAATTTTTCTGAGGCATCAAGCCTTAAAACTAACACCCAAGAAAATTCATGTAGTTATTTTAAGGTGTTCTCTTCAACATATAATTTTTATAGCTCATGAAAACACCCAAAAATATACCAGAAAATTCGTGAACCACTGCCTCAGGACAAGAAATTCAGAAACCTAGTCCAAATTTATTTTGATGAAAACCATTTTCTAACCCCATCCAAACACACAACCAAAATTCATACATCAATTTCAACATAATATCAAGCAAAACAACCAGAAATTTCAGACTTAGGTCATGCCAAAACAGATCAGAAAAATTTGACAAAAAAAAAGCAGCATAAACCCTACTTTGGCAGCTTAGTGGATCTTTGGCTTCAAGATAATCCAAGCTTGAATCCTTCCACTCCAAAGCCCACAAACCAACTCCAAACCCTTCTTAAATCAGTGAGGTGTGAGGTACAAGACAAGGTTTTGATAAGGAATGAAAATTTTGTTCGGTTAGATTGGTAGAGAATTAAGTGTAGGACATGTTTTGTGAAGAGATCTTGAGGTTTTATCAAGTTTAGGCTAGGGTTTATGAAGCTCCAAGTTTGTTAATGGAGTTTGAGAGGAAGAACAATGGAGGAGAGCTTCTTGGAGTGTGCTGGACGAAATTTTGATGCAAGGAATGATGAGATATTGATTTTATGAGTTTATGACAAAATGCATAATAATTTCAAGTACAAAATGTTTTATTTTCTTAAAAATAAGTCTAGTAATTTTTGTACGCATCCTATTGGTTGTAATAAATTAGTAATGGTGTGGCTTCTTCTAAGCCATACACTTGTCTAGTTAGGTGGCAAAATTTCACTGCAAGTTTCATTCAATGTAAAAACTCACACCAAAATCTCAGAACGGTAAACATACCGATTGAACCGATATTGCCCGAAAATTAATTTTAAGTATAAAACTATCATTCCCACCTATTTCTAACCTTATTCCCATGTTTTCCTAATTTCGGCACTGACCCGAATCTAGGGTTTAAGCCAGGCGGGCAGATAGAGCCCACAAGGTTACTATTCATGCCAAAATTTTTTTTTGAGGTAATTGGGCCACCCTTATTATTGCTAAACTCTTAGATTTTTGAAATTACGATTAATAAAGCTCAAATTAATTTTTAATTAAATTTTAGGGTGTTACAAATGGCGCCAAATTTTGATGCAAGCTGCATGACTCGCAACAAATTAAAAATATTATAGTAACTAAATTACACCAAAAATACATATAAGGTGAAATCCAGGTTGTCTTATGTGGAAGTGTTCTAATTGATTCAAAGAATTCGGGGTTTTCTCAATGTTATTGAAAGGCAAAATTAAATTGAGAGAATTATAATGGCAAGAATTACCTAAAGGGTTCCCTTAAATTAAGAGTTGTTCAATCATTAACTCAAAAGATAAATTTGCGGTAGTGGTTGCTTTCACTAATCATGTTTCCACACAACAATGATATAATTATGCTTAATGGTTATACAAATGCACTCGGCTAAGGGTTTGGCTAACATATGAACTAGTGATTCACAATTGTGATTCTATGAACCTATGCTAGTTTAACTACCAATTATAGCAACCTAATTCCCAATGAAATTAATTCCAATCCCTTACCCAATAGATAAACAACACATAAACAGGCAACTTTCAGAAATACAATTGCAATAATCCATACAACCAGGATTTAAAAGACAAAAGGGGAAAGGAAAACCAACCATAAATTGCGATAAAAATTAATAATCTCATGAACAATCTTAATCTTCAATTATCTCTATGCACGATAAAGGGATTACTCCTCCATAGAGGGGTGTCACAGTCGTTGTTGAAAGAAAATGCCAAATTCCAGTCAGGATTGAGAACTAGAACAATGATTGAGAACTCCTAAACTGAAAGAGATAGTAGAAAGAGAGTGTGTAGCAAAATAAAATAAAATAAGTCAAAAAGTGTCTCCAAAAATTAGACCTAAACTATTTATAGTCTTCGCCAAAAATACAAATTACGTTTAAAATCGAAAAGCTCGCTGACACAAATTCCTGAGCATGGGCCACTTACGACGTATAGCGGTTTAGGGCACTATAGCGATCCTTACCTTCATAGTGCCAAAACTGAGAAAATTGTCTTCTCTACCAACGTGTTCTGGCGGTTGTAACTACACGGTCTTGTTAAGGCGGCTCACGCTGCTTTCACTTGCTCAGGTCCCAATTCCTTTCCTTACTTTGGTACACCAATGGGAAGTTCCTGCCACTCAACAATGCTCATACAAAAGGTTAAAAGCACGGGTAACTTCCAAATACAATTATTTACTTCAAAATGGTGTTAATAGCCATGAAATCACTTAACAATAAAGTACAAACTCACCAATTAAGCATCAATTAACTGTAATTTAATTGCAAAATATTCAAAGTTAGGATGAGAAATGGGTGCATAAATGTAACCTATCATAGTACTACACTCTTAGTTACAGTGCTACAGCCTAGGTGGAACACAATGATTAAGGGGATGTTACATTATGATATAGAGGAGTTTATCCTAGCACTGCCTAAGAATGAACTGACTATGCTCAGGATACTGAGCATATTAGTGAGTGTCCTACGATCTATGTTTTGATTTGAGTTAGATCTACGGTTTAGTAAGCATGACTATTGGTTGTGCATGTTATAGGTTACTATGCACTTAGTTTAATATTGAGCTTGATCAACTCAATATTTTTGTTTAGTGTGACAGGAACTTATGGCTTCTAACAAGCATAATAGGAATGATAAGGGCGATCAAACGAGAATGAAGTAGGAATTATGGACACTTTTCACGAAATGGCTATGGCTATAAGATAACAAGCTATGGTGGCCAATAGGATGATGGAA
Source organism: Dalbergia oliveri (assembly GCA_030441495.1). Taxonomy (NCBI): domain Eukaryota; kingdom Viridiplantae; phylum Streptophyta; class Magnoliopsida; order Fabales; family Fabaceae; genus Dalbergia; species Dalbergia oliveri. The sequence goes on from JAMLFY010000025.1 coordinate 621,451, forward strand.
AGGTTAGATTGAAAGCTGCAGCAAAATCCAGCTCAGAACCCTAGAGAGAAATAGACATAAGAATACCAGAAGTTCTTAGAGTTCAGGAAGGCTAACCCAATATCCTTTAGAGGAGCCTTTAATCCACATAAGGCAAAAGAGTAGATAAAGGAAATGGAGAAGATTTTCTCGATTTTACCATGTGTAGAAAGTCAAAAGGTAGCCCTTGTTACCTACATGTTGGAGGCCAATGCCAGGTTTTGGTGGACTAGGACTAAGAGGTTGCTTGAGGCTTGAACCGAAATCACTTGGAATACTTTTAAGGAAGCCTTTTATCATAAGTATTTTTCTACTTCAAGGATAAGAAACACAAAGGAGCTGGAATTCATGATGCTTAGGCAAGGAGATAAGAATGTGTGAGTATACCACAAAGTTTGAGGAGTTATGTAAGTTCTCCACCATTTACCAAAGAGATCCAGATGAGACTTGGAAGTGTATCAAGTGCAAAGGTGGATTACAAGAGGATATAGAAATTGCGGTTGGAGTTTTAGAAATTAGAGACTATGCGGCTTTGGTGGACAAATGCCGATTAGTGGAAATAGGAAGCTAGCAATTGCCAAGTCCACTAAAGACAATTCTAAGAAAAGATTGCCACTTGAAGACCATGATTATGAGGATAACCCGCCCTTAAAGAAGTAGTTCCAACCAAGTCCACATGAGGATAGACTCCAACAACGGATGGACGAAACTGCTCAAGATGTGGAAGAACCATGGAAGTAAACCTTCCTTGGCTAGACAATGTGTGTGTTATTGGGAAACTAGGACACAAGATTTTGGAGTGTCTAGAGGGTGTTGAAACCAACTCCGAAGCCACAACACCAAGAGTAAGGTCTTCGCTAAATGCTGAAGGGACGTCATTACCCAAAAATCCGATCTAAGGTAAGAGCATTTTTATTACGTTATAGGACTTGATTGTTACCTTCTCATTGGTTGTGTGAGCATTGTTTGTTTGATCTATGTAAACTATTTTCAAGCCAATGTCAAATGAATTTTGAGGGCAAAATTTTTTAGGAGGGTAGAATTGAAACACCTCAAATTTTATTTCAAAAATTTTATTTAGACTTTATTAATCAAAATTTCACACTTCTGATAGGTTAATCGAGAAAAGAGTTTGCTTATGATGAAAAACAAAGTGAATAGTGACCATCCAAGCCTTGCAGCTCAGAGACCAGAAACCTTAGAATTGGGATTAGAGATGCAGAAGCTAGAAATATAGGGTTAAGGTAAAAAATGGTTAGGAATGAGAATTTTAGACCTTAAATTTATTTTGGGTAATATCTTTTTCCTGGGTACGTATTTTACCTATTTGGTAAAATATCGATGTGTAGTTTTTTACACCATATGAGACCCAGGACAAATTGGACACTTCACTAGACAAGTGTGTGGCTTAGAAGAAGTCACACCATTTGTAACATTCCCAAGTACAACATCATTCTTAAGTCATGACATCGTTCTGGAGTAGTTACTTATAAGTTTGCAACCTTTCTTAATTATCTACAACAAATTGGTCGAACCATGTATTAACCAACTCGTGGTTCTATCAAAATATATAGCAAGAAACAGTGTATTTATTTAATACAAGTCAAGTACAAAAGGAAGCTCTTCTATGAGCTTTAGTTGACATCTGTTCTTTACTATATTCACACACACACACACACACACACACACACACATATATAGATGTACAATAGATACAAGTTCCCACAACTAAACTATAGAAATTACAATTTGGTCTTTCTTGTAGCTGCTTCACTATCCTATGGAATCAACCTGGAGACAACACGGAAACACAAACAAGCAAGGGTGAGAATTTTGAAATTCTCAGGAGGGTATCCCCGAAATACATAATCATAATGTCATCGTCCTAGCCATTTCGTTTATCAAGAAAATGTGATCATACAATACATATTAAATATCCATTTTAAAGTTCTAAAATCATCCTTCCGAAGTGGGTAGCTTTTATTATTCAATCACATATCATACTACTTAACAGCATATAAACCCTATACTGCTAAATCACAACTAAACATATTGGCCTCAATATTGATACTAAAATTCTTCACTTAGCACATAAGATAAAAGACTACTTTAGGGTAATAGGCTGTATTTTTAGGATCTGAGCTCATCCTATACATAATCATTGGATTTACTTTCTCCAATTCTCATAGAGACCTATTTCTAGTCAGGTTTACTTTGCCGACTTAATTCAAGGGTAGTCAGGTTTACTTTCCCCAACGGATTTACTTTCTCCAGCCCAAGAATTATAAACCTTATGTTTTTCTTGGTAGTCAGGTTTACTTTCCCCACTAGTCAGGTTTGCTTTCCCTGACAACCGGATTTACTTCTCCAGCCCAAGAATTATAAACCTTATGTTTTCTTGGTAGTCAGGTTTACTTTCCCCGACTAGTCAAGTTTACTTTCTCCAACAACCAGATTTACTTTCTCAGCCCAAGAAACATAATCTTATGCTTTTCTTCGCATATGAACAATTGCAATAAGCATTCATACCTATGTGTGCCTAACCTCATCAATAAGTTCACATGCTCAATTATTCATATTCATATTCTTGTGCTCATGCTACACTAGTACAAGATGCCATTATTTCATCAATTTCAAGCATCAATTCATTTTCAGCACAATGAGATTTCACATATTCATAGCACAATTTATTTGCATATCAAACAATCAATTCAGAGGCTATAGAAATTACTCAAGACACTTCAATGTGTCCACAAGGTTCCCTAAAAATTTCAGAGGAAAAAGAATTCTCTAACTATGTTAAAAAATTGCATAAATTTGGTGGTTAGAGGCCACTTAACCTTAGCTTAAACCCAAAATTCATAATTTTTAACCCTAGCAAATAATTGAATCAATTCAAAAGAAAAATCACGGTTGAACTTTAAGTTTTTTCAACCCTTTGTAAAAATTTCAAAGGAAAAATCAATCATTTGCTATGTTAAAAAAATTAGCAAAATTTGCAGTTTCAGAGAAGAAATTTAGGCAGCACCTATATAGTCTCGGTTCATGATTTTTTCAGGAGGAGTCAGAAACAAGGCTCAATAAAATTTATGGAACTATCCTAGGATGTTAGATTCAACATATATTTTTTTTAACTCATGAAATATCCACAAATATACCAGAAAATTTGTGTTTGGTTCCTGGCCATAGCAAAATGAAATTCCAGCAACATGCTTCAAAATCTCTTTTAACAAAGATGATTTTTAACATCATCCAAACACTCCACCAAAATTCATACATCAATATCAACATATTATCAACCAATATAGCTTGAAATTTCGGACCAAGATCAATCAGAAATGTTAAGAATAAATTTGGGAAGAAAAGGCCAAAGAAAACCTACTTTTGATGTCTAATGGATCCTTGGCTCCAAGTTACTCCAAGATTGATCCCTTTCACTTCAAAGCTCCCAAATCAACCTCAAATTCTTCCTAAATCAGTTAGGAAGCAAGGTATCAAGGTGAGGATTGATGGAGATTTGAGATTTTAATCGGTTAGATTTGTAGGTATTGAGGTGTAGAACAAGTTTAGTGAAAGGATCTTGGTGTTTTAGTGACTTTGAGCTAGGGTTTTGCAAGCTTGAAGTTTGTTAATAGAGGTTTTAGAGGAAGAAAAATGGAAGGCTGCTTTTCAAGGCCTCTTGGCCGAAAATGATGATGGTGGGATGATAAGGTTGGTTATGTTGTGTTTATCTTGTGTTAAAATGTAGATATCATATAATATAAATGTGTAATTCTTTAAAGAAAGGAAAACAAATGAATGGCTAGGATTTAATCTTGGTTTACAAGATTAAATCTTACCCTTACACTTGGCTTGAATGGATATACATTATCCATGTATAATGATTAAACTATCTTTCGGTGTTAAAACGCAATATTAAATTTTACCGAACGGATGAGATATTGGCTCCGAGAAAATATAATAAATGAAAGGTCAAGATTAAAACTTGCTTTTCAAGTTTTAATCCTTGCCATCCACTTGGCATAAAATGGATGGTAAAGGTTACTTGGCCACCAAGTAAATTGTATGGTGTTAAAAATCTCACATCAAAACTCTACCAAATGGGTAAACCACCGTACCTGGGTAGTTAAACATTACCGAAATTAATTCTAAATATAACTTCTCATTTCTTATCATTCTAACCTTAACCCTCTCTTTCTTATCCGGGCATTTCCCTCCGATCTAGGTTTTGGTTGTTCCAGGCCCATGGGGCCCGTAAGGTTACTATTCTACCCAACCCGAATTTTTTTTTAATACGTCCATTGGGCCACTCTTATCATTGCTAAATTTTCAGATTTTTGAAATTACAACTAATAAAGCTCAAATTAATTTTTAAATAATTTTCAGGGTATTACACTACCTCCACTTTCTAAGGACCAATAGGATGCTCACAAAAAATACACACAATTATCCTTAAGAAAAGCAATTTTATAATTGAAATTTTGTACATATTATCATAAACCAAAAAGACCAACACCTTAACATTTCTCTCCCCTAATATTTTGACCAAGCACCCCATTTTACAGCCACTTTCATCTTCTTCCTCTAGCAACAACAAGAACCCTAGCTAGAAATCATAAACTTCACCCAAAAACTCTATAACCATAAGCTCAACCTACAATACTATCCTTGCAACCTCAAGTCAACTCCTATTGACAAGTCCTCACCTCATCATATCAAGAATCTTAGCTAATGTTCCTGCTTTGTTAGAAGGGGATTTAAGAGGGTTAGATCAAAAAAATTGGGTGTAAAGCTTTTGGAGAAAGCCAAGAAAGAGCAAAAGCATATAAGTAACAAGAGGGCTTTATTTAACCACTTTTCTTTCCAAATTTATTCTGGAATTTTTTGATTGATTGAGCTGGGAATTTTTAGTTTTATTGGTTGATAATACATAGATGTTGATGTGTTTGAATTGGTAGAATGCTTGGATGATGTTAGAGAATCAATTTTCTCAAAACATATTATGACCTATGTTGCTGGAAATCCCTTTTTGAGCAAGCAGGTGAAACATTTTGATTTTTCTTACTGATTTAGAGACTTGATCTTGAGCTAAAATTTTTATATGATGGAGCCAACATATGGAAGTGTTTCCAAAAATTTTCTTAGCTTATTTTTAGGAATTTTACTATTTTTAAAAATTGAAAATTGAACCAGAGGTTTCTACCTACACAGTCCTTTCTAAAGCACTTGATTTTTCTAATTATGTTACCCTAGCAAATGACTGAATTTTTAGCTGAAATTTTTAAAGAATGTTGGTGACATCTTGAAGTCTAACCCTAAATATTTGAACGATTTTAGCTGTTGATTTGATAGGATAGAAAAATTGAGACTTCTGGCTGTTGCTGAAACTGTGTAGTTTTTGACCTCCAAATTGTGGGATTTTATTAATATAGCTAGAGACTTTATTATGTTTTGAAATTTTTACAGGGTCTTGTGATAACTAAATCATCTTTGAAAATAATTTTGCTTTGTTCTAATGATGTTTGGTAATTTAACCATAATTTCCTTTGGAATTGAAATTTTAGCTGATGCAAGGTTGGAGAAGAAATGACAAAATGTTTATGACTTGATGTCATTTATGTTATGTGAACTTATTGATGATGTTAGGCACATATAGATGTGAATACTTATTGTAATTGCTTATATATGCGAGAAAAGCATGAGATTATGCCTTATTAGGATGGAGAGTAAATCTGGTAAGTCAAGGAGTAAACCTGGCTACCCTTTAATTGAGTCAAGGACCAAACCTACCTAAGAATAGACCTGTGTGAACTGGAGAGAAAATCCAAGGATCACGTATAGGAATTAGCTTAGTCCTGAAAGCGACTATTACCTTAGAGTGGTCTAAGTCACATAGTCGAGGGCCAAGACAGTTAAAGTAGCAATTGTCCTAAGTAGTCTCCTATGCTATGTGCTAAGTAAGTCTATTACTTATTGAGATCAGGATGATAATGTTTTAACTTAATATTATATACTTTAAATGATAATGATTGAATAAAATAGGCCTTCTTGGTAAAGTTTTTCATTAAAGTTAAGTCAATTATTTTTATTCATTCTATTTGCATGCAATATGTACGAATAGACCGAAGTAGTTGGAGTAGAAAATGATGACATCTATATGTATGGGTATACCCTACTCATAATTTTAGAATTCTTATCCCCATGTGTATTCCATGTTACCTCAATTTCAGTAGATGGGGTTGTGAGAAGGTTCGTGATATAAGAACAGTCTGGCCATACTATGTTAGGAATTATAAGCATAGCTATTGAGTTTTACTTTGCTGAGGATAATGTTTTGTACTTTGATATATTTTGATGTGTTTTAGACAATCCCTATGAAGACTATTTGATATTTTCCCCATAACTAGTGGATAACTATATATTATATAATGTATTGATCATTTTAGTACTTTGAGAAATACTCATTGTTTATACATTATTTTCTCTCTATTCAAAAAGGTTTCAACTATATGTCACTAAATGCTAACATTTCGTACTAAGTAAATATGAATAAGGACAAAACAAATGAGTCAACTTTTATATGGCATATAAATATGATACATAGTACCACACTCTAAGTTAGGCGTTAGCCTAGGTGGAACACTATAAGTAAGGGGGTGTTACATTAAGGTCAGAATAGTCTATCCTAGTACAGCCTTAGAATGGACTGACTATGCTCTAGCATACTCTAAGCATATTAGTGAGTGTCATGCAATCTATGTTTTGATTGTTTGAGTTAGATATATGGTTTAGTAAGCATGACTATTGGTTGTGAATGTTATGGGTTACTGTTGCACTTAGCTTAATATTGAGCTGATCAACTCAATATTTTTGTTTAGTGTGAGAGGGAACTTATGGCTTCCAACAAGCGTAGAAATACAAATGAGAATGAAGTAGGAATGATGGACACTTTCGTGAATGGCTGCTCCTTTTAGAGAACAAGCTATGGTGGCCTATAGGAAGGTAGAAAGGTTAAATCGAATGCTGAGGGAAATCCAGAGGAACCCTGGAGGAGTAGAAATGGACATAGAATACAGAAGTTCTAGAGTTCAGGATGGCTAACCCGATATCCTTTAGAGGAGCCTTTAATCCAAGTAAGGCAGAAGAGTGGACAAAGGCAATTAAGAAGATTTTCTTGCTTTTAGCTTATACAGAATGTCAAAAGGTAGCTTTTGCTACCTACATGTTTGAGGCCGATGCTAGTTTTGGTGGACTAGGACTAGGAGGTTGCTTGAGGCTTCCCGAACTAAAATCACTTGGAATACTTTTAAAGAAGCCTTTTATCAAGTATTTTGCGCTTCAGGAGAAACACAAAGGAGCTGGAATTCATGATGCTTAAGCAAGGAGATATGAATGTGGCTGAGTATACTACAAAGCTTGTGGAGTTATGTAAGTTCTCCACCATCTACCAAAGAGATCTAGATGAGACCTAGAAATGTATCAAGTGCGAAGGTGGATTACGAAAGGATACAAAGCTACTGTTGTAATTTTAGAAATTAGAGACTATACGGCTTTGGTGGAAAAATATAATAGGAAGCTAGCAATTTCCAAGTCTACTAAGGACAATTCTAGAGAAGATTGCCACTTGAAGACTAAGATTATGAGGATGACCCTTAAGAAGGTTCAAACCAAGTTCACATGAGGATAAACGCAACAACAGACAACCATAGGACGAAACTTCAAGATGTGGGAAGAACCATGGAAGTAAACCTTGCTTGGCTAGACAATATGTATGTTATCATTGCGGGAAACCAAGGCACAAGATTTTGGAGTGTCTAGAGAGGTATCTAAAACCAACTCTGAAGCTACAACACCAAAGTAAGGTCTTCACCCTAAATGCTAAGGGACGTCACTACCCAAAAATCCGATCTAAGGTGGAAGCATTTTTATTATGTTATAGGACATGATTGTTACCTTCTGATTGGTTGTGTGAGCATTGTTTGTTTGATATGTGTGAACTATTTTCAAGTCAATGTCAAATGAATTTTGAAGGTAAAATTTTTTTAGGAGGGTGGAATTTTAACACCTTCTAAATTTATTTCAAAAATTTTATTTAGACTTTATTAATTATAATTTCACGATTCTAATAGGGTTAATCGAGAAAAGAATGGTTTGATGATTATGAAAAAAAAACACAAATAGTGACCGTGCCTGCTATTAAGACCTATCGAAACCATCGAAACCCCAGGAATTGGGATTGAAATGTCAGAGACTAAGAAAATATAGTATTAAGGTTAGAAATGGTTATGAATGAGAATTTTAGACTTGAAATTTAACTTCTGCAATATCCATTTTCTCTGTATGGTATTTTATCCATTTGGAATATCTATGTGTAATTTCTTACACTAGATGAGACTGCAGGACAAATTGGTCACTTCACTAGACAAGTGTGTGGCTTAGAAGAAGCCACACCATTGCTACTTTTTAAGGAGCAATAGGCTGCTTACAAAAAATACATACAATTATCCTTAAGAGAAGCAATTTTATAATTGAAATTTCTATACATATTATCATAAACCAAAAAGACCAACACGTTAACATTTTTCTCCCTAAATTTTCGGCCAAGCAACGAATTTTGCAGCCACTTTCATCTTCTTCCTCTAGCAACAACAAGAGCCCTAGTTAGAAATCATAAACTTCACCCAAAAAATCCATAACCATAAGCTTAACCTACATATTATCCTTGCAACCTCAAATCAACTCTTATTGACAAAGTCTCACCTCATCATACCAAGAATCTTTATTGTTGTTCCTACTTTGTTAGAAGAGGATTTAAGAGGGTTAGAAAAAAAAATTGGATGTAAAGCTCTTGGAGAAAGCCAAGAATAAGAGCAAGAGCATATAAGTAACAAGTAGGGCTTTATTTATCCATTTTCTTTCCAAATTTATTCTGAATTTTTTGATTGATTAAGCTGGAAATTTTTAGTTTTATTGGTTGATAATACATAGATGTTGATGTGTTTAAATTGGTTGAGTGTTTGGATGATGTTAGAGAATCAATTTTATCAAAACATATTATGACCTATGTTGCTAGAAACCCATTTTTGAGTAAGATGGTGAAAAATTTTGATTTTGCTTACTGATTTAGAGACTTGATCTTGAGCTAAAACTTTTATAGATGGACCCAACATATGAAAGTGTTTCCAAAAATTTTCTTGGCTCATTTTGAGCAATTTTACTATTTTTAAAAAATTAAAACTAAACATGTCAGGGTTTTGCCACAATCCTTTTTGAAGCATCTAATTTGTCTAATTTTGTTACCCTAGCAAATGACCAAATTTTGAGCTGAAATTTTTATAAGATGTTGAGGACATCTTAAAGCCTAGCCCTAAATTTTTTCACAATTTTAGGTGTTCATTTGATATTGTAGAAAAATTGAGACTTTTGGCTGTTGCTGAAATTGTGTAGTTTCTGACCTCCAAAATTTTGGGATTTTGTTAATATAGCTAGAGACCTTATTATGTTTTGAAATTTTTACAGGCATCTCTAAAAATATTTTGCTTTCTTCTAGTGATGTTTGGTATTTTAACCATAATTTCCTTTAGAACTGAAATTTTGGCTACATGCAAGGTTGGCCTAAGAAATGACAAAATGGTTATGACTTGATCTCATTTATGTTATGTGAACTTATTGATGATGTTAGGCACACATAGATGTGAATACTTATTGCAATTGCTTATATATGCGGGAAAACATGAGATTTTGTCTTATTAGGCCGAAAAGTAAATCCAGTTAGTCAGGGAGTAAACCTGGCTACCCTTGAATTGAGTCGATGAGCAAACCTGGTTAGGAATAAATCTATGTGAACTGGATAGAAAATCCAAGGATCACGTATAGAAATGAACTTAGTCCTAAATACCAGTCTATTATATAACGCTCGGGCTGACGAGGCGAGGAGTAATCACCGATGCAAGAAGACACGAGCAAGGAGAGCGACTCCTGTAGGCTTCTAAGCTGGGTACATGAATGAACCGATTACACAGGAGAATGAGAGGGATCCTGACGTGTAGGTATGACACTATGCAATTGAGGATGTCTTATATGAATTGATCGGGTACTACCTATACTAAAAGATGCATCTTCGTTTCGGTAGCCTATCACTAAAGAACTCTATGGTTAAGCGTGCTTGACTTGGAGAAATTTTGGGATGGCTACCTCCTAGGAAGTTTTCCTAGGGAGCGTGTGAGTGAGGACAAAGCATGCTTGAAGACTTGTGTTGGTTTGTGGGGACAATCATCAATCCATAAAGCAGCATGGGATATTACATATTATCCTAGAGTGGTCCAAGCCACATAATCGAGGCCCAAGACAATTAAAGTAGTAATTGGCCTAAATAGTCTCCTATGCTATATGCTAACCAAGTATATTACTTATTGAGATCAGGATGGTTATGTTTCAACTTAATATTATATACTCTAAATTATAATGATTGAATAAAATAGGCTTGCTTCGGGTAAAGATTTTCTTAAAAGTTAAGTCAATTATTATTGTTCATTCTATTTGCATGCAATATTTTATGAATAAACTGAAGTAGCAGGGTAGAAAATGATGACATCTGGATATGTTTGGGAATACCTACTTGAATTTTAGAATTCTCATCCCCATGTGTATTCCATGTCTATTAGATTTAGCAGATGGCGTTGTTAGTAGTTTCTGTGATACCAGGAACTACCAATTGACCAAACTATGTTAGGAACTATAGGCATAGCTGTTGATTTTTACTTTGCCACAGGATAATGTTTTGTACTTTGATATATTTTGATGTGTTTTAGACAATCCCTGAAGACTATTTGATATATTCCTATAACTAGATGAGTGTATATATTATATAATGTACTGATGTTTTTAGTACTTTGAGAAAATCTAATAGGACTCATTTATAGATTATTTTCTCTCTATTCAAAAAGGTTTCAACTATATGTCACTATGCGCTGAACGCCTATACTAAGTAAATATGAATGAGGAAAAATACACGAGTCAATTATTATATGGCATATAAATATGATATGTAGTACCACACTCTTAGTGGAACACTACGATTAAGGGATGTTACATTATGGTATCAGAGCGGTTTATCCTGTACACCTTAGAAATGGACCAACTATATTTCAACGTACTTTGAGCATATTAGTGAGTGTCATACAATCTAAGTTTTGATTGTTTGAGTTATATCTACAGTTTAGTAAGCATGACTATTGGTTGTGAATGTTATGGGTTATTGCTGCACTTAGCTTAATATTGAGCCTAATCAGCTCAATGTTTTTGTTTGTGTGACACAAACTGATGGCTACCAACAGGCGTAATAGAAACGATAAGTGCAATCCGAATGAGAATTAAGCAGGAATGATGGACACTTTCCATGAAATTGCTTCTATAAGAGAATAAGCTATGGTGGCCAATAGAATGATGGAAAGGTTAGACCGAAATTGTATCATCCTCCTAAGTACAACATCATCCTTAAGTCATGACATTATACTTAAGAGTTGTTACTTATAAAATAGTGGACCTTTCTAATTATCTATAGCAAGATCGATCAAATCATGAAGTAACTAATATGATTCTGTTAAAATATATAACAAAGAAACAAACATTTATTGATTAGAAGGTTGAGTATAAAAGGAAACTCTTGTATGAGCTTCAATACATATCTAGTCTCTATTATATTTACAGACATAACATATGACTAAGTACAATCGATATAAGCTTCAACCTTAAACTACTAAATTCGATTTCCTTTCATACAGGAGTCTCCTTGTCTCAGATCAACCTGAGACAACACGGGAAAACAAACACATAAGGGTGAGAATTATAAAATTCTCAGGAGGCATTCCCAAAACATATACTAAAATCCATGTCATCGTCATTTTCCGGCCACTTTGGTTTATTAAGAAAATATGAGCATGCAACACATATCAAAGGTTCATTTTAAAGTTCAAAAACCATTTTTTCGAAGTGGATTTCTTTTATTATTCAATCACTTAATGCACATATATCAAAATGTTCCATCATATAGTAAATCATCCTAGGTAGACAATTCAGAATTACATGAGTATGCATATAATACATGCAATGAAATTATCTCAAATTGACCTGGTTTCATTTATAGCTTGGAGAAATCAAATCAGTGTATTTTCTCTTTTTATTGACATAGGAAATACTTATTTTATACTCTTAGTTTATACCACATAGTATTTATAGTGGCTCACACCACACAAGGGAAATAGACGCCTATCAAGACAGCTCATTCCTATACGTGATCATTGACTTCATTTTTTCCTTTTTCAATCTCACAGATCTATTTAGCTCACGTTACGACTCAAAATATCTTTGGGAAAATTCCTCTTTTTGCCCTCCCCTCATTCAACATAAGTCTTGTTTCTATTTTGTCCATATGTCAGAACATGCATGATTGAAGTTTATACATTCTCTTTTTTCACATAATTGCATCATGTACTTTTCTTTTCTCAAATGCATACATAAGCCACATGTTGGTATTCGATCACAAGTGATTTCAATCATGCATTATAAATCAATCCTTAAAGTTACTAGCATGTATTCACATACATCATACTTGAACCAAAAATACCATTACATTACAATTCAAGGTTTGGGTTCATTTCCAGCAATGGGGCAGATTTCACACCAATGTAGTACAAATTTATTTGCATATCAAACAATCATTTCAGAAGCTATAAAAATTCTACATGACACTGCAATGTGTCCACAAGGTTTCGTAAAAATTTCAAAGCAAAAACAGTTCTCTAACTATGTTAACAAAATTAGACAAATTTGGTACTCAGAAACCCCTTATCCTCACTAAAATCCGAAATTCATAATTTTTAACCCTAGCAAATGATTGAATCAATTTAAAAGAAAAATCATGGTTAAACTTCAAGAGGTGTCCAATACTCTGTAAAAATTTCAAAGAAAAATTCAATCATTTGCTATAGTAACAAAATTATATAAATTTGCAGGTTCAATTCCACATTTTGGACAGCACATAGTTCACTTTGGTTTTTGATTTTTTTTTCTAGTAAAAGTTCAAACACAATTTAAGAAAATTCTGGGACTAGCTTAAGATGTTAACTTCAACATATAATTTTTCTAGATCATAAAAATATCCACAATTACACCAAAAATTCAAACTATCCCTTCCCACGAGAAATTCAAAAATCTAGGCATAGTCCAAAATTCCTTTTGACACAAGTGATTTCTAACATCATCCAAACACTCCACCAAAATTAATACATCAATATCTATATATCACCAATCAATACAACCAAAAATATCAAGTAAATCAGTAACCAAACTTCAGAAAACATATTTGAAAACCAAAAAGATTTAAGAGCCCTACTTTGGTGGCTTTAGGGATCTTGGCTCTAAAGGATGCTCCAAGAATTATTCCCTTCACTTTAAGGCCCTCAAACCAACACCAAACCCTCCCTTAGGCAGTAGAGTATGTGATATCAAAGTGATAAGTGGTGAGGATTTTAAATTCTAATCGGTTGGATTGATAGATCTTGATGCATAGAATAAGTTTTATGAAGGGATCTTGGTGTTTTAGTGATTTTGAGCTAGTGTTTTGGGGATTTGAAAGCAAGAATGAGGGTTTGGGAGCAAGAACAATGGAGGAGGTGTTCTTGGAGGGTTCTGCCGAAATTGATGATAATAAGTGATAAGGTTGGCATTTTATTCTTATCTTGGTTAGATATGTCAATTAAGTAGTCAAAATGGGTATTTCTTCCTTATTCCAAAAGAAATAATGAAATGGATGGCTAAGATTTGGTTTGATAGTCAAAGAATGAATCTTGGCCATCCACTTGGCTCAAGATAAGTGGCTCACTTTAATTTGGTGAGCAAGTAGCTTTTTCGGTGTTAAAATTGCACATTGAAATTCCACTAAACGGATAAGATATGGCTCCCTAGTAAAATATAATAAATGAAAGACCATTATTGAAACTTTTTCAAGTTTCAATCCTTGCCATCCACTTGGCATAAAGTGGTTGGTAAAGGTTACTTAGCCACCAAGTAACTTGTATGTGTTAAAACTCACTTCAAAACTCTATTGAACGGGAAACGCCATACTGTAATCAAACATTAGCCGAAAATTAATTCTAGGTATAACTTCTCATTCTTACTATTTCTAATCTTAACCCTCTTTTCTTATCTGGCATTTCCTGGTTGAATCTAGGTTTCATCTAATGAGCTTGTGGGCCTGAAGGTCACTATTCACCTAGGCCAAAAAAATTTTTAACACATCCGTTGGGCCATCCTCATCGTTGCTAAAATTGTCAGGCTTTTGAAATTATGACCAATAAAACTCAAATTAATTTTTAAAGAATTTTTAGAGTGTTACAAAAATACTTGAAAATCCATGAAGAACCCTAGAAGTAGAAATGGACATAGAATACCAGAAGTTTTCTAAATTTAAGGAAGGTAACCCGATATTATTTAGAAGAGCCTTTAATCCAGGTAAGGCAAAAGAGTGGATAAACGCAATTGAGAAGATTTTCTTGATTTTAGCCTATAAAGTCAAAAGGTAGCCTTTGCTACCTACATGTGGAGGCCAATGCCGAGTTTTGGTGGACTGGGACTAGGAGATTGCTTGATTTAACACCCAAAAATTATTTAAAAATTAATTTGAGCTTTATTAGTCATAATTTCAAAAATCTACAATTTTAGCAACGATGAGGATGGCCCAACAGACGTGTTAAAAAAAATTTCCAAGCTAGGCACTGTAGTAACCTTGCGAGCCCAGGCCCATCTAGAAGAAAACCCTAGAACCCGGACCAGGAGATGATCAGGATTAGAAAAAAGAAGGTTAAGGTTAGAAATAGTTAGAAATGAAGATTTTATACCTAGAATTTCATTTCTAGTAATATTGAGTACCCAGGGTCTGTGTTTGACCCTGTTGGTTAAGTTTTGATATGCGATTTTTAACACCGTACAAGTTACTTGGTGGCCAAGTAACCTTTACCAACCACTATATGCCAAGTGGATGGCAAGGATTGAAACTTGAAAGAAAGTTTTAATCACGGTCTTTCATTTATTATTATTTTACCTGGGTGCCAATATTTCATCTGTTGAGAATTTCAGTGCGTTATTGTAACACCCTAATATTTAACTCAAACATGTTAGGACACATTAAGATTAATTATTAGTTATTAATACCTTTTTAAACTCATTTATAAAACATACTTAGCGAAAAATACGAGTAAATTTTTTTTTTTGAAACTTATAAAAACAAGATGCGAGCCATTGTGTGCATTATGAGCGAAACGTAGGCCGAAGAGAAAAATAAATCCCATAATATAGAAGCAATAAGGAACACCTCAATCATAGGGGCAACCATCATAATATTGATTAACATAGTTTTGTACACAACCGAATACATCAACTAGAATATAAGAAAGCATAAAGTCTTACCTATATAAGTGGACAGAGCTTTGTAGTAGGAAATGTAAATAGCAAAATCCTGAAAATCCCAAAAGATACTACCAGCTAAAGCGACCCT
Source organism: Dalbergia oliveri (assembly GCA_030441495.1). Lineage (NCBI taxonomy): Eukaryota > Viridiplantae > Streptophyta > Magnoliopsida > Fabales > Fabaceae > Dalbergia > Dalbergia oliveri. The sequence goes on from JAMLFY010000025.1 coordinate 637,022, forward strand.
CCCCTCTAAAAATCTACAGATGACGCTAATCCTCTGAACGGGAAATGTAGCCCGCAAACTGCCAAAGCTCCTCAGAGGTGCAAACGAGAAGGTGGACGACATGACCTCCGTGGCGTGGGCACATCTCCGGTCGTCGAGCTAGCCTCCGCTATGTCACTGTATCCTCGCTACCCTCCCAATGTCCATGGGGATGCAGGAGCAGATCCTCCAAAGGGTAGGTAGGAGGATCCTCTTGACGGATCGGTCTTGAATGCCTTGGGCGAGGAACGTCGGATAGCCGCATACCGCCGAAGACGATGGTCGGGCTCTGGGTTTGCTCGTCACGAGGCCGCGTCTCTCGAGATCAAATCGTCATTGTAGGGAAAGGTCGAGGTAAAACGGAAACTAGACGGAATGCAAATGGACGTCCCATGTATGCAAAAATGCGCATGGCACAACGACCCTTGAAATGGTAAGATTGATGATTTGGATCGTAGTGCACCTCCCACACTGTGTGTCAACAAAAATCATGAATGACGCCATCGAAACCTGAAGACGTAACGGGAAGGAAGATAGAGGTGAGAATCTTACTAAAGAATCTCAATAGGGAAACCTCCCATCCTAATGTCATCGCTTACGTCCCCAAGAACCTTGGGATTATTATAAAAATGTTAAACATGCAAAGGTTCATTATGAGGTTTTCTTAAAATAATTATCCAAGGTCCGTGTCTTTTATGATGAATCTTAATGCATGTATGCAGCATAGTAGAACATGAAACCATGACAATACTTAGCAACAATAAAACATATCTTCAACAATTAAATCACATATATGTGGCATGTAACTTCTATGATCAACCTTTCGCTTTCATAAGCAAGATGCTTCTCATCTTTCTCATTTCTCAAACTTGTGACATCATGATCTTTAAACAACGGACCGACCCCTGATACTAAGCTATGAGCTCATACCTTAACTAGTCGTCACTAATTCTTACTTATCTTCTTGATAAGTGAATCATAATCATAAAAATAACAACCTTAACTCCAGGAATACGGCAGGGGACCTAAGGAATCACCCATCATGGGACTTTCTTCCTTCTTTGAAACGCATCAGCTTGGTTAAGACCAGTGACTTTGTCCACTTTGGCAGGTAATGTCGATGCCCTCGTGGTTTTACCTTCTCCTCACCGTAGCAGGAGAAGTACGTCTCAGTTTGTAACGCATCATTGGTTAAGACCCGTGAGATTTCCGCTTTGGATGGCCCCCACGACTATACCCTCCATCGGGTTTCCTTTCTCTTTACCGTAGCAGGAGAAATGTGTCTTGGCATGTCACATATAAAATCTTTCTTTTCAAAACTTTCTCAAGTTCCTCAAATTTGATGGAAATTCCAGCATAACAACTATACTCCGAATTTCCTCAAATTTGAGTCATGCCACATAACTCAATCACACATATCATTCTCATGGAACTTTCTCAATTAAATGAATCTTCAACAGGAGCATACTCTCCTAACTCATTCATATTCTGCATTTTCATGCATCTCAAGCATAGCATATCACATCATCACAATAACATGCCACGAATATACATATAGTCTCATGCTCATTAACATATTCACATCATTATGAGTATACCCACTTGGTCTCATGCTCACATCACACCTCCTATCTCATGGTGTCTTATGCTTTGGCCTTACGGGTCTAAGCTTGTGTTCCAATTATCCTAACCTTCATTATAGATTTTTATAACACCTAAGGGATCATTACCTATGATTTCTTCTAATGTTTATGATCTATAACATAACCAAACAGCACTAGTTATTTTGGGCAAAATTTTTCCTTATGATTACGGGTCCTAAAATCTTCGCCTTTGACCTTTCTAAGTTCCGTCTTCGCCTAAGGCTCTATAATTAACTCCTAAACCAATTATAAGGGATTCCTACACATATCCACTAATTATAAACCATTTTTCTTAAGTTCAATTATTCTTGAACAGAATTACAAATTTGTGCATCTAAGTGTTCTAGATTTCACATTGTAAATCCTTTTTAATTACTTGTTCTTTCCTAACTTCCCTAAATCGTTCCTTGCTTCACTCAAACATAATTTTACACATTTTAACACCATGAATAGAATTTATACAGTGGCCAATTGCACAATGCAGAACCAAAACATAAGCATCATATAATCACATAATCTCATGATTTAAATGCATATGAAGTTGCTAGTTTCTCTTGGAATTATTTTAGGAACTCAAAACTCTTTTAGAAACCAATTTATTTCATTGAAAACACATAAAGGTGTGCTAGGTCAGTAGCTAAATTATTTAGCTCAAGGAATAGATTTAAAACATAAAACCTTGTTCATAAAGTTCCTTGAGTACACCTAAGCTTAGAAAAATTGATATTTTTCATTGTATTGGTTGATGATATATAGATATAGATGTATTTGCTTTGGTGGATTAGTTTGTTACTATGGAAATTCATTTTTGTGAAAAGAGAATTTTGAGCCTTACTGCTGGATTTTCGATTTTTACATAGGGAGCTACTGAACTTTAATTTTCTGGTACTATTGTGGATATTTTCATGATCTAGAAAAAATATATGTTGAAGCTAACATCCTATGCTAGTTCCACAAATTTTCTTGGGCTCTTATTTTGACTCCTAATGATTTAAAAATATCAAGAACTGAATGTGTATCTATGCTGCCTGATTATTGAAATTGAAGCTGTTAATTTGTCTAATTTGTTTACCATAGCAAATGATTGAATTTTCCTTTAAAATTTTTACAGTGTTTGAAAACGTCTTGAAGAGTAACTGTGATTTTTCTTTTGAATTGATTCAATCATTTACTAGGGTTAAAAATTATGAATTTTAGGTTTAAGCAAGGTTAAGTGGCTTCTGATCTAAATTGTCTAATTTTGTTAACATAGTTAAAACTCTTTTTGCTTTGAAATTGTTATGGGACCTTGTGGACAAATTGAAGTGTTTTGGTAAAACCTCTGAATTGATTTTTTGATGATCAAATAAATTCGTGCTACAATGGTGTGAAATCTGCTAATTGCTGGAAATGAACCCTACCTTAAATTGATAATGTAGTGGCATTTTGGTTTTAGTATGACATGAATACTTCATGTTAACTATTTGACCATATGACTTGTGACATATAAATGCATGCTAGAGGAAGTAAACATTGGTTTATGAGGCATGATTGAAATCATATTGTGAATGAATGCCTTTATGTCCTATATGTAACACCCTAATATTTAACCCAAATACCTAGGACGTATTAATATTAATTATTAGTTATTACCTCATTTTAAATTCATTTGCAAAACTACTTAGCAGAAATCGGGTAATTTTTTTTTTGAAACTATAAAACAAGATGCGAGCTGTAACACCCTAATAATTAACCCAATACACCTAGGAGGATCTGATTAATTACTAGACTTTACTCTTTGCTTCAGTTCCTTAATCATGCTTTGAAAATACTTAGTGAAATTACGAGCCATTTTTTTTTAAACATAATTGAAAACGTGAGCCGCTAACGTGAATGATTTAGCAAAATTTAAAAGACACATAGGAATTTACAAACATCACATCATAATATATTGGCTCCATCATACACATCCATAATTACATATCATATAGATATTTTGCCTACCAACAGAATAAGACTAAGTGTAGGCAATCTAACAAAACATAAATAATATATGGATGGAAGGACATCCATTAATGGCACCTAGTAATAACACTCCAAGGATAGGGATAGATATCTAAATATACGAGTGAAACTAGCAGGATCAAGTTCAGCTACCCAGTGAAGCCTCAATGTGATTCACGAACGCTTCCTTCCGTTTCTGAAGACGAGATGGAAAGAAAAATAGAGGGAGTGAGAAACTTATAAAGAATCTCAGTAGGGTACTCACCTCATGATGCATTGTGTCATCATCATCGTCCCCAGGAACCTCGGGTTATTATGAAATAGTGAGCATGCTAAGATTGATTTATTAAGTTCGAAAATATACTTTACCGAGGTTCGTCATTTTAATCATGCGTCTTATAATGCATCATAAACTTAGCATGTCATGTTTATAATGAACTTTTCCTTTTATCAACACATCGTATTCTTCATCATCATATCATAAATACTATGCATAAAAGAACATCATATTTCTCATCATCAAATCATAAATACTATGCATAGAAGAACATCATATTTCCCATCATCATCTCATAAAATGCTATGCAGAAGAACATCATACCATAATAGCTATGCACAAGACATGGTGCACATATTTCATTCCTTTAGTGTCCTAGGTGACTTAAAATCTTGTCATCATCATCATTATTTTCCTTGGGGCCACCCTATACTCCACCCTTTTGGGAGTAATCTAGGTTATGAGCTCATACCTTACTAGTCGTCACTAGCATATACTTATCCCTTTTGATAAGTTAAATCCCAACTCTACCCTTTTGAGAGAACGGGTTAGGGGGCAAGAATCACCTTTTCACCACCTCTAGTCTGATGGGTCTAAAGGATCATTTTCTCAAGATCACCTTTTCACCACCTATAGTCTGATGGGTCCAAAGGATCATTTCCTCATGAGTTTAAGTCACCATTAAGTCTTAGCATGTTATATCATAATCATCAAGATGCATGAACATTCTCATTGTTTGCAATAGCAATTATAACATGCAAGCCATGAAATCATTCAATAATATCAAATTCTCAGTAGGCATTACATCATCATATAACTGTCATTCAAAGCATCAAAAGATGTCATCTAAAATTTTCACAAAGCTCCTTAAATAACCGAACTCTAAAATTGGGTAACCTTAATTATCAAACTAATTACTTATGCATCTAAGGGATTTATTACCATCAATTATAAGCCTTAAGAACATTATTAGACTATATTGGGTAGCATAGGAAGTTGTTCTTAAGGTTTTACGTGTGCTAGAAGTTATGTTTTTAACCCTTTCTCGTTACCGCTTTCCCTATGATGCTAAAATTAATTACTAAACCAATTATGAATCATTGTCCCTTATCTAAACATAATAATATCTGGTTCTTAAGGTCACTAAAGGCTCTGGACAGAATGCATAAATTTCATTCTCTAAAGTTCTAGAAATCTTGCTTTTACCTTTTCTAGGAAGCTAGTTTTATCTCTAACATGCATAGAATAAACCATAATTATCACAACTTCAAACATATTAAATCATCATCATTTATTGGTACTAATCTCATATCAGAAGCCGAATCATGAACCTCATATAATTGTATAAAATCACATTTTAAGTGAACATAAAATATTAGTTTCCCGTAGAATCCTTGCAAAGCTTTAAAACTCTTTTAGAAACTAATTCTTTTTGAAAGAATCTTCATAATTAAAATTCTCACTTAAGATAAAAGGAGCAAGTCTTGAGCTTAAGAGATTTATGTGATATCTTAGAATCATAAACATGCTATGCAACCTCATTTTAATCTTGTCATTATAAGGTGATAACTTGGAATTATAAACATGATATGCAAATCCATTTCTTTATCTTTAAGATTTAAGGTGATGACTTGAAAATTAAACATGATGCAAGAGCTTGAAATATAAACATGATGCAAGAAACTGGAGGGGTCGCATAGGACTAGTGGAGGAGAAGAGAATCTTAGAAAGGGAACGCGGAATCCGCACTTGACCCTGAAGGGAGAAGAGAATTATTATTACATCTTTTTAAGCTCCAATCTCAAGACTTCTTAAAGAATCAATTCTTTAACTCCAATAATCTTATTTCTTTGCTTGTGATACTTGGGTAAGTCTTTGAGCTCTAGGATCTTTAGGTGATGACATAAAAATAAACATGTCATGCGTTGATTCTTTTAGCCATTATAAAATAAAGTGAGAACATAAAATAAATATGAGATGCAACTTCTTTATTATCTTTAGAGATTAAGTGACAACATGAAATATAAACATGAAATGCAAACTTGGAAATTTAAACATGAGTATGCAAGTCCATTTATTCATTCTTGAAATTTTAGTGATGACATAGAAAGTAAACATGATTATGCAAGGCATAAACTTAAACATGGATGCAAGTTCATTTGATTTCTTTACTAGAGCTCCTTCAAGACTTTATAGAAATACAAATTCAATATATATATATCTTAACAAGACAAAGTGAGAAATACATCTTTCAAATTCTAAACTCAAGATCATAAAATCATCATAACATCATTCTTTAAAGTTTTGCATCAAGTGGAACTTTCAAGCTTTAGAGGCCTAACTTGTGATGGATTCACAACCCACCTTCAAGGTCCTCATCATCAAGCCATCATCTTAGTCCCACCTAGGCCATATGGCCGAATTGGTTAAAGAAAAGGAAGAAGAAAACCAAATGGAAAAACTAGAGAAAATCCATGAAATCATCATTTTGAACCAAGAACAACACTTAGCAAAACATAGAAATAAACTTAAAAACAACTCCCTACCTAATCTGATTTGAAGGAAAGGAAGAGAACTTGGTTTCTTGGAGTGAAATGAAAGAAAATATTCTTGAAAGGTTGAAGAAAGAATTTCAGCCAAGGGGGAAGAAAGAAAGAAAGTTTTTGAGCTTAGGAAAAACTTGAAGTTGTGAAATTTTTGAGCAAGTCTCTAATGACTTCTAAGCATGCCTATTTATAGAAGAATTCAAGCTCATAAATGGACAAGAGGAGAAGGAAAATCTGATTCAATTTGAGGAGGAGACAAGGAAGGAAAAATCATTTTGTTTGGTGGCTTAAAACATGGAATCATGTTTCAAAGTTCCTTGTTTTATGGTGATTTTTGGCATTATGTTTTAGTGCAATTTTTTGGTGTATTATGGCTACATTATTTCGTGCATTACAGCCTCATGGAAGAGGGTTTTGTGTGTTCCATGTATTATTTAGGTGTAGGCAAGGTATTCATGCAATTTAGAGAATTTACGGTTAAGGGCTTAGGTGAATTAGTAAGCAATTTGAGTGTTTTAAAGCAATTTTAGGTTCTAATCAATTTAAATAAATAATTTTGACTCTAGATTAATAATTAGAATTTAATAAGCTTTAATTTGAGCCTAATATTGCTTAGGTTTCGTTAGACGAATCAAAAATCTCAAAATTTGTAAAACTGCACAAAGAGGGGCAAAACGGTCATTTTACTTAAAAATTGCCCGAGACCACCGAGCTTAACCAATGGTTAATCATGGCTTAAAAACACCTTTTAACACATTTTAGTGAGGTTCGGCTCGCGGCACGCAAATCGAAGTTAAAACAGCGCAAGGGCGTTTTGGTCATTTCACGTCAGAGCTCAAAATTAGGATTCTTCTCCTCTATTAACACACATAACACAAACAATCCCTTATTAACATCAAAACATCCCCTTGAGGACGGGTGGGGCCCACGATCCTCATTTTCTGAGTAAAATAACCTCAAGGGCATTTTGGTCATTTTACACGTACAAAAAATTGGGGTTTGCAATACTTGCACGAATTGCTCCTAACTTCTCTTCTAACGTTATATTCCTTTATTAAGGATTGTTTGGTCTCAAATTTTATATAATATTTACCTACGGTAATTCGGTAATTCTTAATGACAGGTAAAAATTACAGGAAAATTGGGGCGTTACACGAGCCATTGTGTTCATTATGAGCGAAACGTAGCGAAAAGAAGAATAAATCACATAATATATACACAAATAAGAACACCTCCATCATAAGCTCAACCATCATAATATGTAAATCCCATAGTTTAGTACATCAACTGAGAACATAAAAAAGCATAAAGTCATATCCATATAAGTGGGTAGAGCTTGGAGGACAGGAAACATAAATAGAAAACATAAACAGCTAACACATGGAAAGCCCCAAAGATACTACCTGCCAAAAGCAAACCCCCCTCTCAAACCCACAATGACGCAATCCTCTGACCAGAATGTAAACCCGTAACACCGAGCTTCTTGGATGGGTGCAAAAGGTGGACGACATGACCTCAGACGTGGGCGTATCTCCTGCGTCCAGCTAGCCTCCGCATGTTACCGTATCCGCCCCCTCCATGTCGATAGGAACTGGAGGGAAAATCCCTCCAAAAGGGGGAGGAGAATCCTTTACGGTCTCTGAATGCCTCGGGTGAGGAACGCACTCCTGATAGCCTGACCGCCGAAGACGATGGTCAGGCTTCGGTCCGCCCGTCATGGGCCGCGTCCTCTCAAAGATCAAATCGTCACCGTCGGAGAGGTCAAGGTAAAGCGAAGATGGAGACCAGGAATGCAATAGACGTCCCATGTATGCAAAAATGTGCACGGCACAACGACCCTCGGAATGGTAAGATGATGATCCGGATCGTAGTGCACCTCCCATATCTGCGTGTCAACAAATCACGAACGCCATTTGAATCTGAAGACGACAGGAAAGAGAGATAAGAGGTGAGATCTTGCTAGAATCTCAGGAAGGAAACCTCTTATCCTAGTGTCATCACTCACGTCCCAGGGACCTTGGGTTTATTATAAAAAGGTTAAACATGCAAAGGTTCATTATGAGGTTTTCTTAAAATAATTATCCAAGGTCCTGTCTTTTATGATGAATCTTAATGCATGTATGCAGCATATAGAATGTGAATACATGGAAATACTTTATGCAACAAACCAATAAAACATATCATCATCAACTAGTTCTCATATAAATGGCATCTCATTTCTCAACTTGTGACATCATGGTATGTAAAATAGTAACCCCTAGACTAGACTATGAGCTCATACCTTAACTAGTCGTCACTAGTTCTTACTTATCCTCTTGATAAGCGAATCATAATCATAAAAATAACAATCCCGACTCCTAGAGGACGGGCTGGGACCTAAGGAATCACCCATCATGGGACTTTCTTCCTTCTCTAAAACGCATCAACTGGTTAAGACCATGACTTTGTCTTGCTAGGCTAATGTCGATGCCCTTAGTTTCACTTTTCTTCAGGTAGGTAGGAGTACGTCTCAGTCACGAAACGCATCATTTGGTTAAGACCATGACATTGTCCGCTTTGGATGGTACGACCATACCCCCCCAGGTTTTCTTTCTCTTACGTAGTAGGAGAAATGCATCTTGTATGTCACATATAAATCATTCTTTTCAAAACTTTTCTCAAGTCCCTCAAATTTGACGAAAATTCAGCAACATAATGACTACACTCCAATTTCCTCAAATTGAGTTATGCCACATAACTTAATAACACATGTTGTTCTCATGAAATATCTCAATCGAATACATCTCTTATTCTTAGGAGCATACCCTCCTAACTTGTTTCATGTTTCTCTTTCTCATGCATCTCAAGCATAATGTATCACATTATCACAACAACATGTCTCAAATACACATATAGTCTCATGCTTCATGGCATTAACATATTCTCATCACAAGTATACCCACTCGGTCTATACTCACATCACACCTCCTATCTCATGGTGTCTTATGCCTTGACCCTTACGGGCTTAAACTTGTGTTGCAATTATCCTAGCATCCATTATGGATCTTTATTGTAACGCCATTTCCGCGTTAGAGTACAAATGACCGAAATGCCCCTGAGGTCATTTTTACCGAATTCGAGGACAGTTGCCCCAACCCTCAATGAGTTAACTCGATGTTTAAAGGGGATTATGTTGTTATGAATGATATCCGAGGTAAAATCTCGTTTCTCAACTTTCGGCTCAAAATGACCAAAATACCCCTGCTGTGTTCTAGACGGGTAAAAGGTGCCGTTTGAGCTCGGAATTTTTCCAGGAAGTTTAGAATGATGTTTTTGAGCAATGTTTGATGTTTAGTTGGGCAGAAGGTCCCCTTTAGCAAAATTACCATTTTGCCCCTAAAACAGTGTACAGTGAGCCTAATGACGCAATTAAGCAAACCTAAGCAATATTAGGCTCTAATCGAAGATTAATTTATTTCGATAATTAATCTAGAGTCAAAATAATTTATTAAGGTTAATTAGAACCTAAGATTGCTTAGATAAACTCTAATTGCATTCTTTAATTCAAGATTCCTAGTCATGGAATCTTGAATAGTGTTTCTCTCTCCAATTCCTTAAATTAAGGAATTGTGCCATACCTCATTTGACAAAAGAATTATTTTAAATTACTAATCTAGTAAGATTGCCCTCCTAATCAAGTCTTGACCTTCCTAATTACCCAATTACCTCACCTAAACACTTTCTTATAAACTCCTAATCAAAAGCCTAATCAAAGACACACCTAAACACACCTTTAAACCACAATTAGATGAAACAATTTCCTTTCCCTTGGGCTGATGAGGCTGGCCGAAAATCCTCCCCCATTTTCCTCACATGTTGATTTATTTTACACACCAAAGAGCCATGCTTTCCACCATACCTTGCCCATGCCTTGCCCATACTCAACACCATTCCTAAGACCATGCCTTGACCAAGAGATATTTTCCCTTCTCTCCTCTCAAATGGCCGGTCCTCCTCCCTCCTCTAGGCCATCCATGAGCTCTCAAATCCTCTATAAATACACTAGCTTGAAAGCTTTTTGAATGTTTACACACTTGAGCAAACTTCTAACTTTCTTCCCAAACACAAAGAGCCCTCTTCTTCTCCTCCTTGGCCGAGTTCTCTAGCAAGATTCAAGAAGGATTTCCTTCTCTTTTCTTCTCAAGAAACAAAGCTTTCCTTCCTCTCTTCAAGACTTTTCTAGGTAGGGGTTATGTTTTAATGTTTTGCTTGTGTTCTTCAAGAAAAGTTCTAGTTTCTCTTGGTTTCAAATCCTTTTCCTCCCCCTTTTCATTTCGGCCAAGAGGCCTTTCATAAAGAAAACATGAGCTTGATGATGAGGTTTCAAGATAATGACTTGTTGTTGTCATGTGAGAAACCTCTAAAGCTTGAAACAACTTGGTCTTGGACCATACATGCTTGTATTTCTTTCTTTTCTTTAGTTTCATTTTCAGTTCCTTTCCTTTTCTTTCTCAAATGATTTCGGTTTCCTTTGCCTTGGTTTGAACAAAGTTTGCTAAAAATGTAAAGTAGATCACAAAAGTTTTGTTAAAGAAAATTAATCACATGATTTCAAAGAGCTTTAAGCTTACCCTTGCCAACCTTAAAGTTGGTCCGCCGTTCTAAGAGTTTTACTCTAGATTGAAGCCCATGAGCAATAAAATAAAGAATATGACTTAGTTCTTGTAGTTTTGTTTAGACAAAGTGTTGAACTTTGTGTCCATTTTCTTAAGCTTGATGATGAAGTTCAAACCTTAAGACTTTTTGAAGTCTAGGTGCTAAGAACTCTAAAGCTTGCCTTATGATACATAATGGGTTAAGGTTTATGTTCCTCTAAAGTCTTATAAGAGCTCTAGTTAAGATAAAAATAAGTTGCATTCATGTTTAAATTTATGTCTTGCATCTCATGTTTATTTTGATGCCATCACTAATTTCACAAGAATAAATGAATGAACTTGCATTACCATATTTAAATTCCCAAGCTTGCATTTCATGTTTATATTTCAAGTCATCACTTAATCCTTAAAGATAATAATGAAGTTGCATCTCATATTTATTTTATGCTCTCACTTTACTTTGTAATGAAGAGTAAAATGAAGTGCATAGCATGTTTAAGATTATGTCATCACCTAAATACTCTAGAGCTCAAAGACTTGCCCTAAGTATCCTAAAAAGGGAACTCTAGTAAAAAAGAAATGGATGAGTTTTAGTATAATTCAATAATGGTTTGATTTTGTAAAATGCATGAATGATTTCAGGAAAATGTTGGAAAACTATTTTATGAGGTCTCAAGGTGTTTAAATAGGTTGGAATGTGTCAAAAATCATGTTTTCTCAAATTCCTAGGTTCTGGTAATCGATTACCATCCATGTAATCGATTACCAGAAGGTTTGAAGGACTTTTGGTTCTAGTAATCGATTACCAGAGGCAATGTAATCGATTACCACAGCTGTTCTTCATGCCCAGAACCTGTTCTTAAACTGGAATCGATTACCTGATAGTGTAATCGATTACCCCTATGTTCTTTATTTTTCCTAAACACTTAACCTAAGTAATCGATTACCATCCATGTAATCGATTACCCTTGTTTTGAACCCAGAATGAATTTAGCTCCTGACAATCGATTACTAGGAACATGTAATCGATTACCAGAACACCTTTGTTCCTTAAAATGTTCCAAGAGAAAACTTTAACTTATATGCATTTCAACTCAAGAGATTATGTGATTTTATGGGCTTATGATTTTGGTTCTGCCCTCTATGTTTGGCTACTGTATAAATGCTGTTCTAAGGTGTTGAAATGTGTAAAATTATGTTTGAGTGAAGCAAGGATCGATTTAGAAAAGTTAGAAAAGAATAAGTAACTTGAAAGGGATTAGAGATGAGAATTCTAGAACACCTTAATGCATAAAAATGCAAATCTGTTCCAGCATGATTAATCAAGGATAAATGGTTCATAATTAGTAAGGCATGTATAAAATCCCTTCATAAATGATTAGGTATTGATTTCTAAGCTTAAGGTGATGATAAGAACTTAAAATAGGAATTCTAGCATTCTTAGACATGGCAAAACATAATTTTGTTCCAGCATAGTGAGATTGAGGAAAATGGTTTATAACTTAGAGAACATGCCTAGGAATCCCTCATAATTGGTTTAGGAATTGATTATGGAGCCTTAGGCGAAAACGGATCTTAAAAAGGGTCACGAACGGAGATTCTAGAGCCCTTAAGCATATGATATTTTCTACCCTTTTTGTGCAGTGCTGTTGGAATTTTAGTGAGTTCAAATCTTAGAGAAAAAGTCTAAGTGATAATCTTGAGGGTAATAAAGATGCAAATACAAGTTTAAGGCCCGAAGGGTCAAAGCATAAAATACTATGAGATAGCTGGCCAGAGAGCACACTTATGATGATGAACCTCGAGCATATTTATGATGATGTGATTATGTTAGTTCCTTGAGCATGAAACTTTATGTGTATGATTGGTGTAATGATATGATGAAATGTTGTATTTAAGATGCATAAGGTTTCGAAATATGAATGAAATTGAGGAATATGCTCATGTGAACTAGAAAGTTATTGACTTGAGAAAGTTCCATGAAAATGATGCATGTGACTGAAATTATGTGGCATGACTCAAATTTGAGGAAATTCGGAGAGTAGCTGTTATGCCGCCAAATTTCCATCAAATTTGAGAGACATAAGAAAGTTTTTGAGAAATATGATGTTTAAGGTGACACACCGAGACGTACTTCTCCTCTCCTGAGGAGAAGGTAAAACCGTGAGGGCATAGACATTAGCCTGCCAAAGCGGACAAAGTCGCTGGTCTTAACCAGTCTGATGCGTTTCGAAGAAGGAAAAAGTCCCATGATGGGTGATCTTAGGCCCCCTACCCGTACTCGGGAGTCGGGATTATGATGATTATGATGATCATGATGATTATGATGAATATGATTATGTTTATGATTCGCTTATCAAGAGGATAAGTAAGAACTAGTGACGACTAGTTAAGGTATGAGCTCATAGCCTAGTTTAAGGGGTGCGGTTACTATTTTGATGTTGGTGTCAAAAGAATGAGAAGAAAGAAAATGTTCAAAGAGAAGTTACATGCCACTTAAATGTTGTTTGATTATTGTTTGGTTTGCCTAAAGGACTGCCATGCATTCATGAACTATTATGTTGCATACATGCATTAAGACTCATTATAAAAGACATGGACCTTGGATAAATATCTTGTGAAAACCTCATAATGAACCTATGCATGCTTAACCTTTTATAATAAACCCAAGGTTCCTGGGACGTAAACGATGACACTAGGATAGAGGTTCTCCCTACTGAGATTCTTTAGCAAGATTCTCACCCCTCTCTGTTTCTTTCCGTTACGTCTTCAGACATTGATGGCGTCGTTCGTGATTTTTGTTGACACACCCATGTGGAGCTGCACTACGATCCGGATCATCAGCCCTACCACTTGAGGGTCATTGTGCTATACGCGTTTTTGCATACATGGGATGCCCATTTGCCTTTCCAGTCTCAGCTTCCGATTCACTCCGACTTCCCCTTATGGTGATGATATGATTTTTGAGAGGACGCGACCCGAGACGAGCAGAACGTCGCGCCCGTTCGGCATCTTCAGCGTGCGGGGTTACCCCGAGTACATGCCTCGCCCGAGACGTTCAGAGACCGACCCATCAGAGGATCCTCCTTCTCATCCTTTCTCGAGGGTTCCGCCCCGCGATACCCATGGATATCGGGATGGGTAGCAGGAGATGGTGAAGCAATGAAGGTTAGCACGACGTCCGGAGATGCACCCACACCGTGCGGCATGCCCGCCATCCTTCCGCCTTCACGCATCCGAGGAGCTTGTCCAGTCATTGGGTATGTGCCATCGAGGGACGAAGAGGAGTATCATCCATAGTTCGAGGGAGGGAGTGTCATAGCTTGGGAGTATCTTTTGGGTGATTTCATGTATTTGTTATTATGTTTCTTATTTTATGTTGTTGTACTGAAGCTCTGCCCACTAGTATGGGTAAGACTTTATGCCTCTTTTATATTCCATGGTATTGTACTAAACTATGTTAACTAATGTGATGAGGAATGTTTTCATGATGGATGTGTTCTTTAATGCTTATGTTTTGTATGATTTATTCTTCCGCTTCACGTTACATTTATGTTACGCGCAAAGGCTCGCACTTTGTTTTACATAATTCATTTCAAAAAAATAAATTTGTCTGTATTTTCCGCTAATATTTGTAAATGAATTTAAAGAGAAGTAATAACTAATAATTAATCTTGATACGTCCTAGGCGTATTGGGGTTAAATATTAGGGTGTTACGATTTGGTATCAGAGTAGTTCAATTCTCATCTAGCTTAGGATTGACAACCATGCTTTAAAAGCATGTTACGGTAGTATGTCATTTATAGTGCTTAACTATTAGAGATAAGCTATAGGATAGGCATTCATGACCTTGTCTGCTGTCTGTGCCATGGTAACTAGCTCATTTAGCTTGGAATATTGAGCCTGATCACCTCGGTATTTGTTGACTTGTGTGCTTAGGGACCAATGGCACCGGAGAGAATAGGAACGCAAACAAAGGCGAACAAGGAAATGAGACTACAACTGCCGCACGAGATGGCTAGGGTGATGGAACGCATGTTCGATCGCATGAATCAACCAAGGGACGCCTCAAGGTCCCCTGCGCGAAGCCGTGGAACAAGCCCGTTTGGGAGTTCGCAAGGCCAATCCCCCAACCTTTCATGGAGCTTTGAATCCGGACAAGGCAGACGAGTGGATCAAGAACATGGAAAAGATCTACTCGTGTTCGCCTGTTCGAAGGAGAAAGTCACCTTTGCTGCCTACATGATGGAAGCCAATGCCGAGTTTTGGTGGACCGGACCTGGAGGCTGCTAGAAGCTACGGGCGCAGCTATCAATTGGGAGCGTTTAAGACGTACTTCTATGAAAAGTATTTCCGGAGTCCATGAAGAATGCCAAGGACATTGAGTTCATGCAATTGGTCCAAGGTGGAATGTCCGTCGCCAGGACATGGCGAAGTTTGAAGAGTTGATCAAGTTCTCACGGTTTTCCAAGGGAA
Organism: Dalbergia oliveri; assembly: GCA_030441495.1. Lineage (NCBI taxonomy): Eukaryota > Viridiplantae > Streptophyta > Magnoliopsida > Fabales > Fabaceae > Dalbergia > Dalbergia oliveri. The sequence continues at coordinate 652,600 of JAMLFY010000025.1, forward strand.
CCCAACGAGGTATGGAAGTGTGTTAAGTTTGAGGCGGTTGAGGGCCGAACTTAACTTTGTTGTGGCACACATGGAGATTAGGGACTTCCGACCCTAGTCAACAAGTGCCGGATCATCGAAGAAGGGCATAAGAAGATGAGCGCCTGAGGGCGGATCGTCCCGTGGTTTGGGACCTCAAGCCCCGAAGTTCAAGCCGTCAAATCAGACTCAACCGAGGAACCACTACCATCCCTACCAATCCAATCAGTTCAAGCACCAACAACAACAACATCAACAACAACAACAAAGAGGACCCAACAATCAACCATTCCGGCAACACCCGAGGCCGCCGTTCAACCCTAACGGCGAGGGAACCGCAATCATCAAGGAGTGAGCGGTCCTCTAGCAACAATAACAACAACAATCAACAAGGAGGGCCTAATGGGAACAAGAACAAGGCACCCCAAGGAGCCCTGCGCTGTCCCGACCCACAAGCCGTGGAGTGCCCCCGTTGGAAAGAATCATGGCAATCATCCCTGCCTAGCCGGGCAAGGAGTATGCTTCAAGTGTGGCAAGCTCGGCCACTATGCGAAGGATTGTAGAAGCAATGGAGGGTCGTCAAGTCAGAATCCCGACCGCACACCAAGGACGGGTCTTTACCCTCAATGCGGAGGACGCAAACGGATCCAACGACCTCATCGAAGGTAAGTGCGAACTAAATGGTAGAACCTTAAGTGCTATATGACTCTGGTGCTACTCATTCTTTTATCTCACATGCTAGTGTCGAGTCTCTAAATTTGAAAGTTTCTAAGCTTCCTTTTGATCTCATTTTTCTACTCCCACCAATCCCTGTACATACATGTAACTGTTGTTTAAATTGCCATCTTACTGTTGAAAATAGATCCTTTGTCATAGATTTGATTTGTTTACCTTTGAAAGACATAGGGATAATTCTTGGCATGGATTGGCTTTACGCTAACCATGTGTTGTTACTTATACAAAATCTGTTATTTTCGTCATCCCTAGCAAGACTAGTCAAACCTTGAAACTTTACATGAATGCCATAGATGTCTTCTATAGTGGGGAGAAAACTAAGGGATATGTCCTTCTAGCTGCTAGCGAAGTAGACTTTGAGTAGAACATAGATAACATTCCGTGGTAAGAGATCCCGAGGTATTTCAAGATGAGATACCCAAGTTCCCTCCCAGAGAGAAGTGGAGTTCTCCATCGAGTTGGTTCTGGAAACGGGACCTATCTCGATAGCCTCGTATAGGATGTCACCCTTGGAGTTGAAGGAATTGAAAACCCAATTGGAGGAGCTGTTAGAGAAGAATTTTTTATTAGACCTAGTGCCTCACCGTGGGGAGCCCAGTTTGTTTGTTAAGAAAGGATGTGAGCATGAGATTATGTATAGATTATAGGCAATTGAATCGTGTAACGGTGAAAATAAATACCCTTTGCCTAGGATTGATGATCTCATGGACCAGTTGAAAGGAGCGGTGGTATTCTCCAGATTGATTTGAGGTCGGGATACCACCAGATTGAGTAAGAGATGAGGATATACCTAAACCGCTTTTAGGACACGGTACGGACACTTTGAGTTTGTCGTGATGTCTTTTGGACTGACAAATGCACCCGCGTGTTCATGGACTACATGAATAGGATCTTTAGACCCTATTTAGACAAGTTCGTGGTTGTTTTCATAGATGATATACTCATCTATTCGAAGACTCACGAGGAGCATGAGAGTCACCTAAGGTTGGTTTTAGAGGTGTTGAAAAAGAAGAAGTTGTATGCTAAGCTCTCTAAGTGTGAATTCTGGTTGGAGGAAGTGAAGTTTTTGGGACATGTAGTGTCGAAGGAGGTATAGCGTTGACCCTAGTAAGATAGAAGCAGTAATGAATTGGGATAGACCGACCACCGTAACGAAATACGGAGCTTTTTGGGATTAGCAGGCTATTACCGTAGGTTTATTAAAGGATTTTCCCAGATTTCCTTCCCTAACCAAGCTCACTAGGAAGAACACCCCATTTTCATGGAATCCGATTGTGAAAAGAGCTTCCAAGAGTTAAAGGAAAGGTTGACCTCGACCCAGTTTTTTTTGCCAACCCAATGTACCTTTTGAGGTATATTGTGATGCTTGGGAAAAGGTTTAGGTTGTGTGTTGATGCAAAATAGGCAAGTGGTAGCCTATGCGTCTAGACAACTCAAGCCACACGAGGTTAGCTACCCTACCCATGACCTAGAGTTAGCCGCCATAGTGTTTGCCTTGAAGATTTGGAGGCATCACTTATATGGAGTAAGGTTTGAAGTTTACTCCGATCATAAGAGTCTCTTTGATCAAAAGGAGCTAAACATGAGGCAAAGAAGGTGGATGGAGTTTCTAAAGGATTATGATTTCGGCTTAAGTTACCACCCGGCAAGGCCAATGTGGTCGCCGATGCCTTGAGTCGAAAATCATTACGCTTATCCCACATGATGGTCAAGGAAGTTGAGCTGATAGAGAAGTTTAAGGACATGAATTTGGGATGTCAATATCGAAAAGAGTGTGAAGATGTGCCATCTTATGGTAACAAGTGGGTTTAAACAAAGGGTGATGATGGCACAAGTAGAAAATGAGGAGTTTAGGGAGACCTCGAGGCGGTAAAGGCTGGAAAGCTTAAGGGTTTTGAGCAAGGGACAGATGGTTTGTGGAGGTTTGAAGGGCGGATTTGTGTACCGCAAGATGGTGACCTCAGAAAGTATCTTGGAGGAGGCCCATAAAAGCCACTTCACCATCCATCCTGGTGCCACCAAGATGTATCAGGATTTAAAGAAGATGTTCTGGTGGCCGGATTGAAAAAGGATGTAGTAGCCTGGGTTAGTAAGTGCTTAGTCTGTCAAAAGTGAAGATTGAGCACCAAAAGCCTTCAGGATGTTGCAACCTTTGCCTATCCCGAATGGAAGGGGATAGTATATCTATGGATTTTGTGACCAGCCTACTTAGAACCCAAGCCAGCCATGACGCTATTTGGGTAATAGTGGACAGGTTAACCAAGTCGGCCCATTTCCTACCCATCAAGATAACCTTTTCCCTAGATAAGTTGGCCCAGTTGTACATCCAAGAAATAGTGAGGTTACAAGTTCCATCGACGATAATCTCGATCGAGATCCACGGTTTACGTCGTGTTTTGGGAGCCTTTCAAAAGGCGTTTGGTTCAAGCTGTGTTTAAGCACGGCTTACCACCCTAAACAGGATGGACAATCGGAAAGAACTATCCAAACCTTGGAGGATATGCTAAGGGCATGTGTTTTGGATAGAAAGGGAGTTGGGATAAGTACCTGCTTGTCGAGTTCGCATATAACAACAATTATCATGCGAGCATCGGTATGGCACCGTACGAAGCCTTGTATGGAAGGAAGTGCCAGTCGCCTTTGTGTTGGCATGATCTCGAAACAAAGTGTTTTGGGACCAATGTAGTGAGGGAACCACGAGCAAATAAGAATGATCAAGGATAGAATCTTGACTGCTCAAAGCCGACAAAAGAGCTATGCGGACAAGCGGCGAAACGTTAGAATTCCAAGAAGGCGAGCATGTTCTTGAGGATTACCCCCACTAGGAATAGGTAGAGCCATGAAAGTCAAAAATTGAGTCCCCATTTCTGAACCTTTTGAAATCCTTTAAGAGTCGGGATAGTTGCCTATAAATAGCCCTACCCCAAATCTGCAAATCTTCATGACGTCTTTCACGTCTCCCAGCTAGAATATCAATCCGACCCTAGCCATGTGTTAGAGCCAGAACATGTACAGTTAAGGGAGGACCTAACTTTCAATCCGCTTAACGAGGATCGTGGACCGTGGTGTAAGCAGTTGAGGAACAAATCCGTTCCTTTGGTGAAAGTCGCATGGGACGAGACAAGACGGAGGAGTACACATGGGAGTTGGAATCCGAGATGCGGACGAAGTATCCGAGCTTTTCTAAGGTAACGAATTTCGAGGACGAAATTCTTTTAAGGAGGGGAGTAATGTACGTCCCGATTTCTCCTGTTAGAGTACAAATGACCGAAATGCCCTAAGGTCATTTTTACCCAGAATTTGAGGGCAGTTGCCCAGGAATCTTCGAATGGGTCAACTCGATGTTTAAAGGGGATTATGTTGTTATGAATGATATCCGAGGTAAAATCTCGTTTTCTAAACTTTCGGCTCAAAATGACCAAAATACCCTCCTTGTTCTACACGGGTAAAAGGTGCCGTTTGAGCCCGAATTTTCCAGGAAGTTTAGAATGATGTTTTTGAGCAATGTTTGATGTTTAGTCAGGCCGAAGGTCCAGGCAGTTTTAGCAAAATTACCATTTTGCCCCTAGAACATGTACAGTGAGCCTAATGACGCAATTAAGCAAACCTAAGCAATATTAGGCTCTAATCGAAGATTAATTTATTTCGATAATTAATCTAGAGTCAAAATAATTTATTAAGGTTAATTAGAACCTAAGATTGCTTAGATAAACTCTAATTGCATTCTTTAATTCAAGATTCCTAGTCATGGAATCTTGAATAGTATTTTCTCTCCAATTCCTTAAATTAAGGAATTGTGCCATACCTCATTTGACCAAAAGAATTATTTTAAATTACTAATCTAGTAAGATTGCCTCCTAATCAAGTCTTGACCTCCTAATTACCCAATTACCTCACCTAAACACCTTCTTATAAACTCCTAATCAAAAGCCTAATCAAAGAACACCTAAACACACCTTTAAACCACAATTAGATGAAACAATTTCCTTTCCCTTGGCTGGGCTTGGCCGAAATCCTCCCCCATTTTCCTCACATGTTGATTATTTTACACACCAAAGAGCCATGCTTTCCACCATACCTTGCCCATGCCTTGCCCATACTCAACACCATGCCTAAGACCATGCCTTGACCAAGAGATATTTTCCCTTCCTCTCTCAAATGGCCGTTCCTCCTCCTTCCTCCAGGCCATCCATGAGCTCTCAAATCCTCTATAAATACACTAGCTTGAAAGCACTTTGAATGTTTACACACTTGAGCAAACTTCCAACTTTCTTCCCAAACACAAAGAGCCCTTTTCCTCTCCTCCTTGGCTGAGTTTTCAAGATTCCAAGAAGGATTTCCTTCTCTTTTCCTCTCAAGAAACAAAGCTTTCCTTCCTCTCTTCAAGACTTCTCTAGGTAGGGGTTATGTTTTAATGTTTTGCTTGTGTTCTTCAAGAAAGTTCTAGTTTCTCTTGGTTTCAAATCCTTTTTTCCTCCCTTTTCATT